>JASVEL010013838.1:0-285944 GCA_032618575.1 Nicotiana noctiflora
TTTCACTTTTAGCTCCTACCAAAAACTGTTATATTTAGTAACCGAAAGAGCGTATAATATTTATATAATTTTGTATCTCTATTTTTCAGGCTATTATTTTGATAGCGGTTAACAATACCATTTTCTCATATTTTAGGTAGATCGTCTTGGCACTTCTTTTTTATTAGTATATTGGTAACTCTCTAAGACATGTTTTAGGAGCATATCTCAAGGTTAGTAGCTGAGAATTTCGTGGGATTTAGAATCCAAGGTTGTCCATAGAATCTCCGGTAATTAAATCTATTTCTTATTATGAAACATGTCTCTTTACTATCAAAGATGAGATGTGTAAAATTTGCGTACATACTACCCTCCCAAACCTTATTTGTAGAATTACATTGGATTTGCTGCTGTTGTTTGTTGCCTCACGAAAGAGGGAGCAGTGAAACAAGTGAAATGAAATTGCTTTTGATTTAAGCATATCTTTAGCAGAAAGCCACTATAATATGCTTCCCTATATATTGTACCTAGTGGCGTAAAGGGTTGACAGGGAAGGGACAAGGCAGAATCAGAAACCTCTAAAGTGAGAGAAAATCAATACTGATATCAAATAAAACATGACATGCCATCCCACCAGCATTTCAAACCAATTACCAAACCTATACTAATAAATTAAGCATTTGGAGTATGTTCTCAAAATAAGAAAAGAAACGCTACATCAATCTCTTACCATTGTCATCTTCAGCCATTGCTTCTTTAACATCAAGAGTAAAACTATATTCCTGATCACAGGCCAGAAAATAAGAGTCGCAGACAAAATATAGTGTGTAGGTCCTTGTTCCAGCTTCTGCAGGCGCAGCAAACTCCAGCTTGACACTACACTTCCGTTGGAGGGACGTAACTCTCTTGATGGCCAGTAATTGGTTGTTTTTTATATCGCCAACAACAAGCCACCATCCTTCTTCCTTGGCTTTAGGATATCTGGGTGCAAAAACAGGCCCAACCTCTGTTCTACCCTTAATATCTCGCTCAAGGGTTACCTGCACACTTACATTGTCTCCAGCCCTCACATTATCACTCTCCAGCACATCATATGTCAAATCAACGTCTGGAAACCGATTACAGAACCGTTCAATATCCATAAGCTCTAAGTCGGACATTTGAAAGAGCTCACGCTTCTCGTCAACTTTCATCTTCACTAAATCAAACACTGTCTCTATACTCTTTCCTGGATTTTCTAGGCACTTGCTAGCCAATTCCTCTGTGAAGTGTGGAACCTGGAGAAGCACAGAATCACGTTCCCACATTCCCTGTGTCACCATCTGGCTTACCTCCATTGCTAGAATTGCTAGACTAAACCATCCATTGTTGGAAATAACATAAACCATTGCTTGAAGCAGCCTAGTAGCAGAAACAAGCACCTCTTGCTGGTCAGAAACAAGATTGCCACCCACCACTTGCCTAGAGAAATGGGCTTGCAAAAGAGCATTAGCCTTCATGTGAGGATCTGTGTATATTGGATTCTCAAAAGAGAAACGCTGGTGATGAATCAACCTTCTTATCAACTCCTCCTCACCTGGTCGTATAGGCAACTGTTCATATTCCGAAGCTGAAGCCAATATTTCCAGCAAGCCCTTCAACTTCGTTTTGGAGGTCAAAGAAGAGTTAAAACGCTCTATTGTCGTGTAACTGATATAATGATATGACGCTATCATGCCAAGATTCAAAGGTGAAAGCAAAAATTCATCCTCAACGGCGACACATTTGCTTGCCTCCAGGTCACTGATAGCATTCTCCACCAGCTGCGAAAGGTGGTCAGAGAGATGTCTGTGACTAACACCCAGCAGATTGTAGTAATTTGGATTCTGTGTCAGCCTTCTGTACATGAAGGTCCATGTTAGGTAATCCACAGCATCCTGCTTGTTCTGAATAACTCCAGTAACCACCTCAGCATTCAAATTGTCATGGAGATAGTGCTGCAGATGGCTTTCAACTGGGAATGGTTCATACAAGAACTTCTTATAGTAGTCCTTCTGTGGTGGATGGCAGAGGATGATACACTTCCCGGAGCTATCTACAAGAGGACGACTAGCACGACCCATCATCTGCAACAAATCAGTAACTGGATAATCAGTTTACTGTGCATTTTCCCTAACATCATAGTACTGAGTTCCCATGACCACCACCAAATGAGCAGATACTGCCACTCCCCAACACATTGTACTGTTCACTACACACACTTGAATCCATCCAGTTTCAAACAACGTCTTCACTATATCCTGATCATTGCCACTCAATCCCTCATGCAAGTAGCCCACGCCATATTTGAGTGTCTCCTTCAGCATAGATTCATTGATCCTGTTGACAAAAGGCTCCAACTCTTCTGCAGATCGTAGCAGAAACATAGGTGTGTCTTTGCTGTCCATGCTTGAATAAGTCATTAGATCTAGGGCAGTCAAGCGTGCATGCTTCCTCGTAGGAACATACACGATTGCAGGTTTTCCTTTCCTTGCATGTCGGACTATTGCAGTATATGTGGGCTTTGTCATGGCTTGCATCCTAGCTTCAAAGTTAGCAATATCAACACCCTGAATGTGTATTTCCAGTGGCACAGGCCTGACAGTAGGAGGAAAGTTGAAGAGCCCATGAGATGTAGCCCCAATCCATTCTCCCAGATCCTTGGCATTAGCTAGGGAAGTTGACAAAGCGACGATCCGGATCTTGTTCTCAACCTGGCTTGAGATATATCTCATCCGAGAGACAATTACCTCCAGGATTGGGCCACCTTGACCACCAATCAGGTGCAACTCATCGATTATGAAAAGACTGACTTGCTGAACATGCTTACGCTGTTTCCAACGACGAGATAAAGCATCCCATTTCTCAGGCGTGCTGATAATTAATTGACCCTTCTCCAACAGCTTCAGATCACTGGTTTTCTCCCCAGTTAACTCAACAACTCTCATTCCCAGAGAGTCTCCAAATTTCTTCTTCCAATCACTGAATCGCTCCTTGGCAAGAGCCTCTAGTGGAGCTATATACACAGCACGCATGGCACTATCAGGTCCTTTCTGATGATTCCTCAATATGGAAAATTCAGCACAAATGGTCTTCCCACTACCAGTTGGAGCTGCAACCAAGACATTGTCATCTGAATTATACAACACTGTGAAAACCTGAGTCTGAACCGGATTGAAATGCTTAAAATCTTGACAAAGTGCTTCATATGCTGGATTCCTCAATGCAGTTACTGGCAGAGGTTGTAAGTCTAGCAACTCGGTGGGAGGAGGATATTTCTCAGGCAAAATCAGGTGTCGGAAAGAGACTGGCAAAACAGTTTCGGACCCTAGCCATCTGTCTGAGACAACGCGAATGAAATATTGAGGGGGCAATGGCTCATATATTGGGACTATGAAGTTCAAAGTATGGTCTTCATCAATATACTGCTTCTTCAGCATGAAATATTCATAGTGAAGAATATATTCTCCATTATCATCTTCAGCAACCACCCAGAAAGGTTCTACAAAACCATGAACAATGTCGTCCCATTGGAAATCTGGTGTAATAGTCAATTCTACCCTCAAAACTGACCGGGTAATTGGTTGAACATGCACTGTGAGGTTCAGCTTTGGGAACTGATGAATAAACTCGTGTAACGTCCTTCCCACCTTCGGGGACCGAATAAGCTCTCCCAATTCTTGTGATGAAAGATCATAATAACGCTCCCAAGCTAAATCTTTCTTCTCCAACTTCATCAAGATCTCATTTGGTATGCCATGGAATTGGCGAAGTGGTGTCTGTACACTCCACATCCTCTTGCTTATCATTTTGCACCATTTCAAGGCCTTCTCAGCTAACTGAGCCCATCCTCTTTTCAGAACTATCTCAAAAAGAGCTCGCATGAGACGTGCAGCACTCTGAGTTATATAAACCATGTCCGATGACAAAGACAACCCTTCAAGCTTCAGCTGCGAAATATATGCCTGCAGTAGAACATTGATCTTGGCACTGGGCTCCTCAAGACTCTCTCTGATCGGAATGGGAACACGATCCAGAAGCTTTGCCAACTCCATCTTCTCATCTTGCCTTACCGTTGCATACTTGAACTCCTCACTGAGAGAGAAGAGTCTACAAAGATCAATATCACCCATCGTCGGTTTCAAGTGCTCATTGTATGTGGAAATTGTCCCATGAGTTATGTAGTAATAGCTAGCAATGCGACCCAGGTCGGTCACCTGAAAATATCCACTTTTTCTATCATACTTAATCAGGTTGTTTTTGTCCAGTAATGTAGCTGCAGAATGAACCAAGTCAGCACACCTTTCCTCCAAAGCAAAGTCAGTTTTGAGACCATAAAGAGTGGGATTTCGTACCATTCGAACATAGAGGTAAGTATAGAGGAGCCACTTGCATGCCTCTTTGGCATTCTGCACCGTCCCAAGGACAATCTCTGCATTCAATTGATCAGGCAACTTAGATATAAATTGACTTTCAATAGGAAGCTGCTGATTCATTAAAGAAAGGTAATATCGCAATTGAGTGCGTCCAGTTATGATGATTCCTTCACCATAAGTGTCATACTGAGGCCTTCCCGCACGGCCAAGCATCTGCATAACATCAAGGGGACTGAGTTCAGTCCAGGCTCCTTTTTCAGGATTGTATATCTGAGTGCCCTTTATAATGACAGTATGTGCAGGTAAATTGACACCCCAAGCTAAGGTTGCTGTTGAAACCAAAACTTGCACATGGCCAGCAGCAAAAAGCTCCTCCACAAGTTGCCGATCAGTTCTAGCCAACCCCGCATGGTGAATCGCAAAACCATATGGTAGAACATCTTTAAGGTCATTGCTCTTGATAAGCTCAGTTTGAGACTGTAGAATTTCCCGAGTTAAACTATCCTCCTTCAAAAACTTACTAAGGGTGTCATTAGCAAGTGCAGTATCCCGTATTGCCCGAGCTGTTTTAGCTGTTTCCTTCCTTGAATGCACAAAAATAAGCACCTGATGTTTTCCTGCAACACTAATCACCTTCTCATAGCAAACATCATTCATCAACTGGAATCTCTGCAGTGGCTTCATAACAGTAATACCAATATACTGTTGAGCCAACGGTACAGGTCTATAGCTATTGTCAAAATGAAAGAGTCCTTTGTTCAGATCAACTTGCAAAAACACAGCCACGTCCTCATAATTTGGAAGAGTTGCTGATAATCCAACAAGCCGAATATGCTCTTTTGTGGTTTCAATCTGTCTAACAGTTCTCGCAATGATACTCTCCAAGACAGGCCCTCGATTATCATGAAGGAGATGTATCTCATCAATAATAAGAAGTTTAACAAGCTGTATATACGTGCGATCGCCTGACTTTCTTGTTATAATATCCCACTTCTCTGGGGTAGTCACAATAATTTGAGTCTCTTCAATCTGTTGACGAGATAATGTTTGATCACCGCTCAACTCTTTCACCTTGACACCATATTGTTCCAACCGCTTGGAGAGATTACCAACCACTTCCGCAACAAGGGCTTTCATAGGTGCCACATATACAATCTTATAATTGTTGTGGTTGAATGATCCATCTTCGTTGCGGTTTAGTGCAATTTGCTGAAGTATAGCAAACATAGCTACATTGGTCTTCCCAGCACCAGTCGGAGCACAGAGCAAAATGTTCTCTGGGGTAAAGAGGGCAGTTTCATATACTTTACTCTGCACCTTGTTCAAATGGGTCATCCCGCTAAACGCCGGTTGAGCCCACTCTGGAATGGACGATATCTTCGCAAGCTCTTGGCCAGGGGCTAGTGGCTTCGACTTTAATGCTGGTACATGAACTTCCTCATACCCCTTCTTATGAATCCTATAAGACCCCACTGGAAGCTCTAGTGTCTTATTTGCCATCAATAAACCACCTTGATGAAATGCAAGGCTGTCAAGATCAAGCAACTCACCCTGCCCACCATTATCAACATCTCTATCGCCCTTACCATCAACACAACCAGTCTCATCTTTAAGACGCCGAGCCTCTTCCCTAATGGTTTTTTCCAAATTCTTCTGCCTCTCTTTTGCTCTAGCCCTAGTAGCGCGCAACTGCTCTAATATGGCGGCATGATCTTGCCCCAAAGCCAACATCTCTTCTTCAATTCTCTTCCTTTTCTCTTGGTCTTCAGCCCTTGAAAGGCGGGTACACCATACTACCTTACGCCGGTTCTGTAGGAGATATTTGATGAGACTGAACTTATCAAATTGGAGATGCACCACTAGCTTGGTTTCTACTTGGCGATCATCATCCCCTTCAGCAAGAATTTTAAGAACTTCTTCAGCAAGCTTTTGGCTCTGTTGCGGATCCATCTGCTGCTCATGATAAGCTTGAGAAATCTTTCTTTGAAGCCAATAAGCATCTATGTCCTGAACATTCAAAGCCATTCCTTCATCCGCCTCCAGCATCTCATCTTCATCAATGTCACTGCCCATTTGCATAGCGCCAGAACCATTGGCTTCCAGCACAACGTCCTCCTCCTCTTCATCATCAATCTCGCTTTCTTTATCTTCTTCGACTTCGTCTTCATTCTCCTCAAACTCAACTGCTACACCAATAACATCATAATCAAGAGCTTCATCGCCATCATCGCGACCATCTAATTGGTAGTCAGTGATGAGTCGCCCAATCGACACCAACTTATCAAACACCTGGTCCGAAATAGGGTTTAACAGCTTTTCAATTTCCAATTTCTTTTCAGGGTTTTTTAAGTTGCCGTCTTTTAAAACTGTCAATATCTCATCAGCAGCCCCACTCACAACACTAAAGGGCTGTCCACCAATTTGCTGCTGAATAAGGCTGAGCATGGCTTCATAAGCAGCCCTAGTTTCCATAGTTTTAGGCTGGTAAACTCCACCTTCATCTTCAGTTAAATTAAGAACACTTTCTTCCTGAAGAAGTCGTCGTCTTTTGTGCTCAGAGGCAAGTCTGTCCCATTGCCGCTCCTTTTTCTTCCTATCCTTCTCAGATAGTCTACCTCTGTAAGCTCGATCACCAAATGTTTTGGGGTCTATTCTGCCATAAAGAGACTCAGGTTCACCGGTCGGTTCATGAGTATTACTATGACGACGAGAATCGGTGGTTAGAGTAAGATTTGAGTTTGCTCGGTATTCATATTGTTTCATACGTGCATGTGCCTCTGCACCACCACCCGAATCGGCCATCTGAAAAAAAAATCAAGTACGACGGAGAGAAAGCAATATACGATGAAGCAGACGATAACAGATCCTATATATACAGTTCACAGCCCGGGGTTGGACTAGAAAAGTTCAATTTTGGATGGAAAAATTATGAGTTTTACTAGCTGAAAACCGCCTAGCTATGCGCTTTATCCCAATTGGGATTGAATTTTAAAAAGTGTACAGTTGTTTTTTATATGTTGGTCAAATATATATAAACATACCAAACTGTTTTTTCTTATGGAATAATATAATATAAAGTAAAATAAGAAAATTTAGAGAGATATAATTAATAAAACTTTTCTTGATAATTTAATACAAATAAGTAGAAAAGTCTCTATTTATAAAAAAAAGTGCTTGGTGATCAAGTAACTAATCTTGGTGGCCAAGTAACAAATATTGGTGTGACCAAGTAACTAGACTAGGTCATGACTAACTAATTTACTTCCATATAATTTTATAATACATGAAATTCAGTTTTCATATTACTAGTCTTAGCGTACCCTATATGGATGAGTATAATATTTTTTTTAAAATTATGCTAATATTATTAATCAATGCGTTTGAGTTATTAAATATTATTAAAATAAGTTTCACTTGTTTGCTGCAGAACTCTTCTTCCATAGATTATTGAAACTATATATATATATATATATATATATATGTTATTATTACACTAGTTCTGATTTCATGGGACCGAATTTCAGCATTTTTAGTTAAAAAGTATACCTTTCAACTTGTGAATTTGAATTATTTTGATACAGGGTTTTAATTTTATGAGTTAGGCATCTTTTCTAGTAATAACACGGAAGGAAAGTCTAAATCACCAAGTAAAAAAGGCAATAACTTTTCTTTTCTACTTTTCCCTTTTATGTCAAATATCAGTAAAAGTTGTTGTTTTCAAATATTAAAAAGTACAATTCCACCAACCAGAACTTAATTAATTTTGCTAATAAATTTTGTGAGTTTATTGATTAGTATAACTTCAGTACTAATAAATTTGTAATTATAGTCGTCTTTAATTTAATTTAGGAGTCCTACTATAATGTAGTCATTGGTGCAAAGTACTTATTTACAATTTTAAGTGGATAATTGCAATAGATGCACTTGGTTTTCTTTACTTTAAGTGCGAATAAATCAGGTATACAAGATAGACCTCAATTACAAGTCAATGAGTTGAATGAATTAAGAACTGCAATCATACACTGAGTTTGGTGATACTTTTGTTGGAATACGTAATCAAATTAGACTATGAATTTTTTTATTTTGTACGATAGTAGAATCCAATCTTCACATGTTGATGTACTAAAAAATGCACCCATCCAAGAACATGTTGCCTATGAAATGAGACAACAAATGGCAGTGTCAAAGCCATCAATATTGACACATGATGTGGAGAGCATCCCACAATTCGTGAAGCCACTTGAAGATGATCGCATAGAACAAATAATAGAAGAACTGCTGGATTATGGGTCCATTGAGCTTTGCTCTAATGTTACGGTTACGAAAGTCAAATATGTATAGTGTGAATGAGTTACAATTATTATACCAAAAATTATGGCAGTCACTAAATAATAAATAAGACAATAAAATACTAATAAAAGGAATACCAAAATTTACGAGGTTCGGCCAATTTTCCCTACTCCTCAAACAAAACCAATATTTTATTCCACTCCAAATATACAAGTGAAATAATACTAAAGAGAGAAGATACAAATGCCTTAAGAAGATAAGAAGGCAAATGAGAGGTGTATTTAAATCCTAAACACTAGGCCTCCTTTTATAGAAAAATATTTCCCCAAACTTAAGTTTCTCACCGAAGTGGGTATTTTGCCAAACTTCAACAAATCTCCACCTTGGCAAAATTCTACATCTTCAATTTTCTCTCGATAACAAAGTTTAGTTGTGTCTTCATTTCCAATCTTCAATGTTCAATAATGTTGATCAAATCCAAACAATATTGAAACTTGACCGCAGTCACCACTTTTATCAGCATATCAGCAGGATTCTCTATAGTATGAATTTTTTCCACCATGACTCCACCTTCTTCTATGATTCCTCGTACGAAATGATACCGAACATCAATGTGCTTCGTCCTTGCATGATAAACTTGGTTCTTCACTAATTGAGTAGCACTTTGACTATCACAAAATATTGTGATACTTTTTTGTTCAACACCAAGTTCCTTTAGCAACCCTTGAAGCCAAATTGCCTCCTTCATAGTCTCTGTAATAGCCATATACTTTGCCTCTGTTGTAGACAAAGCAACTGTTGACTGCAAAGTAGACTTCCAACTAAACTAATTGGTGCCTTTGCAAAAGTAATCACATAACCAGTAGTTGATCTTCGTTTGTCCAGATCACCCGCAAAAACTGAGTGACAATATCCAACTACAGACTGATTGCCTTCCTGCTAAAAAACTAACCCAACATCTACAGTATTATGAATATACCGTAGAATCCACTTCACAACTTGCCAATGCTCATTTCCTGAATTATGCATATATCTGCTAATAACTCCAACATCATGTGAAATATCAGGTCTGTCACACCTCCTTTTTCCGCAAACCCGCGATAGCGCGAGGGAGTTTTTCCAATTAAAGGACAGTCGAAACAGGATTTATTTATTTAATTCAGAGTCGCCACTTGGGAGATTTAAGGTGTCCCAAGTCACCGGTTGAATCCCGAATCGAGGAAAAGAATGACTCTGTTTAACAGTCCGCGAACCAGAAATCCGGATAAGGAATTCTGTTAACCCGGGAGAAGGTGTTAGGCATTCCCGAGTTCCGTGGTTCTAGCACGTTCGCTCAACTGTCATATTCGGCTTATTTATCTGTTTTATATCATGCTTTAACTCATGTGCAAAATTTAACTTTTAACCGTTTTTAATATTATTATTCATTATTTTAATAAAAGAATTGCAACATCATGAAAATGCATTTCAAACCACGTCACAATCAATGTACCCGTGATTATCGACACATTTCGATTTTGTTGAGATTTGGATTTGGGTCACATAAATGTGCACCCGAGTTTAGGGAGATATAATTATTAAATATGCGCTTAAAGCTACTAACGCGTTATTATTTTGAGGAGGCCGTGAAAATTCACTAAACGAACAATCCCGAATTTTTAAGTATTTTTAATTAAGAAAAATGAGGGCCCTCGCATTTTCACAATTGATATGGCGAGGTACGCCTCCTTTGTTTTAGAGATATCCTAAAATGACTACATCTTTATTTTTTAAGTTTTTCTCTATAATAAAAAAAGAAAATTCCTAATTAATTATGAGCTAAAAATATGAAATACACTCATCTAATTTATGACAAATATTAATGAAGCAGAATTAAAAAAAATGAATTTTTTTATTATTATTTATTTTTAATAAATACGAAATTTCTTAACTAGTATTAAAAGAAATTGATTAGAACAAGATTAAGTCTTGCATTATAATATATTACAAAGAAACTAATAAAATTATTTATTCGAAATTATTTGAAACTAAGTTCATCTTAAAACAATCCTAAATTGACTATATTTTTTTAGTTATTTAATTTACTTTCTAAATAATAAAAAGAAAATACTATTGATTACATGCTCAAAGTGTGACATATTATTTGCTATATTGAGACAAACGTTTAATGGAAGTGAACATCACTAAAATTAAAATTGAAAGTAAAATACAAAATCGACAAATAATATATACGAATTAAACCAATTATCCTACAACTAGTTTAAACTCATACTGTTATGTGACTTGAACCATTGATATTAACTATTTACAATTATTTTAAAACTATAATTAGTCTTAATCACTTATATTTATTTGAAGATTTGTTAAACTTAAAAGCTATCTTGTACTATTATTTAAACTCAAATCGTGTCTAAATGTCTAATTCACGCAAAATAATTAAAATTCATATTTTTTTTTACTGAATTTAGCTACATATTTGCAATTTAGCCTATTAAAGAAAATATTAAAACATTTATAGCTAATGAACTAACCGGTTTTAATTAATCTGATTAATTAAAGAGTAACTTATTCTTATTTTAATTACTAAACAAATGGACATTAATAAACATGTTTATACCTATACTATCTAATAATCATATTGAAGTAAATTATTATTTAATATATTACTACAAGGGCCTATTTATTCAAAGTGACGGAAATTTACAGAATAGTAATACGTAAAATAACTTAAACACAATGAGTAAAAGAAAACAAAGAGAAAAAAAAACTAAATTAAAATTTCAAATTTTTCATTCTTCATATGTATTCATTTTTAACTTAAACACGATCAGTCATTTACCTGGTATTGAAAAGAAAAAGAAGAGATCGATCAACACAGCAGTAGTAACAACGCAGCAGCAGCAAATAGGACAACCCAGTTGGAGTTTTACCAAATCAATAACAAAAGATGAATTTAAGAATATCTTTGAAAATTAAAATTGAAACTCTCTTTTCTTCTTCAAAATTTTTTTCGTTTTTGTATTTTCGCTTTTTTTTAAAATTTTTTTTTTCCAGATCTTCCTTTCTAAATTCTCTTCTTTCTAAAATCTCTTTACTTAAAATCTCTTCTCACTTTTCTCTCTTAATTCTTCTCTCTAATTTTTCCTCCCTTTTCTAACTTCTGACTCCCTCTATATATAAGTAAGACATTTTCCCCTTTAATTAAAAAAGATAGACCACTATAACATTAAAAAGTAAAAGAAATACTCCACCTTCTTGAGCCCCACAATCCACTATTATATTTTAATTATACTTTAATTCCATCTACATTATGTTTTGTTCCCCACCTTTAATTAAATAAATGCATTATTTTCCACTATTAAATGTCTTGTTCCCCACTATATTATTTTAATACATTATTATATATATTTTTATCTATTTATTATTAGGTTTATTTACACATTTTTTCTATTTTTTAACTCAATTTTTCTTTTTCTTGATTAATCTGTTTTAGTTAATTAATTAAAAAAAACTATAAACTATCATAGTATGATTATACTAACTTTACATATATTTCAACTAGATCCGATTTTAACTAATTTACTTATTACGGAATAAACAAAATATGATAATTAACAAAATAAATACAAAATGTGACAAAAAAATGGCATAAATAAAAAAATTAAAAAAATAGAAATGCATAAATTAAATTATAAAAACAGAATATAATTCATAAATTAAATAAAAACATAATATAATGCGGAAAAAATAGTAAATAAATTCTGGAATTAACGAAAATAAAAAATGCATAAATGCATGAAATAAATAACAAATGTGTAAATAAAATTACAAAATTTAAAGGGTCTAATCACGAAAAAACCTTCAAGCCAAGACCCCCGTCTTGGATCTAAGATCCTTGATGAAAGATCTTGACCGGAGAATTTTATAACGACTAGAAAAAATGAAAAAAGAAGAAGTAGATTTAAAATTTTTGCATTTTTAGATTCAAGATCTACAAATTTTGGTTGGGTTTTTGGGGATTTGGTTGGTAGGATGATGTTTAAGAGGATGAGAGAAGTGCCGGTGGAGATTTCTGGCGGGCGGCTGTCACGACCCCAATCCCGATCGTGATAGCGCCCAACACAACTGTTAGGCAAGCCTGATCATTTACCCTCTTATCCCGAGCATGAAGCTCAAACCAATTACGTGGATATTATTATCAACAATAAAGCTAATATGAATAACCATCCAAAGATCTAGGGTCACGAGTCTAGAGCCTCTAAACATGATCGGATAACAATATCTAAACCAAATACTCAAGTATGAATAATGTATATACAAAGGAAAACTGGAATAAGAAGAGAAGCCAGGTCCTGCGAACGCCAGCAACTACCTCAGCAACTCGGATAAATACTGATAAAAGCTGGAATGCTCGTCTATCCCTCCTGTGTACCTGAATCTGCACACAAAGGTGAAGGGAGTAGGGGTGAGTACTAAGTACTCAGTGAGTAATAAATATATAAAAGCAGCTGAAAGAAGGAAATCCACAGAATACCACAGTATGAAGCTAACTACAGTCCGAATCTCTTACGAACTAGCATCAACAGTACAATATAGCTACCACAGAATAATTTAACAAACAAAGATGCAATGCAAAGCACATAACCGCTACGGCGTATAGCCCGATCCATTTAACGTCGACGGTGCTCACTGGGGGTGTGTACAGACTCCGGAGGGGCTCCTACAGCCCAAGCGCAATACCGCTGCGGCGTGCAGCTCGATCCTCATATCAACCGCTGCGGCGTGCAGCCCGATCCTCATATCAACCGCTGCGGCGTGCAGCCCGATCCTCATATCAATCGCTGCGACGTGCAGCCCGATCCTCATATCAACCGCTGCGGCGTGCAGTCCGATCCTCATATCAACCGCTGCGGCGTGCAGTCCGATCCATCCTCAGTCCACAACATGCATATGAGTCACACAACAACTCAACTTATTTATTTCCATGTTCCAATTCATTTAATTATGAAAATAATTTAATGCTTATTTAATTTTTCAAAACAGATGACTTAGCATTTCAATACGGTGCTTTCAAACCAGGATTGAGATCAGTGATTAAGCAATTAGAGCTATCACATATATAACTATCCCCTAGGGATACTACAGGTCGACACAAGGCCCCAAACATGGCTTACAGTCCACAAAATATATCTAACACAATGTGCGTTTCAACCGCATATAGCATATTATTCACATCCGAGATGGACTAAATCTCAATCCCCAGTCACAATCAATCTCGCATCTGCCATGGGGTACGAGCCACGCCCTACTAGCGTCACAATGTGCTAAGCTTGGGTTTCGAACCCTCAGGCTACCATATACACTAACTACTTACCTCTAGCCGGCTGTGGACTCGTCTGCGATACCTTTTCCCTTCAAATTTGATGCCTCGTGCGTCAAATCTAGTCAAAACCACAATAATAACATAAATATGGGTCATAAAAATATAACCCAATCAAAATTACTCAAAAAACGCAACAATTCACGAAGTTGGTAAAACCCGAGCCCCGGGCCCACTTATCAAAAAATTTCCGAAAATCATACCAATGAATTCCTCGTCTCGCCACGAGTCCTTGCATTTAAAATTTATCGAAATCGGAGTTCGAATGGCTTTTCAAAACCCAAAAATTCGTTTTCATGATTTAGGCCCTAGTTCTTCACAAATTCTACCAATTTCAGGAATTTTGGTGTTGATTCTAACATAAAATCATGTTTTTGATTCAAGAAACTTACCTCCAGTGATTACCCATTGATTTCTCTCTTAAGAATCGCCTCAGAAGCTTCTTCCCGTTCCAAAATTGGAAGAAAACTCGACATGCTCATTATAGGTATACTGTTCACGCGTTTTACTGCTCCCAATGGATTCCTTGTGAAATTCTAATGAATTTAGGATTTTGAATCACTAAATTTGACCTTATAATGAAGGAGATTATGTAGGTTTTAAGATTTTCAAATAGTGCAGGTTTTTAATACGCTGTCAGGGGCAGTTTCGTTATTAACCTAAAAATCTGGGCAACTTTAGTAAAATGGCCATAAAATCCTCATACGATGTCCAAATTCGATGGTTCTTTTTTCTACGGGTCCGTAATTACGATACAGATCTAATGCTTTATTCAAAATAGTAATCAGAGCTCATGTGTTCAATATGATATCATTTATGCTTGAAGAAACGATGCCGAAACATAAGAAAAACGAGCATAACGCAACCCAAACCTATCTGAAACTCACCCTAGCTCCTCGGGACTGCATACAAACATACTAACATGACACATATGATCATGCAAACTTAGTTTCACTCTCAAAACACCCAAACTAATATCAAAACACCAAATTTATATCGGATTCAAGCCTAAGTTATTCTAAACTTCTGAAACTTGCATTTGATCTAAAACCCGACCTAAACACCTCCGAATGACTTGAAACTTTGAACGCATATCCAAAATCACCTAATGGAGCTACTGCAACTCTCAAAATTCCATTCCGACCCTCGGATTAAAATCTCACCTACCATCCGGAATTCGCCAAAATTCAGCTTTAGCCAATTCAAGCCTAAAACTACACCGGACCTCCGAATTCGATCCCGATTGCTCTCCTAAGTCATAAATGATCCCCTGAAACTAGTCGAATCATTAGAATTCAATTTCGAGCTATCTAACTCATCGATCAACATTCGGTAGACTTTTCCATACTATTCTTTTCATAAAGAGGCTTATGACCTCATTTCTATCTAAATTCCTTCCGATTTGCTTCTAACATTCCAAACACATTTAAAATAGCATATTGAGGTATTAAATGAAGAAAACGTGGCGTAACTCCCGTAACGACGAGTCGTGTCGTTACATTCTCCCCAACTTAAACAAACGCTCGTCCTCGAGCGTACCCAGAGTTGTACTGGAAGTAGTTCAATAGCTGAATGACCTTACCAAGCATATATGCGGGGTGGATACCACGTCACCCTATCTATCATAAGTCTGATAACACAGTATAGCTGAATTTACACAGTCCATCTGGACCATAGACCGCATTGCACTTTTCGAAATCATATACCAAATCCGACTCCCTCGTCTATACTCATAATACACCCGAACCAATTGTAATAGCCCATACTCGCCACTCCGGGTGAGATCTTATGGTGTACCAAACAACCCAATCACTCGAGGCGATGGCCTTTAATCACAACAATTTCCCACAATAACCAAATACTAACTGAAAAACCTTTTTCATTAGCTAAAGTCTTATTCCAACACCTCCATACCCTGCCCACGACAGCTAAAACATGCGATATAGCGAGTCCATTTCTCAGGTCATCCTTTCATGATTCCTTTTCCAGTTTAACTAATACCTCAATAAATTTCGGAGCCAAGCCTCGATATTACCTTTCTAACCAGCTTAAACCACATATGCCCGCACTTATTAACGGCTCCAACGATCATTTCAATTATAACACACCGCACTGGTGATATGAAACCTCCACACCAGTCTAAGCCACGACGAGCACAACACAGGCTCCAATAAGAAATGTCTGAAAATTCTCAAATCATGACCGCTAACTCATACAAAAGAGCTGTAGTTCAATTCCTTCATACCATCATAACATAGGACTGAGATCCCGTCTCACATTACAGAAATAGAGTACCCGAACTCTCCTCGAAAGGTCATAACATCATATGGCCTTGCCATAACTTATGATTCCATCCAAACACTATTACCCATGAAGCACCTCAAGTCATCTCATCATGCTCAAAACAGTCAGCCACGCACAGATCTAGGTCTGAACTCAAGCAATCAATCTCACCCATAGTGAAACAATTAATATACGCCATCAAATCTTGTAAGGACACAACCGATGCGCCATTTGCCGAGCGACACCCAACACCGACTTTCCTCAGAGACTAGGAAGTATAGTACGCAAGGTAACCTATAGAAAAAAAACTATGCTCCATATTACACGGTTGCGGCGTGCAACCCGATCCAGATACCATACTTGTGGCGGTGTGCCACCCAATCCAGATACCATACATGTGGCAGTGTGCCACCCGATCCAAATAACCCATGGCGGCGTGCCATCCGATCCACGCATAAATCTCACAAAAAGAAATGCACACCGAGTCAAATTTCTCATTACAATAAACATATATAGCCTCAAGCTCGGTCACAAGAAATGCATCCGACAAAGTTCCTCAATACTGGAACTGAATCAATAGTAGAAACCTCTGCACTCATATCCGCCACGAAGGCCCCACTGACAAAGCAATACCTACCAGCCGTCCGCTGGTCCTGGGTGCAACTACCCTGCTAGAGCATACTCCGATGCATTCTACTACGCAATTTGTGTCACTTCTGACATAGTCCATATCACATTAGTCTAGGCGACCTAACTTATGACAACTTGTCTGAAATAAAGTATCATACCCCAAATTCATCATATCAAGTAAAGAGAGAGCCGCTAGGGCTTCCAATTTTCAATAATCGCTAAATGGTGCCGATACACATGATATACCACCACTGCGTAGGCGGATTAAGAGATCTTCTAGTCACCTGCAAGTATATAGCATTTAGCTATATTTCCTTCCTATATACCTAATATTCTTACCAGCAGCAGTTCAAACCGTCCTATTATTTCTTCATATCTACGAAGCACCATAACCTTTATCAGAATTTCCCAACATACTTAGAGACAGAATCAACATAGCACACAACAGTGCAATCAGTTAATCAATAACAACCTCCCCAACTTGGCTCGAAGCCATACATCAAAGCACTTTTATCCACCTATGTCATTCTTACTCAAATGATGCCACAATGTTATTGTGAGATTAAACTCAAGTCATTTACAAGCTTGACAGAGACTCGAATCATCAGAGACCTTAACTCTTCTACAATTCTTGCATTTATACACACACCACAGTTAAGCCTACTCTCTTTAGGTGACAGAAATCAGTTCTAAGTCCCAAAGTTTTCAAAAATTTCGGCAGAGTTTCCTTTGTAAATTGGCCTATCCACCTGCCAGAGAATCACCAAACCATTCTAACAATTCATCCACAACTCAACAAGACATCACAATGTATTTCAACAACATTAAATCTCAATAATATACGAATCATATTATCACAATTTATACCTGAACTTGCGCTACACCTGCTCGCATCATAACACATATCAAATACCCTTCAATTACACATCCGAATCCACCCACCTACTTTGCATCAATCTAGTATTTTAGTCCAACACCTTCCACCAGGATATACATAGCATAATCACTTTAGTCTTCGTGAGTCTAAACTCGTTTTACTACACGTAAGGCACTTTACCTTCCAACTAAGAGATATGATAAATATTCACCACGCCCATAGCTCGGGACTACTCAAGAGATTACAATAAGGATCTAACACCTGACAGCTCGTACATTATTAAGCTGCCATTTCAATAGTTAGGGACAATACCGGTCATATAAGTTTCATAATACTAGCTCACAAAAATCAGCACCTTGGTGCTCATGTCATAGACAAAGATCTGGCCTCAAGTCCTCCCGACTGGCCCAACATGAACTCACGGAGACTACATCTCGCCCCTCGATCAAGGAATCACAAGCCATCAAGGCAATCATATTACTGAGCGCTCGATGCGTACACAGACGTGTGGAAAGAATTTCAAAAATTATATCTCAAGCTGAATCAAGTACGCACGATAAGAATTCCAAGAAATGTGAAGTGTTTCCTAAAAGTTTGCAGCCTCCCGAGGATAAGTACAGGCGTCCCCATACCGATCCACAAGACTCTACCAACCGGCTCAAGACTCATGAGGCCTAGTAACCTAGGCTCTGATACCAACTTGTCACGACCCCAATCCCGATCGTGATGGCACCCAACACAACTGCTAGGGAAGCCCGACCATTTACCCTCTCATCCCGAGCATGAAGCTCAAACCAATTACTTGTATATTATTATCAGCATGCAGCCCGATCCTCATATCAACCGCTGTGGCGTGCAGCCCGATCCTCATATCAACCGCTGCGGCGTGCAGCCCGATCCATCCTCAGTCCACAACATGCATATAAGTCACACAACAACTCAACTTATTTATTTCCAGGTTCCAATTCATTTAATTATGAAAATACTTTAATGCTTATTTAATTTTTCAAAATAGATGACTTAGCATTTCAATACGGTGCTTTCAAACCAGGACTAAGATCAGTGATTGAGCAATAAGAGCTATCACATATATAACTATCCCCTAGGAATACTACAAGTCGGCACAAGGCCCCAAACATGGCTTACAGCCCACGAATTATATCTAACACAATGTGCGTTTCAACCGCATATAGCATATTATTCACATCCGGGATGGACTAAGTCTCAATCCCCAGTCACAATCAATCCCGCACATGCCACGGGGTGCGAGCCATGCCCTACTAGCGTCACAATGTACTAAGCCGGGCTTTCGAACCCTCAGGCTATCATATACACTAACTACTTACCTCTAGCCGGCCGTGGACTCGTCCGCGATACCTTTTCCCTTCAAATTTGCTGCCCCGTGCGTCAATTCTAGTCAAAACCACAATAATAACATAAATATGGTTAAAAAAACATAACCCAATCAAAATTACTCGAAAAATGCAATAATTTACGAAGTTGGTAAAACCCGAGCCCCGGGCCCACATCTCAAAAAATTCCAAAAATCATACCAACGGATTACCCGTCTCGCCACGAGTCCGTGAATTTAAAATTTATCGAAATCGGAGTTCGAATGTCCTTTCAAAACCCAAAAATTCGTTTTCATGATTTAGGCCCTAGTTCTTCACAAATTCTACCAATTTCAGGAATTTTGGTGTTGATTCTAACATAAAATAATGTTTTTGATTCAAAAAACTTACCTCCAACGATTACCCATTGATTTTTCTCTTAATAATAGCCTCAGAAGCTTCTTCCCGTTCCAAAATTGGAAGAAAACTCGACCTGCTCATTATAGGTATACTGTTCACGCGTTTTACTGCTCCCAATGGATTCCTTGTGAAATTCTAATGAATTTCGAATTTTTAATCACTCAATTTGACCTTATAATGAAGGAGATTATGTAAGTTTTAAGATTTGCAAATAGTGCAGGTTTTTAATACGCCGTCAGGGGCAGTTTTGTCATTAACCTAAACATCTGGGCAACTTTAGTAAAATGGCCATAAAATCCTTATACGATGTCCAAATTCGATGATTCTTTTTGATACGGGTCCGTAATTATGATACAGATCTAATGCTTCATTCAAAACAATAATCGGAGCTCATGTGTTCAATATGATATCATTTATGCTTGAAGAAACGATGTCGAAGCATAAGAAAAACGAGCATAACGCAATCCAAACCTATCTGAAACTCATCCTAGCTCCTCGGGACTGCATACGAATATACTAACATACCACATATGATCATCCAAACTTAGTTTCACTCTCAAAACACCAAAAATAACATCAAAACACCAAATTTACATCGGATTCAAGCCTAAGTTCTTCTAAAACTTCCGAAACTTGCATTTGATCTAAAACCCGACCTAAACACCTCCGAATGACTTGAAACTTTGCACGCACATCCAATATCACCTAATGGAGCTACTATACTCAAAATTCCATTCCGACCCTCGGATTAAAATCTCACCTACCATCCAGAATTCGCCAAAATTCAACCTTAGCCAATTCAAGCCTAAAACTACACCGGACCTCCGAATTCGATTCTGATTGCTCTCCTAAGTCATAAATGATCCCCCCGAAACTAGTTGAATCATTAGAATTCAATTTCGAGCTATCTAACTAGTTGAATCATTAGAATCCTGAGTAATAGAGTTTTATAATATTACTATCTATATTATAGGACACCATAAGAGGTATCCTTTGACTCCAGAAGTAATCCCCATAAAAATAGTCTTCTTTGCCCTTGGATCCAATTTTGACTCTGTCACATGATAATATGCAGTTGAGCCAAACACGTGGAAAGAGTCATAATCTATAGTAGACTTTCCATACAACTTTTCAAATGGTGTCTTGCCATCAATAGCAGCGGATGATAGACAATTAATGAGGTGGCATGCATATGTATTTGCCTCAGCCCAAAAATTTTCGCCCAAGCCAGCATTGGACAATATACACCGTACATTCTCCAGCAAGGTTCGGTTCATACGTTCTGCTACTCCATTTTGTTGTGGTGTATGTCTGACAGTGAAGTGTCGGATGATGCCATCATTTTCAAAGACTTTATTGACATGATCATTTTTGTATTCACCTCCATTATCTGTGCGAATACACTTGATCCTCTTGCCTGTTTGATTCTCCACCATCGTCTTCTATTTGAGAAAAATTCCCAGCACTTCATATTTTCTCTTTATTGTATACATCCATAATCTTCGGAAAAAATCATCAACAAAGGTTACAAAATAGTGATTCCTACCCAGTGAAGGTGTTTTGGAAGGACCCCAAACATCAGAGTGTACATAATCCAAAATGTCTTTAGTATTATGGATCGTTGTACCAAATTTAACCCTTGTCTGTTTTCCTTTGACACAATGCTCGCAAAACTCCAAATTGCAAGCATTTACCCCTTTCAACAATCCTTGACCTGATAGAGTTTTCAAGGATTTTCCTCCAGCATATCCCAAACGCATGTGCCATAGCCTAGTTGTTCCTGCCTCTTTGTCGTCACTGGACGTCACTGTCGCTGTTCTAATAACTGTACTACCAAGATAGCGGTACATGTTATTATTTTTTCGATTAGCCTTCATTACCACTAGTGCACCAGAGCATACTCTCATCACTCCATTTTCTGCAATAATTTTTAACCCTTTTGATTCTACGGCTCCCATAGAGATGATATTCTTCTTCAAATGCAGTACATATCGAACATTTGTTAATGTTCTGATCATTCCATTATGGTTCTTTAATCGTATTGAACCGATGCCATATGAGGTAAGAGGGTTGTTATCCGTTGTGTGGATGACTCCATATTCTCCTTTTTGAAATTCCACGAACCAATCCCTGTTGGGATACATATGATAGCTACAAGACGAGTCTATCAACCATATATCTGATGATGTTGACGGCTCCGTTGTAACTAATGAGAAATCTAAATCATCACAATCAGCTACATTTGAATTCATAATGGCCTTTCAATTGTTATGTTTGGCCTTATTCTTCAACTTCGGACAGTCTTTCTTCCAGTGCCCCTTTTCTCGTCAAAAGGCATATATATCTTTGCTAGGTTTAGATCTTGACTTAGATCTTCCTTTTCTTATCCTCGTTTGATTTTGAGGACGACCTCTCACAAATAGTGCTTCTCCTTCTCCGCCCTTCTGTTTTTCTCGCTTTCTTTGTTCATAGTTGTACAAAGCCGAGCAAATTTCTTTGAGAGAAACTTAGTCATTTTCATGGAGTAGAGTAGTTTCAAGGTGCTCGTACTCATCAGGAAGTGACGCCAACAACATCAAGGCCAAGTCACCATCATCATAAGTTGTATCCATATTTTGCAAATTTATGACCAACTTAATAAAACTGGTGATATGTTCATTCATCGTGGTACCAGGAACATAGGTTAAGTGAAACAGTCTCTTCTTCATGTACAATTTATTTTGACTATTTTTCTTCAAAAATTTATCCTCCAGTGCTTTCCATAATTTACTTGCAGAAGTTTCCTTTGTGTATGGATATTTCTGCTCTCTAGCAAGGTAGGATCGAATGGTACCGCAAGCAACACGGTTGATAATTATCCAATCTTCTTCTCCAATAGCATATGGTCCATTTTCTTCAATAGCAAGATCTAGCCCTTGTTGAAAAATGACATCTAGAACCTCGCCTTGCCACATCCCAAAATGTATGGACCCGTCAAATATTTCTACCGCAAATTTTGCATTTGACACAATTCTTGTCATAAGCGAAGATGCCAATGATGACGTATTGTTGATACTTGATGTAGATTCTTCTTGTTTATTGTCTCTCATCTTTGACACAAATATTATTTAATAGCTACTGACACAAATCAAGATTATTTCCTTTCTGATGTGGAAGATCAGACTAAGCTGCAACCACAGAGCATACCGAGACAGAACCTTGACTCAGTTACCAAGATAAATCTTTTCTGATGTGGAAGATCAAACTGTGTTGCAACCACAGAGCATACTTAGAGAGTACCTTGGCTCTGATACCAATTGTTGCGGAACCCAAATGTATATAGTGTGAATGAGTCACAACTACTATACCAAAAATTATGGCATCCACTAAATAATAAATAAGATAATAAAACAACAATAAAAGGAACACCAGAATTTATGAGATACGGCCAATATTTTATTCCACTCAAAAAATACAAGTGAAATAATACTAAAGAGAGAAGATACAAATGCCTTAAGAAGATAAAAAGGCAAATGAGAGGTGCATTTAAATCCTAAACATTAGGCCTCCTTTTATAGGAAAATATTTCCCCAAACTTAAGTCTCCCACCGATGTGGGAGTTTTGCCCAACTTCAACAGCTACTTCTCAGTAAAAAAAAATTATAAAGCGATGTGTTTGGCAAGGTTTCACGATACATCGACTATTTCACCAGATACTTGTTGATGTTCCTCATCAGTGATTGTCTCCTCTCAGGCCTACATTGTGTCTGAACAAGAAAGCTATCCAATTTGCTAATTTAACCCCATTGGCATAAGTATAAGTTTTTCATGAGCGAGTCTCTCTGTCTAAAATCTATATATCATTAGTAGGTAGCCCCTTTTTTTGGTTCCTATAGTTGTTGCTTTAAGAGAACCTTCTATCAGTTGTAAATGATGTTGTCACGACCCAAACCCCGGTCGTGAGGGCGCCCAACACAATGCTAGGCAAACCCGACCACATCATCTCATAACTCAGCCAATTATTAATTCCAATTAATCAAATTAAACTTAAACAGCAAGTGATCATATCAAATGAAAAGCGTTATAGTAAAAGCATACAAAGTACGGTCCCAACCATATCGTGGTGTCATGAGACTAAGCCTCTACAGAATAACATCCTAATACAAACAAGTCTAGGCAAAATGAGAACAACAAGATGATAAGGAAAGGAGAAAACAGGCTCTACGGACACTGGCAGCTACCTCGTAATCTCCGCAAAGTGGGTATGAGCAAGCAGCTACAATACCTCAACCGCTCTCGGGCACCTGTGGATCTGCACAGAAAGTGCAGGGGAGTGGGGTGAGTATATTTCAACTCAAGTGAGTAACAATAATAAACAATAACTGAAAGTAAGAACTCCTGTGCTATCACTTAACAGTTCTAAGGCAACCCTCACATGTACGTCATCACTGTAGTAAGTACTCTGATCTCCAGTCCACATCTATCTCTACAAGATCCCACACTGATCAAACCCTCACTCGTACCCCTACGGTGTACAGCTATCCCAATATATGAAGACACATACATATGTCTATAATGTATAAGTATTTAAGTAGGCAATGGGATATGAATAAGTATAATGTTGCGGCGTGCAGCCCACTCCAATACATATACCGCTGCGGCGCGCAGCCCACTCCATTTAACGTCGATGACGTTCACTGGGGGTGTTTACAGACTTTAGAGGGGCTCCCTAGGCCCAAGCGCTATGATGCTGCGGCGTTCAGCCCGATCCATACATGTATTACTTTGGCGTGCAGTCCGATCCAATATATATATGTATATATATTTATACTGCTGTGGAGCGCAGCCCGATCCCATAATATACACCAGCGCTCACTGAGAATGTGTGCAGACTCAGACTCCGAAGGGGCTCCTACAGCCCAAGCGCAATAATACTGCGGCGTGCGCCTGCAGCCCGATCCAATATAGGTATAAATATATGATACCTCATAATGGGTCCTCAACCCTGTCCCAATTAGTATAGGATTGGCCTTTCAGGCCCACTCAGCTAAATCGGGGAATTTCGACCCTAATAATGGGTCCTCGACCCTATCCCGGTCAGTATATACTTGGCCTCTCAGGCGCAATATAATATATCACAGTGGGTCCTCGACCCTAACTCAGTCAATATAGACCCGGCCTCTCAGGCTCACTCAGCTAGAATAGGGAATTCCACCCTAGGTAGTATCTTTCACGGTACACATCTAGTACTGGCGCGTAATATGCTATACATTTGCAATTACGGCTGAGAGTATGTTCCCAACATGATATAAGGGTCACCTAACTCTATAGGTTCCCTACTGCTCTACAGATCGACACAAGGCCCCAAACATGGCTATTAGCCTAATTGCACAGTTATAATCACATTAACAATCATAAAACACAGTATTCTATTAGCCGGGAAGGACCAAGTCCGAACCCCCAATCATAATGTCACCACGCCCGTCATAGAACGCGTGTCTCATCTCAATATAGCACTGTGAAGTGCTAGTACGGGTTTCAAACCCTCAGTACATTGTTTACTACTACCACTCACCTCAAACCGGTAGAAGCCTTAGCCCGCCTTGCACTTGCCTCGCAACTCAATCTCCTTGGATGCCAAATCTATTCAAAATCATTGATAATACATCAATATATGCCAAATTTATGCAACCCATTCGAAATACCCCAAATTGCATCAAAACCCGCGAAGTTGTCAAAACCCGACTTTTGGTGCGCTTCTCAAAAAATTACAAGAGTTACATATTCGGAACCCTCATCTCAATACGAGTCTAGGCATATAAAATTTACCAAATTCGGACTCCATTTGCCCACTCAAATCAGTATTTTTCTACAATTCTAGGCCTAGGACTAAAACCCACCTTTAATCCTCCATTTTCATAGAAATAATCCATGATTTCAAGATAAAAGCGCGTAATTAAACCACGAAACTTACCTCCGACAATATCCCGATGAACTCCCAGCTATCTCCCTTCACTTCCTCTCTCTAGGCTTAAAAAATGGAGGGTTTTGCAAATGAACCCGTAATGAAATGTTTCTGGTTTTAAATTCACTTCCTGGGCCATTTACTCTACGCGTTCGCGTTCACTCCCACGCGTTCGCAATGCCCAGCTCCGTCTTAACCTTCGCGAACGCGACCTCTCCAACACGTTCGCGATGAACAAGTTCCCAGCCGCCTGATTTTCCTTCTACGCGTTCGCGATACCCCTCACGCGAACGCGATGCACACCCTCACGCACCTACGCGAACGCGACTCCCTGAACGCGATCGCGAAGCTCAAGAATCTTGGCCTATGAAAATGAGATACCCAGTCTCACGATCATGATGCTTTGATCTGCCTGGCCTTCGCGAACGCGGCCCATGCCACGCGAACGCAAAGGCTTAAATTATGCCTAGTGATCTGCAATTTTTCTGTAGATTTTTAAGTTCCAAATATGCCGGATGATGGCCCGGATTCACCCCGAGGCCCCCGGGACCCCAACGAAAACCACTAACATGCTCCAAAATACGATACGAACATGATCCAAGAATAAAGATACCATCCTAAACATCAAAATCACCAATTACACACGGATTCAAGCCTAATTTTCTTCCAAACTTCCGAAACCGACATTCGATCAAAAACCCGACCAAACAACCTCCGAATGACCTGAAATTTTGCAGGCACATCCAAAATCACCTAACGGAGCTACTGCAACTGTTAGAATTCCATTTCAACTCCCGGATCAAAATCTCACCTACCATTCGGATTTCGCCAAAATTCAATCTTAGCCAATTCAAGCCTATTTCTACACCGGAACTCCAAATTCAATTCTGATTGATTCCCTAAGTCACAAATCACCTCCCGGAACTAACCGAATTGTTAGAATCTGATTTCGAGCCCTCTAACTAAATAGTCAACTCCGGATTGACTTTCCATATTCAAGTTTCCCTCAAAAAGGCTATATGCCTTATTTTCAATCCATTTCACTCCTAACTCACCCGATAGACTCTAACACTGATATAAAAGCATGAAACATGTAATTACAACATAACAGGGTGGTAATTCCCGTGACGACGGGCCGGGTCATCACATTCTCCCCCTCTTAAGAAAATTCTCGTCCTCGAGCGGGTCAAGAAACATACTTGAGGTCTCAAACAAGTGAGGTGTCACGACCCTAGTTCACCAATTGTGAACATGTCATGATGGCACCCAGTCCCCACGACTAGGTAAGCCTAACACGCTGCGAAATCTATAAATTATAATTACTTAAATAAGAAACAACGGAAAATAACATAAAAGATATGTAATCCGTGCCACTTGGCACATACATCCGTCACACAATAAATAAACACTACCAAGATCCGGAACCCCACGGTAACACAGACTAAAAGAGAAATACAACTGTGGCTCTATGTGTAAAGAGTATCTAACAACGAAATGAAGAAAATGTCAACTAGTAATACTAGAATAGAATGGAAGCCTCCGGATCCGCGGACGTAGCAGATCATACCTCGAAGTCTCCCAGAAAGCTGCAGAATCACCTAGTACGAGCCTCCTCTGATGTACCTGGATCTGCACAACAAAAGTGTGCAGAAGAGTAGCATGAGTACACCACGGCGGTACTCAGTAAGTGCCAAGCCTAACCTCGATGGAGTAGTGACGAGGAAGGTCGTGGCCCTACTGAGAGAACAATAACAAAAAGACAATAACAATAATAAGCAGCTCAAATAATAATAAATCCGAAATAGCAATAATAAAGTGATTACTGCAACCGGCAAAAATTAAGCTAATAACAAGTAACAAAACTAAATCAACAAGTCCAGGACCTGTGGGAATTTAACCCACAGTCCTACTCTATAACCAACAATCCAGGAGCTACGGGAATTTAACCCGCAGTCCCAATAATAGTATCTCTGGGTCTCCGGGAATCGAACCCGCAGCCCATGCCTCAATACCTCAAGATGTGTCTCAATGATCTCAGGATCTCCGAGAATCGAACCCGCAGTCCACATTTCAATAAATCTCGGGATCTCGGGAATCGAACCCGTAGTCCACATTTCAATAAATCTCGGGATCTCGGGAATCGAACCCGTAGTCCCTACCAATATCACTCCGGGTCTCTGGGAATCGAACCCACAGCCCTGGGTCTCCGGGAATCGAACCCGCAGTCCACAAACACAGCAATTAAAGGAATACACAGAGAGAATAAATTATGCTTAACTATAACTTCACCGAAAAAAAATAGTGCCAATAATTATCAAGGAGTTCAAATAAGGCAATTAGGCAACTAAATAGTTAAGGGCTACCTAATCATGTTTTTCTATCCACTACCGGAAAAATATCAAACTAACAGCCAAAGACAGGAATACCGCTCATCGAACATTTTTAATAAATACGTGTTCAACAACCAGCGCATGTACACGCCCGTCACCTCGCGTACAAGGCATTAAAACTATCACATAATATCCTAGGGGTGAAAATTCCCCCACACGAGGTTAGACAAGCCACTTACCTCAATTCCGGTACAAAACCGCTAAGTAATAACCCTCTTGCCACGAATGTCGGCCTCCACAAGTGTAGAATCCTGATAAAAATCAATAGAATCACATCAAAATAGGCCAATTGGGCATTACCCAATCAAATTAACTCAAAATACACCAAAACCCACAAGTTGCCAAGACCCGACTCTCGGTACGCTTATCGAAAAATCACGAAAATTATATATTCGGGTTCCTTATCTCAATACGAGTCCGTGCATATAAAATTTATCGAAATCGGACTCCGTTTGCCCATTCAAATCAAAGATTTCCTACTTTTAGGCCTAGGGTTCAAACCCACCTTTAATCTCCCATTTTCAGTGAAATAAACAAGGATTTCGTGATAAACTAACGAATTAAGGTCAAGGAACTTACCCCCGATGATTTCCCGATGAAATCCCAGCGTTTCCCCTTCAAATTCCTCTCTTGGAGCTCAAAAATGGCGTTTTAGTGTATGGGGGTCGCGGGTTGACTGTTCTGGTTTTAATATTTTCTGACTGAAGTTTTACCCTTCGCGTTCGCGTCCCAAGCCCACGCGTCCGCGATGCTTTACCCATTTGACTTTCGCGAACGCGATGCACTTCACGCGTCCGCGTTGAAGAAAAAATCCCTGACCCTTCGCGTTCGCGTCCTTACCCCACGCGAACGCGATGCTTCTCCAGCCTGACCTACGCGAACGCGTCAAGACCCATCGCGAACGCGATGACCACCTAAACCAGCCCTTCGCGAACGCGTCCCTGGTCTCGCGAACGCGAAGGCCAGTGTTCTGCTGCACTGCTGCTGCAATTTCTGCAGATTTTTCAAAGTTCCATATGCCCGTTTGATGGTCCGAATTCATCCCGAGGCCCCCAGGGCCCCAACGAAAACCACCAACATACTCCAAAACACGATACGAACTTGTTCCAATCATAAAAACACCATCCTAAACATCAAAATCACCAATTACACACGAATTCAAGCCTAAGTTTCTTAAAACTTTTCGAATTGCACATTCGATCAAAAACCCGCCCAAACGACGTCCGAATGACCTGAAATTTTGCGGACATATCCAAAATCACATAACGAAGCTACAGAAATTGTCGGAATTCCATTCCGACCCCCGGATCAAAATCTCACCTATCGATCGGATTCGCCAAAATTTCAACCTTCGGCATTTCAAGCCTAATTGAGCTACGGACCTCCAAAATACCTTCCGAACGCGCTCCTAACCCCGAAATCACCTAACGGAGCTAATGGAACCATCGGATTTCCGTTCCGAGATCGTCTTAACACTGTTCCGGCTATGGACCGCTTTCTAGTTTCAAAGCTCTTATTTGGGGACTAAGTGTCCCAAAATGCTCAAATTTTCGAAACCGACTCTCCCGGCAACCCACAATAGCAGAAATGAACTTAGGGGAACAGTTAAATTAGGGATAGGGGCGTAATTTTCTAAAACGACCGGTCGGGTCGTTACATCTTCCCACACTTAAAGATTCGTTCGTCCTCGAACGAGCATAGAAAACATACCCGGAGTAGTGAAAAGATGAGGGTACTGGCTGCGCATATCCTGCTCGGTCTCCCAAGTCGCCTCCTCGACCGGCTGGCCCCGCCACTGAACCTTTACCGAAGCGATGTTCTTTGACCTTAGCTTCCCGACTTGCCTGTCTAGAATGGCTACTGGCTCCTCAACATAAGAAAGATCCTTGCCTAGCTGAACAGATGTGAAATCCAACACGTGCGACGGGTCACCATGGTATCTCCGGAGCATGGAGACATGAAATACGGGGTGAACTCCGGCTAGGCTGGGAGGTAAGGCCAACTCATAAGCAACCTCTCCAACACGCCTCAAAATCTCAAAAGGGCCAATAAATCTAGGACTCAGCTTCCCTTTCTTCCCAAACCTCATAACGCCCTTCATGGGCGAGACTCGGAGCAGAACCCGCTCACCCACCATAAAAGCCACATCGCGAACCTTCTTGTCCGCATAACTCTTCTGTCTAGACTGGGCCGCACGAAGTCTGTCCCGAATCACCTTGACCTTGTCCATAGCCTCCTGAACCATATCAGTACCTAGTAACCTGGCCTCGCCCGGCTCAAACCAACCCACGGGAGACCTGCACCTCCTACCATATAGGGCCTCGTACGGTGCCATCCGAATACTAGACTGGTAGCTGTTGTTATAAGCAAACTCCGCCAGTGGCAAGAAGTGATCCCATGAACCTCCAAACTCAATCACGCACGCACGGAGCATATCCTCCAAAATCCGAATAGTGCGCTCGGACTGCCCATCAGTCTGGGGGTGAAATGCTGTGCTCAGCTCCACCCGAGTACCTAACTCCTGCTGTACAGCTCTCCAGAACCGTGAAGTGAACTGAGTGCCTCTATCCGAAATGATGGAAACTGGAATACCATGCAGCCGAACTATCTCCTTGATATAGATCTCCGCCAGTCGCTCCGATGAATAAGTAGTGCTCACCGGTATAAAATGGGCGGACTTGGTCAGCCGATCCACAATAACCCAAATAGAATCAAACTTCCTAATAGTCCGTGGAAGCCCAGATACAAAGTCCATGGTGATGCGCTCCCATTTCCACTCTGGAAATCTCAATCTGCTGCATCAATCCACCCGGACGCTGATGCTCATACTTCACCTGCTGGCAATTGAGGCATTTAGAAACATAATCAACTATATCCCTCTTCATCCGCCTCCACCAGTAATGCTGTTTCAAGTCCCGATACATCTTCGCGGCACCCGGATGGATGGAATACCGCGAACTATGGGCCTCTGCTAGAATCAGCTCTCGAAGATCATCTACATTGGGCACACAGATACGGCCCTGCATCCTCATAATTCCATCATCCCCGATGGTAACATCCCGAGCATCACCACGCCGAACTCTATCCTGAAGGACAAGCAAATGAGGGTCGTCGAACTGACGCTCCCCGATGCGGTCAAATAGAGAAGACCGAGAAACCACACAAGCTAGAACCCGGCTGGGCTCCGAAAGATCCAGTCTAACAAACTGCCTGGCCAAAGCCTGAACATCCATCGCCATAGGCCTCTCCGAAGCTGGTAGATATGCTAAACTCCCCAAACTCTCTGCCCGACGACTCAAGGCATCAACAACCACATTAGCCTTGCCCGGATGATAGAGAATAGTAATATCATAGTCCTTCAGTAGTTCCAACCATCTCCTCTGACGCATATTCAGGTCCTTCTGCTTAAGCAAGTGCTGCAAGCTCCGGTGATCAGTGTAGATCTCACAAGGAACCCCATATAAATAATGACGCCAAATCTTCAAGGCGTGAACAATGGCAGCTAGCTCCAAATAATGAACAGGGTAATTCGTCTCATGCACCTTCAGCTATCTCGGCGTGTAGGCAATCACCCTACCGTCCCGCATCAATACCGCACCGAGTCCAACTCGTGAGGCATCACAATATACAGTATAGGACCCCAAACCTGTAAGCAACATCAATATAGGGGCCGAAGTCAAAGCTGTCTTGAGCTTCTGAAAGCTCGCCTCACACTCGTCTGTCCACTGAAAAGGGGCACCCTTTTGGGTCAATCTAGTCATAGGTGCCGCAATCGAAGAGAACCCCTCTACGAAACGACGGTAGTAGCCCGCCAAACCAAGGAAACTGCGAATCTCAGTAGCGGAGGAGGGTCTGGGCCAACTCTGCACGACCTCCACTTTCCTCGGATCTACTCGAATACCATCACTCGACACTACGTGGCCCAAAAATGCCATTGAACTCAACCAAAATTCACATTTAGAGAACTTGGCATAAAGCTGCTTCTCCCTCAGAATCTGAAGCACTATCCTCAAATATTGCTCGTGCTCTTCCCGCTCCGAGAATATACTAGAATATCATCAATGAAGACAATCACGAACGAGTCCAGATAAGGCCTGAACACACTGTGCATCAAATGCATAAATGCTGCTGGAGCATTAGTCAACCCAAAAGACATCACGAGGAACTCATAGTGACCATACCGGGTCCCGAAGGCAGTCTTCGGGATATCTGGCTCCCGAATCTTCAGCTGGTGATACCCAGAGCGCAAATCAATCTTAGAGAACACCTGTGCACCCTGTAGCTAGTCAAACAAGTCATTAATGCGAGGCAAAGGATACCGGTTCTTCACTGTAACCTTGTTCAACCGACGATAGTCAATACACATACGCATAGAACCGTCCTTTTTCTTCACAAACAACACAGGAGCACACCAAGGCGAAACACTGGGTCGAATGAAACCCTTACCTAATAACTCATGTAACTGATCCTTCAACTCCTTCAACTCAGGAGGAGCCATATGGTATGGTGGAATAGAAATGGGCTGAGTGCCCGGCAACAAATCAATAGCAAAATCGATATCTTGTCGGGCGGCATGCCCGGGAGATCAGCTAGAAATACATCACCGAAATCACGTACCTATGGAACGGAATCAATAGGAGGAGTGTCAATGCTGACATCCCGCACATAAGCTAGATAAGAAGCACACCCCTTCTCAACCATACGCTGAGCTTTGAGAAAGGAAATAACACGGCTAGGGGTGTGATCTAGAGTACCACTCCACTCAATACGTGGAATGCGTGGCATAGCCAGCGTCATGATCTTGGCGTGACAATCAAGAATAGCATAATGGGGCGACAACCAGTCCATGCCAAGAATAATATCAAAATCAACCATCCCAAGCAGCAATAGATCCGCTCTGGTCTCAAAATCACAAATGGTAATCAAACACGACCGATATACGCGGTCCACAACCAAAGAATCACCCACCGGAGTGGAAACATAAATGGGGGCACTCAAAGAATCCCGAGGCACACCCAAATGAGAAGCAAAGTAAGAAGACACATATGAAAAAGTGGAACCAGGGTCGAATAGAACCGATGCCTCCCCTGTGACTAACCAGAATAATACCTGTGATAACAGAATCAGATGCAACAGCCGCAGCGCGATCAGGAATAGCATAGAATCTGGCTTGTCCCCCCTCTCGAGGGCGGCCTCTAGAACCCTGACCCCCGCCCCTGGCTGGCTGGGCAGGTGGAATAGCAGCTGGAGCTGGAATGATAGCTTGCTGACCCTGAGAGCCACGCTGATGCTGCGAAGACTGGTGAGGTGCTCCCCTCCTACGCCCGGGGCACTCCCTAACCAGGTGGCGAGTATCCCCGCACTCAAAACAAGCTCTGAGAGGACGCGGTGGCTGTGACTGACCGGCCTCACCCCCACTAGTCTGACCCCTGGAAGGACCCCGCGCAGGAGGTGCACTGGAAACTGGGGGAGCATAATAAGGCTCCCTGAGGTGCTGGAAGACCTGGAGTGCTACCGGCTGCGGGCAATGCTGAGTGAACTGGACGACCGGAATATCCCCTGCCAAAACGACCGGCTGCTGAAGTGCGGGCACCAGAGAAATGGCCCGACTCACGAGACCTCTTGGCCTCTCTATCTCCACGCTCTCTGGGGAGCATACTCTCGATCCTCCTGGCAATGCTAACTGCCTGCTGATAAGATATATCTGTCTCCAACTCTCTGGCCATGCTGGATCGGATAGGCGGAATCATGCCCTCAATAAATCTCCGCACTCTCTCCCGAACCGTGGCTACCAAGGCCGGTGCATGCCTCGCCAGACGGGTGAAACTGATGGCATACTCCGATACTGACATGGAGCCCTGTCGCAACCGCTCAAACTCCGAGCGCCAAGAATCCCTAAGGCTCTGTGGAACAAACTCCCTCAAAAATAGATCTGAAAACTGCGTCCAAGTCAATGAAACAGACTCCTCTGGACTATCCAACTCATACGTGCGCCACCAATCATAAGCGGCCCCGCGAAACCGAAAAGCAGTGAAGGAAACCCCGCTGGTCTCCACAATCCCCATAGTACGAAGAATACGATGACACTCCTCCAGAAAACCCAATGCATCATCTGAAGCCAGGCCACTAAACACTGGAGGATCATATTTCTTGAACCTCTCTAATCTACGCTGCTCGTCCTCAGAGGCAGCTGGTCCACCTCCCGGTTGTGCTGGGGCGGCAGGAGGCATAACCAAAACATCTGGAACATGTCCCACTGGCACACGCTGCTCCGGTGTAACGGCTACGGGAGTCCTGGGCCCCTCCCCCGGCCTGAGATGTAGCTGCAACAAGAGGAAGCAATCCCGCCCGGGCCAAAGTGGTATACATGCTCATGAACTGAGCCAGGGTCTCCTGTAGTGCTGGAGTAGTAGCAGCTGTAGTCGGTGTACCAGGTGCCTGCGCTCCAACCTGGTCTACCTGTGGCACCTCAGCGGCAGCGCGCGCGGGTGCCGTGGCTGCACCTCGGGCGCGTCCTCGTCCTCTACCTCGGCCCCGGCCTCTGTCGGCAGCAACAGGGGGCGCGGGTACCTGATCATCGCGGTTAGCTCGTGTCCTCACCATCTGTGAGAGAATAGAAAGCAATAGTTTAGATTTTTGATGCCAAAAATGTCGCACGACAAGGAATCCAAAAGAAATGAAGAGTTTCCTAAACAGTTACATAGCCCCTCGTAGATAAATACAGACGTCTCCGTATCGATCAGCGAGACTCTAAATAACCGGTCTGTGTCCCGTGACTCCTATGAACCTAGAGCTTTAATACCTACTTGTCATGACCCTGGTTCACCAATTGTGAACATGTCGTGATGGCACCCAGTCCCCACGACTAGGTAAGCCTAACACGTTGCGGAATCTATAAATTATAATTACTTAAATAAGAAACAGTGGAAAATAACATAAAAGATATGTAATCCGTGCCACTTGGCACATACATCCGTCACACAATAAATAAACACTACCAAGATCCGAAACCCCACGGTAACACAGACTAAAAGAGAAATACAACTGTGGCTCTATGTGTAAAGAGTATCTAACAACGAAATGAAGAAAATGTCAACTAGTAATACTAGAATAGAATGGAAGCCTCCGGATCCGCGGACGTAGCAGATCATACCTCGAAGTCTCCCAGAAAGCTGCAGAATCACCTAGTACGAGCCTGCTCTGATGTACCCGGATCTGCACAACAAAAGTGTGCAGAAGAGTAGCATGAGTACACCACGGCGGTACTCAGTAAGTGCCAAGCCTAACCTCGATGGAGTAGTGACGAGGAAGGTCGTGGCCCTACTGAGAGAACAATAACAAAAAGACAATAACAATAATAAGCAGCTCAAATAATAATAAATTTTCCAAAATAACAACATTTACTGAAACTGTCTACAATCAAGCTAATAACAAATAACCAACTCTATAAACAAGTCCAGGATCTGTGGGAATTGAACCCACAGTCCCATTCTTAGTACCTTTGGGTCTCCGGGAATCGAACCCGCAGCCCATGTCTCAATAGTATCTCAATAGCTCAGGATCTCCGGGAATCGAACCCGCAGTCCTTACCAATAATCAATAAATCTCAGGATCTCGGGAATCGAACCCGTAGTCCACATTTCAATAAATCTCAGGATCTCGGGAATCGAACCCGTAGTCCCTACCAATATCACTCCGGGTCTCTGGGAATCGAACCCACAGCCCTGGGTCTCCGGGAATCGAACCCGCAGTCCACAAACACAGCAATTAAAGGAATACACAGAGAGAATAAATTATGCTTAACTATAACTTCACCGAAAAAAAATAGTGCCAATAATTATCAAGGAGTTCAAATAAGGCAATTAGGCAACTAAATAGTTAAGGGCTACCTAATCATGTTTTTCTATCCACTACCGGAAAAATATCAAACTAACAGCCAAAGACAGGAATACCGCTCATCGAACATTTTTAATAAATACGTGTTCAACAACCAGCGCATGTACACGCCCGTCACCTCGCGTACAAGGCATTAAAACTATCACATAATATCCTAGGGGTGAAAATTCCCCCACACGAGGTTAGACAAGCCACTTACCTCAATTCCGGTACAAAACCGCTAAGTAATAACCCTCTTGCCACGAATGTCGGCCTCCACAAGTGTAGAATCCCCGATGATTTCCCGATGATATCACATCAAAATAGGCCAATTGGGCATTACCCAATCAAATTAACTCAAAATACACCAAAACCCACAAGTTGCCAAGACCCGACTCTCGGTACGCTTATCGAAAAATCACGAAAATTATATATTCGGGTTCCTTATCTCAATACGAGTCCGTGCATATAAAATTTATCGAAATCGGACTCCGTTTGCCCATTCAAATCAAAGATTTCCTACTTTTAGGCCTAGGGTTCAAACCCACCTTTAATCTCCCATTTTCAGTGAAATAAACAAGGATTTCGTGATAAACTAACGAATTAAGGTCAAGGAACTTACCCCCGATGATTTCCCGATGAAATCCCAGCGTTTCCCCTTCAAATTCCTCTCTTGGAGCTCAAAAATGGCGTTTTAGTGTATGGGGGTCGCGGGTTGACTGTTCTGGTTTTAATATTTTCTGACTGAAGTTTTACCCTTCGCGTTCGCGTCCCAAGCCCACGCGTCCGCGATGCTTTACCCATTTGACTTTCGCGAACGCGATGCACTTCACGCGTCCGCGTTGAAGAAAAAATCCCTGACCCTTCGCGTTCGCGTCCTTACCCCACGCGAACGCGATGCTTCTCCAGCCTGACCTACGCGAACGCGTCAAGACCCATCGCGAACGCGATGACCACCTAAACCAGCCCTTCGCGAACGCGTCCCTGGTCTCGCGAACGCGAAGGCCAGTGTTCTGCTGCACTGCTGCTGCAATTTCTGCAGATTTTTCAAAGTTCCATATGCCCGTTTGATGGTCCGAATTCATCCCGAGGCCCCCAGGGCCCCAACGAAAACCACCAACATACTCCAAAACACGATACGAACTTGTTCCAATCATAAAAACACCATCCTAAACATCAAAATCACCAATTACACACGAATTCAAGCCTAAGTTTCTTAAAACTTTTCGAATTGCACATTCGATCAAAAACCCGCCCAAACGACGTCCGAATGACCTGAAATTTTGCGGACATATCCAAAATCACATAACGAAGCTACATAAATTGTCGGAATTCCATTCCGACCCCCGGATCAAAATCTCACCTATCGATCGGATTCGCCAAAATTTCAACCTTCGGCATTTCAAGCCTAATTGAGCTACGGACCTCCAAAATACCTTCCGAACGCGCTCCTAACCCCAAAATCACCTAACGGAGCTAATGGAACCATCGGATTTCCGTTCCGAGATCGTCTTAACACTGTTCCGGCTATGGGCCATTTTCTAGTTTCAAAGCTCTTATTTGGGGACTAAGTGTCCCAAAATGCTCAAATTTTCGGAACCGACTCTCCCGGCAACCCACAATAGCAGAAATGAGCTTTGGGGAACAGTTAAATTAGGGATAGGGGCGTAATTTCCTAAAACGACCGGTCGGGTCGTTACATCAGTGGTATCTGCCCCGCATCTCCCGCTCGATCTCCCAAGTAGCCTCCTCCACGGGTCGACCTTTACACTAAACCTTAAATGATGCAATCTCCTTGGACCTCAATTTTCTCACCTGACGACCCAAAATAGCAATAGGCTCTACATCATATGATAGATCACCATCCAGCTGAATAGTACTAAAGTCTAATACATGAGACGGATCCCAGATGTACTTCCGGAGCATAGACACATGGAATACTGGATGAACGCTTGATAAGCTGGGTGGCAAGGACAACTCATATGCCACCTCTCCAACCCTCTCGAGTATCTCAAAAGGACCAATGTACCTGGGACTCAGCTTCCCTTTCTTCCCGAACCTCATGACACCGTTCATGGGTGAAACCTTCAGCAATACTCTGTCACCAACCATGAAAGACAACTCTCGAACTCTACGGTCTGCATAACTCTTCTGGCGAGACTATGCTGTGCGAAGCCTCTCCTGGATCAACTTTGCTCCATCCAGAGCATCCTGAACTAACTCAGTCCCTATCAACCTATCCTCACCAGGCTCAAACCATCCGATGGGAGATCTGCACCATCTGCTTTACAATGCCTCATACGGGGCCATCTGAATACTCGACTGATAACTGTTGTTGTAGGCAAACTCAGCAAGTGGCAAGAACTCATCCCACGAACCGCCAAAGTCAATCACACATGCTCGCAACATATCCTCCAGGATCTGAATAGTGCGCTCAGACTGTCCGTCTGTCTGGGGGTGAAATGCGGTGCTCAACTCAACCCGCGTACCCATCTCTTGGTGAAATGCTCTCCAAAAATGAGAAGTGAAATGAGTGCCTCTGTCAGATATAATAGACACTGGGACCCCATGCAACCTGACAATCTCCCGAATAAAGATCACTGCCAACCGCTCTGATGAGTAAGTAGTGCTAACTGGGATGAAATGTGCGGACTTAGTTAGCCGGTCAACAATCACTCATACAGAATCAAACTTCCTCGTTGTCCGGGGGAGTCCAGTAACGAAGTCCATGGTGATCCTCTCCTATTTCCACTCGGGAATAACCATACGCTGAAGAACACCGCCCGGTCTCTGATGCTCATACTTGACCTGCTGGCAATTGAGGCACTTGGCTACATGCCTAACAATATCCATCTTCATTCTCCTCCACCAGTAGTGTTGTCTCAAGTCTTGGTACATCTTTGCTGGACCTGGGTGAATAGAGTACCGCGAACCGTGTGCCTCCTCAAGTATCAACTCCCGCAAACCATCTACATTGGGCACACATATATGGCCTTGCATCCTCAGAACACCCTCACTGTCGATAGTCACATCTCTAGCATCATTATGCAGCACTTTATCCTTAAGGACAAGCAAATGTGGGTCATCATACTGTCGCTCCCTGATGCGGTCATATAAGGAAGATTGAGAAACAACACAAGCCAACACTCGACTCGGCTCCAAAATATCCAACCTCACTAGCCGATTGGCTAAGGCCTGAACATCATAAGCAAATGGCCTCTCCCCAACTGGGATGAAAGCTAGGCTGCCCATACTAACTGCCTTCCGACTCAAAGCATTGGCCACAACATTGTCCTTCCCCGGATGATACAAAATAGTTATGTCATAATCCTTAAGCAACTCCAACCACCTCCGCTATCTCAAATTAAGGTCCTTCTGTCTGAATAAATGCTGAAGACTGAGGTGATCCGTGTACACCTCACATGGGACACCATACAGGTAATGCCTCCAAATCTTCAAAGCGTGAACTATGGCTACTAGCTCCAAATTATGAACAGGGTAGTTCTTCTCATGGGGCTTCAACTGGCGAGAAGCATAAGCAATGACCCTACCTTCCTACATCAACACACAACCAATGCCAACTCCCGAGGCATCACAATACACGGTATAAGGATCTGAAGCTGACGGCATAATCAAGACTGGTGTTGTGGTCAATGCTGTCTTGAGCTTCTGAAAGATATCCTCGCACTCCTCGGACCATAAGAAAGGAACACCCTTATGAGTCAATCTAGTCAAGGGTGAAGCAATAGAAGAGAATCCCCGAACGAATCGGCGATAATACCCTGCCAATCCCAGAAAGCTACGGATCTCAGTAACTGAGGTAGGTCTGGGCCAACTTTGCACAGCCCCGACCTTCCTCGGATCTACCTGAATACCATCACGGGACACCACGTGCCCTAAGAATGCCACGGACTCAAGCCAAAACTCACATTTGAAGAACTTGGCATACAACTTCTCCTCCCTCAATCTCTGCAATACCATACTCAAGTGCCGAGCATGCTCCTCCTGGCTACGAGTGTAGACTAGAATGTCATCAATGAATATGATCACAAATGAATCAAGATAGGGCCTGAACACACTGTTCATCAGATGCATAAATGTTGCTGGGGCGTTGGTCAGCCCAAAAGACATCACAAGGAACTCATAGTGACCATATCTGGTCCTGAATGCAGTCTTCATAATGTCGGACTCTCTAATCTTCAGCTGATGGTAGCCTGAACGAAGATCAATCTTCGAGAACACCCTAGCTCCATGGAGCTGATCAAATAAATCGTCGATACGAGGCAGAGGATACTTATTCTTCACCATAACTTTGTTCAGCTGCCTGTAGTCAATACACATCCTCATGGATCCATCCTTCTTCTTAACAAACAAGGCCGGTGCACCCCACGGTGACACACTCGGCCGAATGAACCCCTTATCTAGGAGTTCCTGGAGCTGCTCCTTCGATTCCTTCAGCTCAGCCGGTGTCATCCGATACTGAGGAATATAAATAGGCTGAGTGCCTGGCACCAAATCGATCCCAAAATCAATATCCCTGTCCGGCGGCATGCCCGGCAGGTCTGAGGGAAACACATCAGGAAAGTCTCGCGCAATGGGAACAGAATCAATACTGGGAGTCTGGGCCTCGACTTCCCGCACAAATGCTAAATAAGAGAGACATCCCTTCCCAACCATTCGTCGGGCCTTGAGGAAAGATATTACCTTGCTAGGTACATACTCAGTCGTGCCTCGCCACTCGATCCTCTGAATGCCCGGCATAGCCAAAGTGACTGTCTTAGCATGACAGTCCGGAATAGCATGACATGGAGATAGCCAGTCCATGCCCAATATAACATCAAAATCAATCATGCTGAGAAGCAACAGGTCTACTCGGGTCTCCAGACCCCCAATAGTGACCAAACAGGACCGGTATACGTGGTCCACAACAATAGTATCCCCTACCGGAGTAGATACATGAACTGGCAGCTCAAGACACCCTCGGGTCGTGCCCAAATGGGGAGCAAAATATGTAGACACATAAGAATAAGTAGAACCAGGATCGAACAACACTGAGGCATCTCTGTGGCAGACTGAAATAATACCTGTAATAACTGCATCAGAAGAACCGGCCTCAGATCGGCCCTGGAGAGCATAACATCTAGCCTGTCCGCCTGATCGGTCTCCTCCTCGAGGGCGACCCCTAGCTGACTAACCCTCACCCCTAGCTGGCGGGGCGGGTGCTGAAGTAGAAGGACCAAATGACGAGGGCTGCCCCTCTGCTGATAAGATCTGGAAACAAGGCGGGGACACTCCCTACGGTGGTGCCCAAACTCTCCGCACTCATAGCAACTCCCCGGTGCTGGGGACTGAGACTGATAATGACCTCTAGCGCTGGAGTGGCCAACCGATGAACTAGGCCGAGATGAACCCTGAGCAGATAGGGCCTGTGAAGAACTTTGAGCTGGCATGGCACTGAGAGATGGCTGGCTCTGGTGCGAACCCTGATAACCCTGCCCAGAAGACCATCTGCGACGATTTGAGCAACCCGACTGCAAAGATCTGAAAGAGCGACCTCGGCTCTGCTGACTCTGGCCTCTGGCCTGAGTGCCACTGGAACTAGCTGTCCCTCGAGGCCTCTTGGCCTCCCCCTCATCCCGCTTTCTGCGACAATCTGTCTCTATGTCGCAAGCAATATCCACAACATCCTCAAATGTACGGCTCAAAACCCTCTCCCGAGTCATCAGAATACGAATGGGATAAATGAGGTCGTCCACGAAGCGCCCAATCCTCTCTCTGTCGGAATGAACCAACCATGGTGCATATCTGGACAACTCTGTAAACCTGATCTCATACTCTGACACTGACATGTCCCCCTGACGGAGACCCTCAAACTGCCTACGCATCTCCTCTCTCTGAGATCGAGGCACCCATTTCTCCAAGAACATAGTAGAGAACTCCGGCCATGATAGTGGTGCTGCTCCGGCTGGCCTGCGGCGCTCATAAGCCTCCCACCAAGCGAAGGCTGGCCCCTGAAACTGAAAGGTAGTGAAAGATACCCCACTGGACTCCAATATCCCTGCCGTACGAAGCATCCGACGACACTTATCCAGAAAACATTGGGCGTCCTCGCCCGGAGCACCAGTGAACACTGGAGGAGATAACCTGGTGAACCTCTCGAGACGACGTCGCTCATCATCTGTCATAGCTGGGACCCTGTCCCCCTGAATCTGATCGGCTGGCTGAACCGGTACCACAGGCAGAACTGGAGGAGCCTCTGGTGTTTGTAAGCCCTGCACTGCTGGCTCTGGAGTGCGTACTGCGGGGGTCTGATGACCACCCCCGATCCCCGATGTAGCTGCTACAGTAGTAACTGAAACCGCCCGTGCTAGGCCAGTGCAGACTGCTAGTATCTGAGCCAGGGTCTCCTGTAGACCCGGAATGACAATGGGCACAGCTGGTGCCTGATCTGGTGCTGCTGGCACCTCTGCAACTGGGGGCTGTGGGTCAGCTGGTACTGCATCAGCTGCCCGACCTCCACCACGACCACGGCCGCGTCCACGACCTCTAGCAGGTGGTAGTGGTGGTCGTCCTCCCCGTCCGGAAGCTCGAGTTCTCGCCATCTGCGAGAGAATAGAATGTCAAAGTTCAGTTCAAGTCAAAAGTAATCACACGACAAGAATTCCAAGAATTGAAACTTTTCCTAAAAGGTTTGTAGCCTCCCGAGGATAAGTACAGGCATCCCCGTACCGATCCATGAGACTCTACTAAACCGGCTCATGACTCGCGAGACCTGTTAACCTAGGCTCTGATACCAACTTGTAATGACCCAAACCCGGTCGTGATGGCGCCCAACACAATGCTAGGCAAACCCGACCACATCATCTCTTAACCCAGCCAATTATTAATTCCAATTAATCAAATTAAACTTAAAAAACAAGTGATCATATCAAATGAAAAGCGTGATAGTAAAAGCATACAAAGTACGGTCCCAACCATATCGTGGTGTCACGAGTTTGAGCCTCTATAGAATAAGCATCCTAGTACAAACAAGTCTAAGCAAAAATGAGAACAACAAGATGATAAGGAAAGGAGAAAACAGGCTCTGCGGACGCTGGCAGCTACCTCGTAGTCTCCGCAAAGTGGGAATGAGCAAGCAGCTACAATGCCTCAACCGCTCTCGGGCACCTGTGGATCTGCACAGAAAGTGCAGGGGAGTGGGGTGAGTATATTTCAACTCGGTGAGTAACAATAATAAACAATAACTGAAAGTAAGAACTCATGTGCTATCACTTAACATATCTAAGGCAACCCTCACAGGTACGTCATCACTGTAGTAAGTACTCTGATCTCCAGTCTACATCTATCTCTGCAAGATCCCACACCGATCAAACCCACACTCGTACCCCTTCGGTGTACAGCCATCTCAATATATGAAAACACATACATATGTCTATAATGTATAAGTATTTAAGTAGGTAATGGGATATGAATAAGTATAATGTTGCGGCGTGAAGCCCGCTCCAATACATAAACCGTTGCGGCGCGCAGCCCGTTCCATTTAACGTCGACGACGCTCACTGGGGTGTATACAGACTTCGGAGGGGCTCCCTAGGCCCAAGCGCAATGATGTTGCGGCGTGCAGCCCGATCCACACATGTATTACCTGCGGCGTGCAGTCCGATCCAATATATATATATATATATATATATATATATATATATATATATATATATATATATATATATATATATATGCTGCGGCGTGCAGCCCGATCCCATAATATACACCAGCGCTCACTGAGAATGTGTGCAGACTCAGACTCCGAAGGGGTTCCTACAGCACAAGCGCAATAATACTGCGGCGTGCAGTCCGTCCCACATGTATATTACATGTATATTACTGCGGCGTGCAGTCCGATCCAACATATATACTGCTGCGGCATGCAGCCCGATCCAATGTATATACTGCTGCGGCGTGCAGCCCGATCCAATATAGGGATACATATAATACCTCATAATGGGTCCTCGACCCTATCCCAGTCAGTATATGCTTGGCCCCTCAGGCCCAATATAATATATCTCAGTGGGTCCTCGACCCTAACTCGGTCAATATAGACCCGACCCCTCAGGCTCACTCAGCTAGAATAGGGAATTCCACCCTAGGTAGTATCTTTCAAAGTACACATCTAGTACTGGCGCGTAATATGCTATACAATTGTAATTACGGCTTAGTGTATGTTCCCAACATGATATAAGGGTCACCTAACTCTATAGGTTCACTAATGCTCTACAGATAGGTACAAGGCCCCAAACATGGCTATTAGCCCAATTGCACAGTTATAATCTCATTAACAGTCATAAAATACAATATTCTATTAGTCGGGAAGGACCAAGTCCGAACCCCCAATCACAATGTCACCACGCCCGTCATAGAACGCGTGTCTCATCTCAATATAGCACTGTGAAGTGCTAGTACGGGGTTTCAAACCGTCAGTACATTGTTTACTACTACCACTCACCTCGAACCGGTAGACGCCTTAGCCCGCCTTGCGCTTGCCTCGCAACTCAATCTCCTCGGATGCCAAATCTGTTCAAAATCAATGATAATACATCAATATATGTCAAATTTACGCAACCCATTCGAAATACCCCAAATTGCATCAAAACCCGCGAATTTGTCAAAACTCGACTTTTGGTGCGCTTCTCGAAAAATTACAAGAGTTACTTATTCGGAACCCTCGTCTCAATACGAGTCTAGTCATATAAAATTTACCAAATTCGGACTCCATTTGCCCACTCAAATCAGTATTTTTCTACAATTCTAGGCCTAGGGCTAAAACCCACCTTTAATCCTCCATTTTCATAGAAATAATCCATGATTTCATGATACAAGCGCGTAATTAAACCACAAAACTTACCTCCGACAATATCCCGATGATCTCCCAGCTATCTCCCTTCACTTCCTCTCTCTAGGCTTCAAAAATGGAGGGTTTTGCAAATGAACCCGTAATGAAATGTTTCTGGTTTTAAATTCACTGCCTGGGCCATTTACTCTACACGTTCGCGTTCAATCCCACGCGTTCGCGATGCCCAGCTCCGGCTTAACCTTCGCGAACGCGACCTCTCCAACGCGTTCGCGATGAACAAGTTCCCAGCCGCCTGATTTTCCTTCTACGCGTTCGCGATACCCCTCACGCGAACGCGCTGCACACCCTCACGCACCTACGCGAACGCGACCCCCTGAACGCGATCGCGAAGCTCAAGAATCCTGGCCTACGTGAAGGCGATACCCAGTCTCACGATCGCGATGCTTTGATCTGCCTGGCCTTCGCGAACGCGACCCATGCCACGCGAACGCGAAAGCTTAAATTATGCCCAGTGATCTGCAATTTTTCTAAAGATTTTTAAGTTCCAAATATGCCGGATGATGGTCCGGATTCACCACGAGGCCCCCGGGACCCCAACAAAAATCACTAAAATGCTCCAAAACACGATACGAACTTGCTCGAGAAATAAAAACACCATCCTAAACATCAAAATCACCAATTACACATGGATTCAAGCCTAATTTTCTTCCAAACTTCCGAACCGACATTCGATCAAAAACCCGACCAAGCGACCTCCGAATGACCTGAAATTTTGCAGGCACATCCAAAATCACCTAACGGAGCTACTGCAATTGTCGGAATTCCATTCTGAATCCCGGATCAAAATCTCACCTACCGTTTGGATTTCGCCAAAATTCAATCTTAGCCAATTCAAGCCTATTTTTACACCGGAACTCCAAATTCAATTCCGATTGCTCCACTAAGTCACAAATCACCTCCCGGAACTAACCGAATTGTCATAATCCAATTCCGAGCCCTCTAACTAAATAGTCAACTCCGGGTTGACTTTCCATATTCAAGTTTCCCTCAAAAAGGCTATATGCCTTGTTTTCAATCCATTTCACTCCTAACTCACCCGGTAGACTCTAACACTGATATAAAAGCATGAAACATGTAATTACAACATAACGGGGTGGTAATTCCTGTAACGACGGTCGTCACATATGTATATCCAGTGTACTCCAATATTTTCTTAGCTCATAGTCTGTCCTCTATTCAACGCCACCGTTATCATAAAAAAAAAAGTTACTGCAATATTATCATAAGGCGGATCTAGAGTATATTATATTAGTTACCGGGAACCTAGTAACTTTTGCGTAGACTCTATATTTTTATTAAAAAAATTATTAAATATTTAGAAACATCTAGTTTTAAATCCAGTTATTATTGTATATTAATTTGAGATTGCGAGAGGAACCCATAAACGGGCGATGTGCACAAATAGCCACCAACAGCTCCTGTCTTTATTTTAAAGCCAGTGTTTTACATATCTTTTTTCTTTAGCCATAGGTTTAATAAACTTTAACTACCCGAACAAAAATACTTTTTTGCTCATGTCCTTAACTTAAGGACTTCAAGACTACATGTCCTTAACTTTTAAACTTGGAACTCTAAGTTCAGAACATCAAAGATACATGTCCTTAACTTTTCAAATTGGAACTCAAATTTCAAGACCAAACGTCCTTAACTTTTGAACTTGTAAGTCAAAATTAAGGACCTATTGTCCTTAACTTTTGAAGTTTTAACTGTAAGCTAAGTACTGTTTGTCCTTAACTTTTGAACATATAACTGTAAGTTAAGGACTGTCTGTCCTTAACTTTTGAACTTGGAAATCAAAGTTAAGGACATAAATTTTAAACTTGTAACTGTAAGTTAAGGACTGCTTATCATTAACATTTGAACGTGTAACTGTAAGTTAATGACTGTCTGTCCTTAACTTTTAAACTTGGAAATCAAAAGTTATTCACTTGAAATTTTGATAAGTAGTCTGTTGTACCATTCTTAATTAAAGCTATACAAGTTTGCATACAGTTGAAGATTAATTATTTTATTGTGTATTGGTACTTTATTTTATTTCCCAAGCGCATTGACTTTCTAGATCATTTTGAAAATTTTAGTAAATCTGAACTCTTTTGTTACTATTAAATCCACGAACAAGAAAATGTAGTGGGTGGTAACAGAATGATATTAAAATTAATAGTCACTACCACCATGGTAGATGATGGTAGTGGAGCGTACATCATCCATCCCCGAGGGCTTGGGAAGAAAAGCAAGGGAATTAAGGGTAAAAATATCTTTTTATATTAATTTTAATAGGGTAGTGACTATTTTTGCTCAATATTAGAATTGTTGGATAAAAAATAAATATCACCTTAAAGAGTTGCTACCCCATGCTATTTCTATCTACATAAACTTAAAGTACTGGATCCTCTATTACATATGTATTCCAAAGCACTTCTTTATTTATTACGGCATATTACATTAATGAAAAGTTTCGACTAAATACATATGCTACCTCCTAAACTTATCCATTTCTTTCATTTTGACACAAGAATGTGGACTTGTTCCTATTAAACGATCCAAATATCCCCTTATACTTTGCAAAAAGGGCCAAATATACCCCTCGCTAAAAGTTTGGCTCATATCCAACCTTGCAGCTACATTATTGGCGTGGATATCCCTCTAGACTATACGATAAGGTCTATATATAACCCTTGTTTTTTAACAATTTTTTTTTTGTAAATACTGAAAATTATTTGTTGAAAATAATTTCTTCTATTCTTAAAAAACGATAAATATTTTGTTAAAATGATTTCTTTTTCCTTTTTTACAACAAAAAAAATAGTTTTTACAAATTTGTTTTTCCAATTTCTACAAAAAAAGTTTTAAAAAACTAAATAATGAAGAAAAAAATATTTTTTAAAAGCAAAAATAATTTGTTGAAAATATTTTATTTAGTTTTTAAAAAATAAAAATATTTTTGGACAAACTGAAAATGTTTTAATTCCTCTGTTTTTATATTTTTTACAAATATGTTTTTACAAAAAAACTATTTTGTTAAAAAAATGATTTTTGCAATTTTTTTAAAGTTTTAAAAAATGAAATTAGAACATTTCCAAAAGAAAACGACATTTCTTTTTGTGAAACTTTAAGCAAATTGCAAAAATTATTTTTTTAACAAAATATTTTTTTTTTGTAAAACTACAAAAAAAATGTAAAAATAGAGGAATTAGAACATTTTTGTTTTTAACAAAATATTTTTTTTTAAAGAAATTGAATAAAATATTTTCAACAAATTATTTTCGCTTTTGAAAAATATTTGTTTCTTCATTTTTCAGTTTTTTAATTTTTTTAAAACTGAAAAAATGGAAAAATAAATTTGTAAAATTTTTTTTTTCTAAAAAATGGAAAAAAATTATTTTTAACAAAATATTTTCGTTTTCTAAGAACTGAAGAAATTATTTTTAATAAAATATTTTCTGTACAAATATATTTTTGCAAAAAAAATATTTTGTTAAAAAAACGTGGGTTATATATAGACTTTATCGTAAAGTCCCGGAGGGTATTTGGCTCCGTTTAAAGTTGAGGGGTATCCGTGCCAATAGTGTAACGGCAAGGTTGGATATGAGCCAAACTTTTAACGATGGGTATATTTGGCCCTTTTCGCAAAGTATAAGGAATATTTGGACCTTTTTCCGTTTAAAAAAATATACCTATTATACACTTTTTATTGACATGGCATGGTGTATATAATACACCCAAAACTTCTGCCACTAGTCAACATATGACAAATTTGATTCATTTTGCAAAGTTCAAACAAACTTGGACCTTTCCTAATAAAAGAGAATTAACATGAGAGGAGGAGCAAAATGCAACCCCATCAAACTAGATGGGAGGCTTTTATAATACCCAAAAACATGAATGGCGCCCTTATAATTCCATCTAAATATCCCTAAAAACCCCTCAAAACCTCTTCAAAATTACAGTTAGGACTCTATGTTCATGGCAGCATTTCTTCAAGCATCTCGTAGATCACTTCTTTCGTCCTGCGGGATTCAATTTTCTCACGGCCAATATTCATCTCTCTGTTATAGCAAATTCACCTCCCAATTTTCCAGGACTCACGCATCAGAGGCAACACAAAAATCACCATTTGAATCAAACATACTCAGAATCCTTTGAAATGAAGTCAATTATCAGTTGGATTACGCCCCTCCCTACCTGGTAATTCTTCAACCTCGCTGTTTATCTATGGTTATTTTCTGGAATATTTAGGCTAATTTGACTAAGTATCCTAGATTTTTGGGTTTCCTAGTTATGCCACAATATTCTTAAAACAACATTTTGGAACATTTACATTAGGTTTACAAGGGTACTTAAGTTTGGTTGGACATTATAGGAGAGTGTAGCGAGATTAAATCCCAGTGGAGACAAAATACACTAGGAGATTTTTTTCATTTGTTCCAAGTCTCAGTGGCAAAGTTATGTGATACCTATGCTGGTGGGAAGTTAGTTGAGGTGCACAAGCCGGTCCGGACACCACCATCATAAAAAAATTGTAGGAGAGAGTAGTGATATGTGTGATACTTAAAGGATCCCCTTGTCCTGAAGACAAAAAATTGAATGGATGAATGGTACTGGTCAAAATGGAGCGAAACATATATAGAGGATTCAATATAAGAAGAGAAAAGAGAGAAATGAAGGAGTTGTTCTTACTTCTTACTTGAGAATAAGACTTGCATGTACAAAAGGCTTAGAGCGGCACCAAACTTGCAAATGCAGCTACAGGGGTAGAACGGCCACACTTTTGGTTCTATAAGCTGTCTATTTATGTGTTACCAATGTCTTCAGATAGCATATCTTTGATATGTCTAAGCTGTTTCAATCATCTGTGTGCTTGGATGTATGTCACGAGTCATGATAATGCAGATACAATTCACTAATCCTTATAGGAGAAATAAGTTAGTATAACTGATTAGTCTTTTCTATGGTGTACTTGCCTGCTCCTTTAGTTGAATTGTTTATCAAGAAAGCAGAAAGGTTCCTTTAATATCGAATACTGCAGATCCTAATTTTTTCATCTTTTTGTTTATTGTAATCCAAAGAGAAATGATAATAAGAACTAAAGAAATCATGTATTTCCTTTTGAACCAATTTGCTGTTGCTATTCTGCAGTGGTTAGTTATGCTTTAAGAATCTCTATTAGCTTTCCTGTCTGTCGTTTTGTAGTTTGGATAGGCAAGTGTAAGAGAGCTCTGATATTTCTTATAGTCCTCTTAAATGTTTGACTATGATGATATTTGTACCCTATTGTTTCTCACATTTTATGTTGGCTTTCTCCAGCCTATTGCAAAGTTTAATACATTTTGTGGTGGAAGATCGTCCAGGCGAGCAGTGGATTACCTTGAGGAGAAGATTTGGCGATGATGAACATATCAAAATCGAGGCAACGGTGTTTGATGGATCAATTACTGTTCCAAAAACAAGTGATGAAAATATTGGGGAAGATGTGCGGCTTCACATAAGCGTGCTAGTTGACATATGGAAGGGTGAAAGTAGTGAGTTCTTGGAGTTTGTCTGTTCATCCTGGCCAAATTCCTTAGAAATTCAGAAAGTATACATATTCAGAAGCGATGGTTCTCCGGTTCAGCCTTATATGGGGCCCAATGTTAGGTATGATACATCTTCTTACTTTATTATGTAGTGTATGTGCTACACTCAGACTGATCCATTTCACTCATTTAAAAAGGGAAAATTCCAAAAAAAGGGAAGAAAAAGAGCTGAAATCTCTTTCTTTTTTCTTGTTAAGTTATTTTCTATCTAAATTTCTGCTTGCAAGGCCTTAAACATTCTGTTTCATGTTTATGGACAACTATCAACTGTCATGAATCAGATCATCCTAGTAGCTTGCTACACTCTTCTTTAGAAAATAAAATAAAAAGGGAAAGCTGTGTCTAAGTTATTTTGGGTAACTGCTCTAGTATGAGAAGTGTAGACTATGTTGAATATCATATTGTTGCACTTTTCTCTTGACATCCTCTACCTATCTATGTCGATCAAAATTAGAGTAGAAATTCATTCTAATAAATTGTCTATGTTAATTATTTTGTTGCAGTTTCTTATGGTTGTGCATGTCTTTTGTTATTTTTATATTTTTCTTTTGTGTTATTTCAGGGATTTGAACAGTGGCTTCCGAGATGGCCTAAATGAATTCCTAAAGACGAGAGGCATAAATGATGAACTTTCTGCATTCCTACATGAGTTTATGATGAATAAGGATAGAACTGAAGCAATTGAATGGTTGAGAAAAATCCAGTCTTTTATCGAAAATTAGACACGTCTCTTCTCTCTTAAATTCTCAATAAAATTGATATATTGTAACTTATGATTAGCTTTAAATTTGTTGTATTTTTCGCATGAGATTTCTAGTCTCATTCTGACTTTCGCATTTACCTGTGCATCAGTTAAAACCTTTTAGGCATATTATGGGGTTATGACTAGGTAATAAAGAAGATGGACTCGAGGTTTTCCTCTCCAGTGAGTCCAATGTGATTAGTTTAAAATAAGTTAAATGTTTTCTCTGCTTCAATTATCTGAAGAGCTGCTCATGGATTTGGATTTACGAGGAAGCGATGAAAGAGGGTTGCATATGGTGTTTCTAGGATCAAGTGGGCAGCTTTGACTAAGGTCAGAGCCCAAGAGTTGGGGATAAGCTGCTGGCTATGGGAGCAAGGAGGAGCAGTGGAGATGCGAGTGGTATGTGGATCGCGACTGCAAGTTGCATTAGGGAGGCTGCTATGGAGGTATTGGGGGTCTCGAAGGGCCCCTTATGGTGGCCGCAAAGGGGGGTTAGTGGTGGAGCACTGAGGTCCAAGGTAAAGTGGAAGCTAAGAAAGTGGCTTATTTAAAGCTTGTGGAAAGCATGGACGAGGAGGAGAGGGGGATAAACAAGGAGTAGTATGAGGTGGCTGAGAAAGAAGCAAAGTTAGCGGTTTGAGCACTTGTATGAAGAACTTGGAGGAAAGGGAGGGGACAAAAAGCTATACAAGTTAGTTGAGGTGTGAAAGAAGAAAGCACGTGACCTGAACCAAGTAAAGTGCATCAAGGATGAGGAAGGTAGAGTGTTGTTGGACGAGGCTCTGATTCGGCAAAGATGGCAACTTTCATAAACTCCTGAACCAAGAAAGGGATAGAAATATTGTGTTGGGTGACATTGAAAACTCTAAGAGCCGTCGAGACTTTGGGTATTGCCCGTGAGGCCCTTAAGAAAAATTCTGAATTAGTCCGAGACCACAAGCCCACTCATAGGTCGCTTAAGTGTCATCTTGCTTTCCACGAGGGGTTAAGGACCATAGAAAACTTAGATGATCATGATAATACGTTTAGGAGTTGTATTGGATACTGTTGAGGCCTAAGGAGATCCCTAGGACTAAGCCATGTTGGGAACTATGCAATGGGCTAAAGTTTCAGGAAATATTCGCACAAGGTCCGACTTCAAATACATGTTGCTGCCAAAATATATAGATTTAAGAGGTGATCTTCCTATCAAATTAAATCTCTTTGAGTCTAGTTTCCAATACAACAAAACATTCCTCATTTGGATATGTATACAGGAAGTTATGGCCATTTTATCTGACCTATTTCATATGTGCGCCCAGATGCGTGAACGCGCATATTTGGGAGTTTCTGCGTTGTGTGCGCGGCCAAATGTGCGGCCACTTGCCTAGGTGTGCCGCCGTGCACGTAGGAGACATATAAATACCCCCAAGGTTGGGTAGGGAGAGTATCTAAGTCATTTCTTTGAGCTAGGGCTTGTTCTATCAATGGGAATCCGTCTCATGCTTCCCTATCCATATATTTTCGTTCAAATCCCCAAATTGATCAAGAACACTACAAGTGGGGTTTCTCCAGAGTCTTACTACAAGAGGTATGTCTACCATCTCTAACTACTCTACGATGATTATTTATATATGAAATATATGTTGGGACTTATGGGATGGTGATTAGAAGTCATAAGTGCCTAACCTAGGTTTTGTGGGTGTTGTAGAGATTGTGAAATGGGTTAATTAAGGAGATTCATGGTTTGGGTGTAAATTGTTGGGCATGAATGTGCTAATGGAAGTTGTGAATGACCTAGAGACGATGGCTAGGTGAATCACTGGTACAGAAGGCGGTTGTTAGGTGAAAAAATTCCATTGAAGGAGATTGTAGAAATGTATGCATATTAGATGTTTGATAAAAAATCTAAATAACTTAAAGTATAGAAATCTTACTAATATAGTTACAAATGTGTTGCATTATTATAGATTGAAGTTGTTTATTATGGTGGACGTTGTAGCATTATTAAGGGGCGAATATCAAGTATGTATGGCTAAAACCCCTTCTTCTAAGATATTGAACCCCTTTGGTATCCATGCAATTGGTGCAAGTCCTAAAATTGATTGATGTAGTAATTGTTATTCCAAATGTGCTTGTGTTTTAAGAATATATGTGCAATATATATTTTAATATTTCCCATTATACTATCTTGTCATTTGAGGATGTGTTAAAGATATGAAATATGTGCTAATATGCCTAGATTTCCTGGCGAGTTTGAATAAAGGTTGTTATGCCAAAGTATGTGAACTCTGCTTACATATGATCTGTAATTGCTCTCGTGTGTACTCAATATCTTGATTTGAAAGTCTTGTTTGTTGAAAATGATAATAATGTGAAATGTAGGAAAAAACTTGCATTATGAAATATGACCAAGAGACAAGCTATGATATAAAGATTGTGGTCACTTCTGCCGATGAAATGATATATATGAAAAAAATATGAAATGAGAGGATCGATGAAAAATGGTAATGTCTTGGCTGAGACGACCTAGCCGATCGGGTCGTGATTGGACGTCATGTCGCATACATGGTGGTATTGTACTAGAAACTACAATTTGAAATTGAAGCTAGAATTGTGATTGTGGTGAATATCCCAAATGGGACGACCTAGCCAATCGGGTCGTGATCGGACTCCGTATAAAATTACGGTGATATTGTGAATGATAAGGTATTGATACTAATGATGTCCCAATTTTAAGCTATGAAAATTACTTGAAAGCTTATGTGATCCTAATTTGATATTGTAGTGTTGTTTAGGGTTTTCATTGACTATATGGCTATTTCTTATTGTATTTTTGTTCTTTCTAATAAGATGGTGTTTAGTTATACATACTAGTATTATCTGACAATACTGAAGTGTCCCTTTTACCGGGGACGCTACATGTTTAAATAGATGTTGGTGGTTCCGCAGCAGATAGTGTTGATCGCAACTAGTGGTGCATCGTCATCATGTTCCTAGTAGACTTGGTGAGCCTCATTTCTTCGTGGAGTCATATAGTATATCTTTTGTTTATATGATTGCCACATCTTGAGGTATAGTCGGGGCTTTGTTGTCGGTATTGCTTTGACTCTCTTTTGTATCTTTAGAGGCTCCATAGATACTATGTGGGTTGTATATGGGTATTGGATGGGTCAGTAGATTATGTTGTGTTTTTGACCCTCGTTCTTTCAAATTGAAAAGTGTATGTAATTTTGAAAAACATAATAATGATGTAACAAATGAATCGATTTGGAAAACTTTCAAGAAATCTTCCTGTTGAATAATCAATAATAACTTATTTTCTTGATCATAATGAGTTAGGTAGGTAGTGTCTAATAGGCTTTCTCAGTCGGCTTCACTCGGTTGAGCGTCGGTTGTGCCTCCCGAGGTTGGGGTGTGAAAAACTTGGTATCGAAGCCTAAAGTTTTAAAGTGTTCTAGGATGTCTCTGTAACACCCCGTACATTCGGACTAGGTGTGGATATATTAATTGGGTATTAATCTGATATTTTAGACATATGAAGTCCTAACGGAATGAGTATGGATGAAAATAGTTTTTTTAGAATCAAAACGAAAAATGAGGTGTACAAGATTCGATAAAATCTACTAAATTTATAAAAGATTAGTTTTGCAGTAAGATTTTGGTGAACAAGTGTAAGGTATTTGGGTAAACCCAAAACACAAAAGTTGTAGGATTTTGAAATATCTTTCCTAATATTTATTATGGATCCCAAATGAATCTCTATACATAATGTTACGCGCATTTTATGGAATAGTGCGCAATATGCGCGCCCCGTGCGTGACCGGTGCATTTGTGGCAGTGTTACTGCTATTTTGCGTGGATAGGTGCGCGATCAGGCCTTCTAGTGCATAGAGACATGGGGTCAATTTAAAGCCCTACTTCGTCCCCTACTGTCCCAAAACACAAAAACTTGCTCTAGAAAGGGGAGCTCTAAAAAACCTAACTCTTTAAGTGCCCCTCCACCATCCAAGGTAAGGTCTAATGGTGATTCTAAGTTAATTTCAATTTCTCAATATCTTCTTAACATGGGTGAACCCTCCATATCACTAGATATTTGATTGTGACATCATTGTTGAGATAAGGAACCCTAAAACTCGAATTCAAAGGGATTGAACTTCAAAAAGGTAATGTCTTCACCCTGTAATTGATTCTAGCATTGGATAAATGATTATGGACTCTATTTCATGAGATATGAGTTGATGGGTTTGATAGAAAAGTATGAACGATTATAGGTTTGGAGTGTTGATTGTTGATTATAGGTTAAAGGTGTGGTTTACCTTATGAGTGATAAAGAATGATATTGATTTTAACCATTTGAGACTTTCAAATTTATCTAGGATATGTGTTATTGGGTGTAGATACATCATTAATAAGGACTATGAAGCTTTATGCCACTAAGTGTTTGAAAAAATGCCTAAGCAACCAAAACATGAGAATTATTGCTAATATAGAATCCCTTTGACTTGTATTAATATAGATTAAAGTTGAAAGGTTGCGAATGTTATATTAGACTCAAAAGCAGGAAGTTAAAGTATGTGAGGCTAACTCTCTATGTTTGAGAATATTAATGATTCTCCCTACACTATGTTTCTTTTACCACGTTACTAATTGCCTCAGAAATATAGTTTAGCCTAGTTTCTTGAATAGTTATAGAACTTCTATTCTCTAGCTTCATAACTCGTTCATGAATTTCATTCCGAACATTGTGAGCTCAGTGCGTATTCAATATAGACTTGGATTTGGTTTCCCCAAGTCATAGTATAGATTACTCAGTATGCCATAAACAGTTGAAGTTCCAGTGTTGATAATCAGTTCAAGAATACATTTCTCGATATAGTCTTATTCAGTATTCCAATACTATATAACTCAGTGTGATCCCGTATTCCAGTATCATGTAACTCAGTGTGATTCAGTATTCCACTATCATGTATTGCAATATGATTCTCAGTTCCTGATTTTAAATTCCTGAATGTTGAACACATGTGTTTAGGCCTCAGTTCGTAGTTTATATACTTTATGCATGTTTGGGCATGAGGCCGTAGTTTATCTTCATGCATGTTTGGGCTTGAGGTTGTAGTTTATGCTTTAGGAATGTTTGGGTCTGAGGCCATAGTTTATGCTTTATGTATGTGAGGTCGTAGTTATGTATACACATACTTGGTCCTAAGGTCGTAGCTTGTGCACATATATATTGTGCCTGAGGCCATAGCTTATTCAGATAAATAGTTTGCTCATCATTCATAAGAGGGAGTATTTATATCCCTACTTCTTTTGTTCAGTTCAATTGTTAGTTTTCATTTTAGTTATCAGTTATCATATAAGTTACCAATTATCATTTCAATTTCAGTTTCAATAGTATCATTTCAGTTATCAATTATCAATTCTCAGTTATCAGTTATCAGCTTAGTTTCAGTTTCAACATTTATAATTCGTTCTTTTAGTTGCTTTACATACCAGTGAAATTCAAATGTACTGACGTTCCTTTTTCCCGGGGCATGCATCTCGCGATGCAGGTAATGATTTACAGGTTGATGATTTAGAGCGCTAGGATTTTCGTACTAGTTATTTGGTGATCCCTAGTTCTTTCGGGGCATTATCATTACCTTACAGTCTTTAGTATTTTCAGACATTCAGTGTTTTTAGTACTTCATTAGAGGATTCATAGACTAGAGCAACAGTTAGACAGAGTCGCGGACTTTTCATATTAAGCTATGTTGGCTGCAAATATGTTTTAGAATTGTATTAGTATTTCAGCACTTTGATTTATATTATCTAGACTTCCATATACCAGCATGTGTTAGTTTATCTTCCCTATTTAGTATATTATGATATCACATGTTGATTCAGCCAACCAGTTGGTTATCTTGGTCGCATCTAGTCAGGCACCAGGTGTTGTGTTACATTCAGGCTCACATTCGGGGCGTGACAATCTCGGAGCCATGTCTAGTAGAGTTCTTATCAGTATGTTGTCGACCACATCTATAATTTGGAGGCTATATGGACATTTAGGAATATTACCCTTCTTCAAAACTCCAGATTTTGCGATAAAGCTTGGTTATAAGATTGCCTTCTAACTTGTGCGTTGTGATTCAAGGTGATTTTAAACGCTCTTTCATCTATTCCAAGTAATGTTATCATATGACATGACAAATGGGAAAAAAACTTGAATAATAAGGAGATGGCACATGTATCTTGTTGAATGAATGGTATGGACATATAGGATAAGTACATAGTACCATGAATATATGTTAATTGAAAAAGCTGTAAAAAGTGCCTACCCACCTCCAAAGAGACATTAACTTGATAAATGAGAAGTAAGCTTGAACAACACATGTGGGTAGTGTGGGAAGCACGTATATGATCCTAAGGTATAAAAGAAAATTTGTTATATAAATATATGATATATGGAAGTCATGACCAGGAAATTAATGGTGAGGGTGTAAGCCTCACCTAGGGGACAAGCAGTTATGAAAGGAGAAGTAAATTGAACCCACAATGAGAAAACCCATTTACTACAAATTTTATTAGAATCTAGAAATGTATGAAGTTGTATTACACCCCTAAAGGATATTGATATGAGGGGTTAGAATCCCCAACCCGTGTGGCTGAATGGGAGCATAAAACTAATGAGATTAATACCATGGCGATATATATATATATATATATATACGAGGGGTATAGACATGAGACATATATCCCTGAAGTTGCTAAATTCAAGACTTGTGTCGAAATCCGGGACATTCGCACCAAGTGGGAAAGGAAGGGCCATAGTAGGGCCACTTAAATACAATGAAACAAAAGTAAGACCTTATAGATATGATTTTTGAATATTTTTTGAAGACATGTGTAGTCTATAAAAGATATAATGGGCAATGTGATTCTATGAAAGGATATGCTAATTATAGACAACTAGTACCTCAAAAAGGTGGAAGGTTAAGGAAGGTAAATTCTTCATACATGGCAATGTGAATGACAGGGTCAAAGATCCTAGAAACTAAGAGTGTTTTCATAAAGGGATTTATACTTGTTAGAGGGTCAGGAACAATGGAACCCAAGGAAGTACTATAGGTCAAATGTGAAAGGTTGCGAGTTTTTAGAATGGATTAATCATGGATTTATGATTTAACCAAAGTTCCAAGGCATTAATAAAGGCAGAACGAGTAGGAGAAATAAATGTGATGTTATAATAATCCAAGAGGGTATTTGGGATTGATAGAGAGCCTCTTAAGAATCTTACAAGAAAAGAAGTGTTAAATGATATATGGATGAACACACTTTCCCAAGGATATCCCAACAAGAGCTAATAGGTGATCGAGATAAAATCCCAACTAAGGGAAAAGACCACGTAAGATATGGAAGAGTGCATGGCTATTCACTAACTAGGAAGAATGAGGCGAGAAGAAATAGGGAGAAAACCTATAAATTGAGATGGTCGTGGTTATCATAAAATGGTTTGTATCAGAATGGTGGACTCGCTTAGAGCATAAGTGTTAGTAAAAATTATAAAGGACTAACTGTAATGCAACCAAGCACAATGATATTACGAGTTCATGTGAGGCAGACAAGAGTGTGGCACAATAGGGCTATCAACTTCGCACTATGAGCAAAATAGATGGGAATGAATGTTTCAATCACATAGAAAAGATAGTACCAGCGTATTGGCTAGACCAAAAGGGAGAACAAAAGGGGAAAAACAACACAATCTACCCAAAGGACAAAGGGAAATGTTCGAAATATATTGAGAGAGGATGAACACTTGTTACAAACTAAACTTATTTAACATGATAGCTCTTAAGCTGCAATACCAAGAAACAATATTAATAGCTACAATACTGGGAATAAGGTGAGTTACTCATTGAGGATGGAATGAGGTGGAATAAGTCTTACACTTAGAAGGAAAACAAGAATTCGCTGTTGAAGAATTTAGTAGGATTTCAAGTTTAAAAAAAAGCCTTGTTCGATCATGTGGTTCTTTCTGAACTGAATATATATGAAGGGTTTTGATATTTGTTTTGGGAAGTGTTTAACAGTAAAGAGGGATATGTTCACAAGGGAAGTTAAATTCTATAAGACACATAAGGAGGAAAGAGGTTGGCTAGGAAAGTTTTGAGCACAATGTTACATTACATTTGGTAAAATATCGTGCAATTTGATAATATCAAGGTGTGCACGGGCTAGTAGACGTTATTCCTTAGAAATAAAAGGTCCTATAAGAAAACTCATCAAGTAATGTCTTTTGTTGAGAATTTGGAAGAGCAAGTTGCAAGTATTCACAGAATATTGTAACCATATCAAGGAAATTATTGCAGAAATCAATTCTTAGCAAGTCATATGTAAGATAAATATGATATAGATGGTCCACTAATGATGCAACTTGACCAGGTGATCGCTATGCCTATAGGAAACCCAAGAATCATGAGAAGAACTATCTGACACATGACTTAGAACTTATGGCGGTGGTTTTTGCATTGAAGATTTGGCGTCATTATTTGTATGGGTATATGTGGATATATTCACGGACCATAAAAGAATTTAATATATTTTCAAATAGAAGGAATTGAATCTAAGGTAAAGAAGATGGCTTGATTTACTCAAGGATTACGACATCACTATTTTATATCATCCGGGGAAGGCTATTATTGAAGCAGATGCTCTTAGACGGAAATGTATGGGAAGTTTGGCTCACTTGGAAGCATATCAAGGTCGTTGGCCAGGGAGGTTCATCAATTGGCTAGCTTGGGAGTTTGTTTATGGATTCTAGTAAAGGTGGGATGATTGTGCAGAATATGGCTGAATCATTGCTTGTGGTGGAGGTCAAATCAACGCAATACAATGATCCATTGTTGGTACAATTAAAGGAGAAAATTCATAAACATAAGACCATAACTTTTTCTCTTGGCATGGATGATGGTACACAACGGTACCAAGGGCGGCTATGTGTTCCAAATGAAGATGATCTTCGGGAAAGAATCATAGTTGAAGCTCACACTTCTAGGTATTATGTGCACCCTAGTTCTAAAAATATGTATCATGATCTCAAGAAGGTTTGTTGGTGGAATGACATGAAGAGGAAGGTGGCGGACTTTGTGGCAAAATGTCCAACTGTCAGCAAGTGAAGGTCGAGCATCAAAGGCCCGAATTAGCGTAGAATATAGAAATTTCAATGTGGAAGTGGGAAATAATTAATATGGACTTTGTGGTAGGACTATCACGCACTCCTCGCAAGTTTGACTCAATTTGGGTTATTGTGGACCGACCCCCGGAATCAGCACACTTCTTGCCAGTTAAATCTACCGACACAACGAAACAGTATGCCTAGTTGTATATCAAATAAATAGCTAGGTTTCATAGAACTCCACTTTCAGATCGAGGAGCACAGTTCACAGCTAACTTATGGAAGAAATTTCAGCAAGGCTTGGGTACACAGGTGAATCTTAGTACAGCCTTTCATTCACAAACTGACGGGCAGGCAGAGCGGACTATTCAAACGCTTAAGGATATGTTGTGTGTTTGCATTATTGACTTCAAAAGTAGCTAGGATGATCATTTTCCACTCATAGAGTTTGCTTATAATAATAGCTACCATGCAAGTATTCAGATGGCACCATTTGAGGTATTATATAGTAGGAGATGTAGATCTCCTATTGGGTGGTTCGAATTTGGGGAAGCTGAATTGATAGGACCAGAGCTCGTGCATCAAGCTATGGAGAAGGTTAATATTATAAGGAGAGGTTGAAAACTACTCAGATCCGTCAAAATTCCTATTCAGATGTTAGTCGAAGATATTTGGAATTCAACAACGTTGAATGGGTATTTTTGAAGGTTTCCCCCATGAAGGTGTATCATGCATTTTGGAAAGAGATGGAAGTTAAGTTCGAGGTATGTCGGACTATGCAGAATCATTCAAAGGATTGGTTAGGTGGCATACAAGCTTGAGCTATCACCTAAGATGTCATTAGTGCACCTCGTATTTCATGTGTACATGTTGAAGAAGGTAGTTGGAGATCCGTCCGCTATTGTGCCGGCTCTGATACCAACTTGTCACGACCCAAACCCTGGTCGTGATGGCGCCCAACACAATGCTAGGCAAGCCCGACCATATTATCCCTTAAACCAGCCAGTTATTAATCAAATTAAACTTAAACAGTAAATAATCATATCGGTGATAACCGAAACGTAAAACATACAAAATACGGTCCCAAACATGTCGTGGTGTCACGAGACTGAGCCTCTACAGGATAGCATCCTAATACAATCAAGTCTAGGTAAGTAGGAAATCAACAAGATGATAAAGAAGGAGAAAACAAGCTCTGCGGACGCTGGCAGCTACCTCGTAATCTCCGCAATAGTAGACAAGGATCAGCAGCTACAATGTCTCAACTGCTCTCGGGCACCTGTGGATCTGCACAGAAAGTGCAGGGGAGTGGGGTGAGTATATTTCAACTCAGTGAGTAACAATAATAAATAATAACTGAAGGTAAGAACTCCTGTGCTATCACTTAGCAATTCTAAGGCAATCCTCACAAGTACGTCATCACTATAGTAGTACTCTAACCTCCAATCTACGTTTATCTCTACAAGATTCCACTCTGAACCAACCCTCACTCGTACCCCTACGATGTACGGCCATCTCAACATATAAAGACACATACCTATGTCTATAATGTATAAGTATTTGAGTAGATAATAGGATATGATTAAGTATAACGCTGCGGCGTGCAGCCCGCTCCAATACATATACCGCTGCGGCGCGCAGCCCGCTCCATTTAACGTCGACGGCGCTCTCTGGGGGTGTATACAGACTTCGGAGGGGCTCCCTAGGCCCAAGCACTATTACACTGCAGCGTGCAGCCCGATCCACACATGTATTACTGCGGCGTGCAGTCCGATCCAATATTTATATGTATATATATTTATACTGCTGCGCGCGCGCAGCCCGATACCATAATATACACCATTGCTTACTGAGAATGTGTGCAGACTCAGACTCCGAAGGGGCTCCTACAGCCCAAGCGCAATAATATTGCGGCGTGCAGTCCGTCCCACATGTATATTACATGTATATTACATGTGTATTACTGCGGCGTGCAGTCCGATCCAATATATATACTGTTGCGGCGTGCAGCCCGATCCAATATAGGTATGTATATATAATACCTCATAATGGGTCCTCGACCCTATCCCAGTCAATATGTGCTTGGCCTCTCAGGCCCAATATAATATCTCACAGTGGGTCCTAGACCCTGTCTCAGTCAATATAGACTTGGCCTTTCAGGCCCACTCAGCTAGAACAGGGAATTCCACCCTAGATAATCTCTCTCAATGTACACATCTAGTACGGGCTCATATTATGCTATACAGCTAGAGCTACGGCCGAGTGTATGTTTCCAACATGATATAAGGGTCACCTAGCTCTATAGGTTCCCTAATGCTCTACAGATCGGCACAAGGCCCCAAACATGGCCATTAGCCCAATTGTACAGTTATAGTCTCAGTAACAGTCATACAACACAGTATTCTATTAGTCGGGAAGGACTAAGTCCGAACTCCCAATCACAATGTCACCACGCCCGTCATGGAACGCGTGTCTCAACTCAATATAGCACCGTGAAGTGCTAGTACGGGGTTTCAAACCCTCAGTACATTGTTTACTACCACCACTCACCTCGAACCGGTAGAAGCTTCAATCCGCCTTGCGCTTGCCTCGCAAATCAATCTCCTCGGTTGCCAAATCTGCTCAAAATCATAGAGAATGCATCAATATACGCTAATTTCACGAAATTCATTCGAAATAACCCAATTTATATCAAAGCCCACAAGTTGTCAAAACCCGACTTTTGGTACACTTGTCAAAAAATTACAAAAATACATATTCGGAATCCTCATCTCGATACGAGTCTAGGCATATAAAATTTACCAAAATCGGACTCCATTTGCCCACTCAATTCAGTGTTTTTCTTTAATTTAGGCCTAGGGCTCAAACCCACCTTTAATCTTCCATTTACAGAAATTTAACCAAGGATTTCATGCTAAAATGATGCAATTAAGCCACAAAACTTACCTCCGACGAATCCCCGATGAATTACCAGCAATTCCCATGAGTTTCTCTTTCTAGAACTCAAAAATGGCGTTTTGGGTTAATGAACCCGTAGCCCCTCTGTTCTGTGATTAAATTCTCTGCCGGACCCATTTGCTCTACGCGATCGCGACTCTACTCACGCGATCGCGATGTTCAAACATTTCGCCCTCACGCGATCGCGATTCTCCTCACGCGATCGCGATGTACAACCATCCGGCCTCACGCGATCGCGTCCCTCTTCCTGCGATCGCGTAGCACATTTTTCCCTGGACCCCATTTCTCTTCTACGCGATCGCGTAGATGCTCATGCGATCGCGATGACCACCCGGTTAACTCTACGCGATCGCGTCCGTGCTCCTGCGATCGCATTGCTTCTGTTCTTGACCTTACGCGATCGCGAAGGGTAAAATTCTGCTGCACTTATGACAGCAAACCAGCTCTCTTCTTTGGCCAAGAATGGTCCGTTTGGACCCCCAGATTCATCCCGAGACCCCCGGGACCCCAACGAAAACCACCAACATACTCCAAAACATGATACGAACTTGTTCCAATCATAAAAACACCACACTAAACATAAAATCACCATTTCTACACGAATTCAAGCCTAAGTTTCTTCAAAACTTTCAAAACTAACATTCAATCCAAAACCCGATCAAACGATGTCCGAATGACCTGAAAATTTGCGTACATATCCAAAATCACATAACGAAGCTACAAAAATTGTCGGAATTCCATTCCGACCCCCGGATCAAAATATCACCTACCATCCGGATTTCGCTAAAATTCAACCTTCGCCAATTCAAGCCTAAAACTACATCGGGCCTCCAAATTCAATTCCAATCGCTCCCCTAAGTCGCAATCCACCTCCCGGAACTAACCGAATCATCAGAATTCGATTTCGAGCTCTCTAACTAAATAGTCAACTCCGGGTTGACTTTCCTTATTCAAGTTTCCTTCAAAAAGGCTATATGCCTCATTTTCATTTCAATTCACTCCTAACTTCCCCAATAGACTCTAACACCGATATAAAAGCATGAATTATGTAATTACAACATAACGGGGTGGTAATTCCCGTGACGACGGGCCGGGTCGTCACAATTGAGGTTAATGAAGAATTTTCATATGAATAAATTCTAGTTTCCATACTTGATAGGCAAGTTAGAAAGTTAAGAAATAAAGAATTGCCTCCGTGAAAGTGTTATGGCAAAACCAGCAGGTTGAAGAGGCCACTTGGGAGGCCGAGGAAGAAATGAAGAAAAATTACCCTCAGTTGTTTGGATAGCCATATAATTAAGTATTTGTGTCCTGTGAAGATGTTGAAAGCTTACCTTCTATGAATTTGGTATCACCTAGATAGTTAATGTTAATAGTGTTCCTTTTCTAGTAATATATTGCTTATGAGGCCACGGTTGGTATTATTTTATATTATGATGCATCTTTGGATTATGTATATGTTGTTGGGATTGGTTTCTAGGATTCTCTGGCAGGTGGATAGGCCCTGTTACAAAGAAAACTCTGGCAAAATTTTTGAAATTTTAGGAGTAAGCTAATTTGGGACTAATGGCGTGAGGTATGGCAGTTGAGTTGCATCGGATGTTAATAGTCAACTTTGAACCTCATTCGAGGATGAATGATCTTACGTGGGGGAGGATGTGAGGCCCCTAAAACAAATCCCTATTAGTCTGAGACAACAAGCACACTCATAAGCCACTTAAGTGTCATTTTTCCTTCCATGAGGGGTTAAAGACTGTAAAAACCTTAGATGATCATGATAATACATTTAGGAGTTATATTGGATATTGTTGAGGGCCTAAGGAGATCCCTAGGGCTAAGTCATGTTGGGAACTATGCAATGCACTAAAGTTTCAGGAAAAAGTTGCACAAGGTTCAATTTCAAATGCATGTTGCTGCCAAAATATAAAGACTTTAAGAAGCGGTCTATCTATCAAATTAAATCCCTTGAATTCTAGTTTCCAACGCATCAATGCGTTTGTCGCTTGGATATATATATATATATATATATATATATATAGAAAGTTATGGCCATTTTACCAGAACTATGTCAAATGCGCGCCCAAGTGTGCGGTCGCGCATATTTGGAAGTTTCTGCCTAGTGTGCATGACCATATGCGCATCCACTTTCCCAGGTGCGTGGCCACACCTGTAAGAGACATATAAATACCCCCTAGGCCAGGTAGGAAGAGTGTCTAAGTCATTTCTTTAAGCTGGGGCTTACTCTATCAAATGGAATCTGTCCCATGAACCAAGGTAATATTTTTGGAGTATTTTGTGTTGATTATTACTCCGAAACACTTATAGTAACAAGGAATAATGTTGAAGATACATAGATTTTCATTCAAATCCCCAAATTGGTCAAGAACACTACAAGTGGGGATTCTGTAGAATCTTATTACAAGAGGTATGTCTACCATCTCTAACTACTATATGATGATTATTTATGTATGAAATATATGTTGGACTTATGGGATGGTAATTAGAAGCCATAAGTGCCTTACCTAGATTGTGTTGGTGTTTTAGAGATTGTGAAATGAGTCAATTAAGGAGATTGATGGTTTGGGTGTGGGTTGGGTATGTATATGCTAATAGAAGTTGTGGATAGCCTAGAGACAATAGTGAATCATCCATATGGAAGGTGGTTGTTAGGTGAAGAAATTCCATCGAAGGAGGTTGTAGAAAGATATGCACATTAGATGTATGATAAAGTCTAAATAACTTAAAGCATAGACATCTTGCTAATATAGTTACAAATGTGTTGCATTGTTGTAGATAAAAGCCATTTAGTGTGGTGCACTCTGTAGTATTGTTAAGGGGCGAATTTCAGGTATGTATAACTAAAACCTCCCTCTTCTTAGAAATTTAACCCTCTTGATGTCCATGCAATTAGTGTAAGTCCCAAAATTGATTGATGTAGAAATTGTTATTCCAAATGTGCTTGTGTTGCAACAATATATATGCAATATGTATTTCAACATTTCCCATTATGTTATCTTGTGATTTGAGGATGTGTTAAAGATATGGAATATGTGTTAAAATGCCTAGACTTCCAAGCGAGTTTGAATAAAGGCTGTTATTCCAAAGTATGTGAAGGCTTCTACTTACCTATGATTTGTAATTGCTCTTGTGTGTACTCAATATCTTGATTTGAAAGGCTTATTTGTGGAAAATTATAATAATGTGAAATGTGGGAAAGAACTTGCATTATGAAATATAGCCAACAGCCAAGTATGATATAACGATTGTGGCACTAGTGTCGATGAATTAACATATATGAAAAAAAATATATGAAATGAGAGGATCGATGGAATCTGACGGCCTGGACGATCAGGCCGTGGTCGGATGCCATGCCGCACACATGGTAGTACTGTGCTGAAAATTGAAATTGAAATTGAAACTGGGATTTTGATTGTGGTGAATGTCCCCAATAGGATGACCTAGTCGATTGGGTCGTGATCGGACTCTGTATAAAAGTACGGTGATATTGTGAATGATGAGGTATTGATACTAATGATATCCAATGAAAATTACTTGAAAGCTTATGTGATCCTTAATTTCATGTGGTAGTGTTGTTTAAGGTTTCCATTGGTTCTATGAATTTTCTTCTTATATTATTGTTCTTCTAATGTGATGGTGTTTAGTTATACATAGTAATGTTATTCGGCAGTACTAACGTCCCTTTTGCAGGGGTGTAACATCTTTAAATGGATGTAGGTGGTTTCATAGCAAATAATGTTGATCGCAGCTAGTGGTGCATCATCATCATCTTCCTCCTGGGTCATGTAGTACATCTTTGTTTATATGTTTGTCACGTTTTGAGGTATAGTTGAGGCCTTGTTGTTGGCATTGTTATGACTCTCTTTTGTATCTTTAGAGGCTCTGTAGACACTATGTGGGTTGTATATGATTATTGGAAGGGTCAGTGGATTATGTTGTGTTTTGGACCCTTGTTCCTTCAAATTGAAAAGTGTACGTAATTTTGAAAAACTTACCAATAATGTAACAAATGAATCAATTTGGAAATGTTTACAAAATCTTCCTTTTGAATAATCAATAATAACTTGTTTTCTTGATCATAATGAGTTGGGTAGGTAGTGTTTAATAGGCTTGCTAAGTTGGGTTCACTCGATTGAGCATCAGTCACGCCTCCCGAGGTTGAGGCGTGACTTTGCTGCCATTATAAAAATTACGGAGGTAGATGGGTCTATGCGTAAGATGAGCAAGGGGAGAACGACTAGGCCAGACGAAATCCCGGTGGAATTTGGAAGAGCGTGGATAAGGCGTGCTTGGAATGGCTTACTAAGCTATTCAATATCATTTTTAGGATGAAGAAAATGTCCAAGGAATGAAGATGGAGTAAGATGATCCCGTTGTATAAGAACAAGGGGAATATCCAAAATTATCGAGGTATCAAGCTATTGAACCATACTATGAAAGTGCACGAGAGGGTGGTAAAGGTGAGGGTGAGGAGGATTGTGTATATTTCAGAAAACCAATTCAGATTTATGCCATCACGTTCGACTACAGATGTTATTCACCTTGTTAGGAGGTTGATGGAGCAGTATAGAGAGAGGTAGAGGGATTTTGCATATGGTGTTCATCGACTTAGAGAAGAATTTTGATGAAGTGTTGAGGGAGGTGATGTGGAGATGTTTGGAGGCTAGAAATGTTCCTTTTGCATACATTAGGGCTATCAAGGATATTTTTGGTGGTGCTAAGACTCGGGTGAAGACTATGTGAGGGGACTCGAAACATTTCCCGGTTATGATGGCGCTGCATCAGCCCTCCGCCCATTCTTGTTTGCCCTGGCTATCGATGCGCTGACGTGTCACATTCAAGGGGAGGTATCGTGATGCATGTTATTTGCTGATGGTTGTATTGATTGACGAGACGCATCATGGTGTTAACGAGAAGTTAGAGGAATGGAGACATGCCTTGGAGTCTAAGGGTTTCAAGTTGAGTAGGACCAAAATAGAATACTTGGAGTGTAAGTTTAGTGGCATAACTCGGGATAAGGACGAAGACGTGAGGCTCGATTCACAACTCATCCCTAAGAGAGATAGTTTCAAGTACCTTAGGTCTATTATACAAATAAATTGGGAGATTGAAGAGGATGTCACGCACCGTATTGGGGTGGGATTGGTAAAATGGAGGCTTTCTCAAGTGTTTTGTGTGATAAAAATGTACCACAAAAACTAATGATAAGTTCTATAGAGCGGTAATCAAACCAACTATGTTGTATGAGGCGGAGTGTTAGCCAGTCAAGAAATCCCATGTCCAGAAGATGAAGGTGGTTGGGATGAGAAAGTTGAGGTGGATGTGCGAGCATACCAGTTTAGATAAAATTAGAAATTAAGTTCCCCGAGAAAAGGTGGGAGTGGCCCCTGTGGAGGACAAGATGTGGGAGGCGAGACTTAGATGGTTCGGTCGTGTGAAAAGGAGAGACATTAATGCTCCGGTGAGGAGGCGTGAGACACTGGCATGGGAGGGCCAACGGAGAGGTAGAGGCAGGCCGAAGAAGTATTGGGGAGAGGTGATTAGGCAAGATATGGTGTTGCTCCAGCTCACTGAGGACATGACCATGTATAAGAAGGCATCGAGGTTAAGAATAAAGGTAAAGTGTTGGGTAGCCAAGTTTTGTCCTAATTTGTAGTAGTAGCTTTGATACATCACTTAGCTGTCTTTTGTGTATCTTTTGTATTCCTAGACTTCTGTTACCACTTGATGTTGTCTTTAGTTTTGGTCTCCTGATTGCATTACCTACTACCTACTGCTACTTTGTATTTTTGCTTTGATTGTCAGATCGGTTTGCTTGTTATTGTCCTTCCCCTCTCTCCGTACTGAGACTAGGGTCTACCGAAAACAACCTCTTTACCTTCTTAAAGGCAGGAGTAAAGTTTATATATACTCTACCCTACTCAGACCCCACTTACGGAATTACACTAGGTATGTTGTTGTTTGCTATATGTAACACCAAATTCTTTAATTGAAATTTTCAAATTGGAGCGAATACGTCCTTTATTTGGAATACTAACTTTTCAACTTCTAGCTAAACAATTGTCGCAATAATATCGAGGACATGGTTTGACAATATCTCCTAAATATAAAAAAGGAGAATGCCAATCTTTTCTGTGATAATCATTGCTATGAATATTATTGTTTCTTTCGGAAACAAGAAACAATCGCTCTACTTTTATTAGGTAGTACATTCATAAGGTAGGACAGATACACTTCACTCTTCCCAGACTGCCGAGCATTTACTAGCTATGCCCAGCAATAAAGAGGCATTGTCATTTTACTCGTGACCACTCTTGAATTCCATTATTTCTACACTTAATATTTATTGCATTTGCTGATTTGATCCTTTCTTTACATTAAGCAAATTCCAAATTAACTGGTCTTCATTATCAGTTACATGAACCACTATATGCTGCGACATAATAACCTCACTTTCACTCCCCAAAATTCGACAGACTCTGAATCATTTGTTTGACACTTAGAATTGGCCAAGTGTACACGAGCAACCCCATGCATACAAACCAATTCAATATCATCTTCTTACACGTATAAAAATGAAACATTACAAAATTTACTGGGTGTGAATATACAATAGATACAGAAAGAGTAAAAGCTCTGCTCAAAAACTCCATTAAGAAGTCTAAATTTATTGTTTTCATTTCGTCATCCAGTAAACCAAAATAAGAAACATGCATACCGAGGCAACTAATGAAAGAATGATAGTATCCATAGACTTTTTCTTCTTTATTGCAGAAAGAATATGATTAACCTGCAAAATTGTAGCAGAGCAAATATGAAAAAAAAATGAGATCAATTCCATCTGTAACAGAAGTTTCTGCAGATATTTAACAAAATGATGCACCGACAATAATCAAGAGGTGCTTGTGCAGGGATAGCTTTGTAAAGAAGTGTTTCTAAAAGAAAAAGCTCTTTCAGTTTAGCGAAAACATATGTTGCTTAGAAAATTACTTGTCTAACAAGTAATCACAGAACTTGCGGAAGTCTGGAAGTACTTCAAACACTACTTGCTAAAGATTCAAAAGTACTTCACGTCGAAGATCACATTCCTCTTTTTTGATCTTATTTTATTTTATTTTTATGGTGGTAATATCTGGGCAACTTGTGCGCGCTTGGATATTCACTGGGGGGGCTATTACTGTTACAGCACACACTCAAACTGATTATTGTACCTGGGATCTCCAGGTTGTTGCTCATAAGCCTCAACTACCCAGTGTTATCACAAGCGAAGAGCGCAAAAAAGCTCTCCGTTGGGGCTTTAAGCGCAAAGCACAAAATAAAGCGTGGGCTTTAATGAAAAAAGGTGCAACAGGAGAAAAAGTAAAAATATGTATATGTAATCCAAGACTAATAATTATATATATGAATAACAAATATATGGACAAAGAAATCGCAAAAGATATACGATAAAGTGAAATATCAATTGTTTAATGTCGCCTTTTGAGGATTACACTCATTGGCTAGGAAAAGTATGTCTTAGAGCTTTGATGTGACACTAAAGCGCCCACAAAGCGAGGCGAAGCGCTCAACATGTAATGAGCCTCGCTTCAGGGTTAAGCGCGCCTTTGACAACACTGCAACTACCAAGAAAAAGGAGATGACTTATCTGAATCAGATCAACGTGGCAAATGCTATCACTATTTAGAATGAGAATTTTAAGCACTCCTACTTCTGGTCACCTCTAGCTATCCAAGAAATGCATCAACAGGTGTCAAAAAGACAAAGTTTACTTACCGTTGGAAGGCGACTGCTGACATTGCTCAACTTTGAATTAATGCCACCAAATGTTGATCTTTGAAACATAAGTGTCTTAATTGTTTCTTGAGCTTGGGAAATCACACCATCCATCTATATCAAGAAGTCAGCAATTGAGCACAGCAATATGCACATCTACCATAACACTTATAAAAACTTTTTCTTTGGATGACAACAGGGAAAATTAGCCACCATCAACATATCAAAGAAGCTTTGTAATTTACCTGTCCAGTAGTCCTATGGAGGGAAGCACGTTCATTAAGGAGTGCTTGCTCATGAGATCCACTACCATCTTCCAGATCTAACCTGGTCCGATCGAACTCCCTAAAATCTTCAAGCAATGACGCATGCTCTTTCTTAGCTCTGTAACTTGAACGGAGCCGATTAAACTCCTACAATCCAACAAGAGAAGCTCTTTTAATTATCAATTACCTTATTTAATAAGAGGAAGTTTTAACAATCATGCTATTAGACACCAGATTGTCCATTGAGGAATGCAAACAAGCTGCTACTAGACAATACAGGGAATTGTCCTTTGAATACTGCATCTCTATAAGACACATGATTCCACGATCAGATATTTCACTGATACCCAATACTATGTTTGCAGACATTAAAACTTTCAACGTGCAAGTTACCTGGTTTTGTTTGCAGTGAAATCATTGTTCAACGTAATTTTCTTTCAATTGTGCTTACTGATTTAACTATTCAACAACTAACCAAAGAAATTACGTGCTGTAAGTACCCATCCGTGTGTGGGTGTGTATCGTAAGTTTAACTTACCAATGAATCAAAAGCTTTTGCATTCTTGTTTCGCTGTATTATAAATGTTTTGCTTACACGGTGATATTATGCTTTCTTTCTTTAAACTCATAATATCATGATTATTACATCATTTTGCAAGTAGGAAAAGAAAGAATCAGTATAGTTATTTCATGTGTAAACAAATAAGAATATCTGCCATCAAAGCATTTGAGACAAGGAGATGCCCAGGGCTACACTTGAAGAGCAGACTTTTTGTAGGTCAAAAGTTGAACCTACTTCTGGATCAATCACCATTTACTCGCGGTCCTGTCTGTTAGTTTCAGCAGTTCTGCAACAACATTACAAACCAAGAAGCTACTCCATTCTGGATCATCATTTACACAAGGACCTTTTTGTTAGTTTCAACAGTTCTCCAGCAAGACAACTAAATGTTTTCTCCACTCTCATAGTCAACTTGCTGCAACTAGAAGTTGCCAAGAGAGTGTTCTAAGAGCATAACTCATTCTTCCCCTTAGTTCTCGCCGTGACATGAAACTGCTTCTCAACATCAGCTTCCGACATTCGTTTCAATTTTGTATCCCATCAAATAGTCTTACCATTTTCAGCAAATTCACACCATATCACCCAAGTTCATCTTGGAATTATTTGGCCCTTCAGATTGTTCAACTGCAATACACCATTAGCCCATACTCTATATCCAAGATGGTTGTATGCGGATTTGATAGCCATGAGAATACAGGCAAGGACCACTGTCAGTGTTCCAAGAACAAATATTAAGTGAAAAAGGCCCTGCTATATATTACATTAATTTTCAAGAGCATGTTTGTCTTGGGAACTCCAAATATCTAGCTTCCCAACGTACCATAAAAAAATCCAGCTTCCTAACTTGTGCTGAGCTTCTAACAAGGCATCAACCTTTTTTATGACTGAAAAACCCATTCTTTCAGCTTCAAACTCGGGGATAGTGGGCCAACCCTTATACCTTACCATTCAAATGCCAGACTTAGTGCAACAGCATGGTTTCAGACTCGTAACATGAGTCTATTATATATTATGCATTTTATTGCCTTTGAACCAAATGCATGAGGCAAGAAGACATTAACAGTTTCTTGGCACATAATTCCACTACCACACAATTTGCGTGGCTTGCCGTTTCAGTATCTCTATATAGTACACCAGGATCTATCAGGGGAAAAGAATTTGAAGTACCTGAAAAAGATCTTGAAGAATTTCTTGATGCCGAGTCAGCGTATGAGAAAAGATCTCAGATCCTCCAGATGAAACCCATGCTTGCATTTGCAAATTTACTTGTTGAAGCTGCTTGAGCAGCTGATCTATACTGGGTTCAAGGTCGTTATCATTAGCATTACCAGTTTTGTTTGAAACGAACTTACGATATATATGCATCTGCTCATCCAACTGAGCTTCAAGCTTCCTTGCCTAGTTGGATGTGTAAACCAGCATAAGAAAATTTTACTTATAAAAATATATGAGGAAGAAAAAGAAACAATTACAGATGAGATTTCAAGAAAAACTTCACCACATGACCAACAAGTCAATTTTCCTATGTGAACCTAAGCTGAATCAAACAAATTGAAAGAGGATCAACTAAAATTTACCCCTACCACATGCAAACAATTTGACATGATTCTCACCATTTCCACACCCTTAGAGAACTCTCAGGCAATCTTATCATATGTTCAAATGAACAACTATGTTTAGACCAAGAGAGAATAATGGTTTTCAGGCTCCTCCATTAGCACCAAGATCTGAGGTGAGATCACTTCAACCAAGCACAAACTTTAGATACTCATAGAATTCTTTCTTCACATTGCAATCAAGACACTCACAATCCAAAATTCCAAATCAACACCCCCCCCCCGAAAAAAGGGCAAAGGGGAAAACTGAGCTTTATGCATGCTAAAAGTTTCCCATCAAAACTGCTTCAGTATTCTTCACGTGATCTAGCCACCTAAATGCTTGCAGGAATGCTAATATAAGTTGGCAAACTCAGGACTTCCCAGACCACCCTCATCCTTGAGCCTTTTCTAGACTATGCAACCTCCAAAAACAAGTTAATCTTATCCCTTCACAATTTATAAAGAATGCCTAAATTATAAAGAATTGAATTTCAAGACATTGATAATAGCCACTTGATAGATCATTTTCCTTTTGGCATATAATTTTCGTCAAGTATTTCATCTATTGGAGCTAATAATTTTTTATGCCTAGGGATATCTCAATGCAGATATTTTAGTTTCATTGAAAATAATAATATGAGAGTCAAAGTGTGACAAAACAGAACTTCACTATGAGATCTCAGCATTTGAAGATTTGATTCACTGGACGCAATAACATTGAGGTTGGCATGAGCATATATTAAAGGTATACTTAGCACTATGCAAAAATGGTCATCTTTTCTGTGATATGGTCTTAAAAGTAGAATATCAGGACAGCTTCTTGTGCAGATTGTTGAAAAAGCTATATTGTAGCTAACTTGTCTAGAATTACAAAAACTTGAGTTGTTCCTTCTCATACCCTTTTAATATGCGATTTTTACGCCATTGGTAGCGTGGAGACAGAAGAAAATCAATCAAATTTCAGTCAAAACCACTTATATAACCATTAAGATACATGTAAAACGACATCTCCAAGTATGAATAAAAGTAGTCCAGATCGTAAACAAACAAAAAAAAGCGAACAATTAGTATCACTCTTTTAGGTTCAAATATAATGGAAAGCAAGACAGAAAACCATTTATGAATATCTTCTAAAATTTACCCACAGAAGTAAAAGAAACATGATCTGTAATCATTATATTTGACCACACTATCCCCATTATGCTTCTCTAGCAAAACTAATGCAATAAAAAAGTAATTATATCTACAAGGAAATAAAAACACCAGCTAGACCAATAAGCCTATGCATAGCATCACATTCATCATGATAACAATAACAGACAACAATTCAGTTATCCTACACCAATTCATTGATATATCCTAACCAACAATCTAATGAAATCCAACAACTTAAAACTAAAATCTATTGCTTTCCAGAATGGTTCCAGTGGCTATATTTATGTTACTTCTGGTTTCTCCAGTCATGGTACATCTTGATTCTGCTATGGTATTGTCAGATCTGGTCCAATTATCCGAGTAGTTCTACCTCTCAATTGGATTTAAAAAAATCAGGACAAACTGAGAGATCCATTCAATATCATCACTCAAATTCATATACCAGCATCTCAAAGTTTCAAAAATTGCATACCAACACTATATTTACAATATATTTTCCAAATAGCCAAAATCAATACGAGAAATCTGATACATTTGGAAATACAATTGGAACTATACAGAGCATATTGATATAGTATAGCACAAAAAGAGAATTGTCCGATTTTTTATTACATAGTTTTATACGAAAATAGAAAATCAATATGAAGGAATGTAGCTACCTGCTTTCGCAAGGAATCCCAAGAGGTAGGAGGATCCATGAGAAAGCGAGCAAGGAGGATCGAAGATTGTCGAGTGAAAGATACTAGAATCCCTTTCTTTTTACACACTCTGAAATTATGAGAGGAGAAGAACAAGAAATGAATTTGGACAAAACTTTAGCCAATAGGTACTGTTTGGTGGGTGGGAGAGAGAGCGACACGGTGTAATTATTTTATTATTAATTAAACCGGGTCATATGATTGAAAAAAGGGAAAAGGTCCAAATATAATTATACCTCTCGTTACAAGTTTGGCTCATATCCAACCTTGCCGTTACATTATTGGCCCGGATACCCCCCTAAACTTTAAACGGAGCAAAATACCCCCTAAACTTTACGATAAAGTCTATATATAACCCTCATTTTTTTAACAAAATATTTTTGTAAAAACTAGATATTTTGTTAATTTTTTTTCTGTTTTTACAACAAAACTTTAAAAACACTGAAAAACGAAGAAAAAATATTTTTCAAAAGCGAAAAATAATTTGTTGAAATATTTTATTCAGTTTTTAAAAAACAAAAATATTTTGTTAAAAACTGAAAATATTCTAATTTCTCGATTTTTATATTTTTTTCCAGTTTTTACAAAAAAAATAATTTTTGCAATTTGTTTAAAATTTCACAAAAAGAAATGTCCTTTTCTTTTGGAAATGTTCTAATTTCTTTTTGTAAAACTTAAAAAAAAATTGCAAAAATTTACAAGGGAAAATGAAATAAAGAGTGCAAAGTTGCGCTAACCATAGAGAGAGTTGCCGAACCAGCACCAGCTTTTGCCTGAAGAAATGAGCACTATGTCCATTCAGCAAAAGATGAATTCCACCAATGGGGTTAGCTTAGTCAATAATTTGTGGTGTTATGACAGCAAAATAAACCATGACCGAAATCATCCAGAAATTTTCCTTGTTTACAAAAGGAGAGTAGCAAGGAAAAGGTAGGATAATGGAGAAAGAAGATAAATCAATCCAGGAGAGAGACCACATCTTATGGCAATGGAGCTGAGGCATGATGCTGGACACGCTAGCACTGCATATTAGATGTGGAAGATGTGGAACATAAGGACTGTCATTTTTGCAATTTTTTTTTAAGTTTTACAAAAAGAAATTAGAACATTTCCAAAAGAAAAGGACATTTCTTTTTGTGAAACTTTAAACAAATTGTAAAAATTATTTTTTTTGTAAAAACTGGAAAAAAATATAAAAATCGAGGATTAGAATATTTTCAGTTTTTAACAAAATATTTTTGTTTTTTAAAAACTGAATAAAATATTTCAACAAATTATTTTTCGCTTTTGAAAAATATTTTTTCTTCGTTTTTCAGTGTTTTTAAAGTTTTGTTGTAAAAACAGAAAAAAAATTAACAAAATATCTAGTTTTTACAAAAATATTTTGTTAAAAAAATGAAGGTTATATATAGACTTTATCGTAAAGTTCAGGGGCTATTTTGCTCCGTTTAAAGTTTAGGGGGTATCCGGGCCAATAATGTAACGGCAAGGTTGGATATGAGCCAAACTTGTAACGAGGGGTATAATTGACCATTTTCGCAAAGTACAGGGGTATATTTGGACCTTAACCCTTGAAAAAATGAGGCTGCCTAGCCATTCAAAATTATAATAGCCCAATGTTTTTTACTTGGATCTGAAATGTCCATCCGGTCCAAACTTATTACACTTTCTAGCCCGCACGACCAACGCCTTTTAGTAACCGTTAACCCGTCACTTTACTCTTTCAAAAATACGCTTCCTCTCAAACACACCTTCTGCATTTTTACTCCTTGTTTCACTTTATCTCAAAATTGCAGTTGGTTTTCCGATTTTCCTTCATAGTCGACTCTAGATTTTTCAATTTTTTGTTATATTCGTCTCTATAATGGGGGAAAAGAAGTCTTTGGTGAAGAAAAAAAGAAGAAAGATGAAGGCATCTCCAAATTGTCTGAAATTAGCCGGTCAATTAGTGAAATATGACCCTAATTTCATTAGGAATGATGATGACGATTTTGAAGATTTACCAGAATTTGGGTGCGATTCGGGCCATGCAACTCATAACTCTGTTGAATCAATGCAAAATACCCCTGGTCAAGGTAGGCAAAATACCCCTAGTGAAGGTAAGCAGTATACCCCTAGTGAAGGTGAGCAAACTACCCCTGTTGATAGAAGGACTCATTCTCATAGCGCGACTCCCAGCGATAGAGTAACGAGGTCACACACTTCTCAGCATGTAGTTGTTGAAAAAGGCACAAGTTCAAAAAGAAATATTAAAAAAGTGGGAAAGGATATTGTGAAGGATAAAGGCAAAAGTTCTAAAAGGAAGGCTAAAAGTGATGGGGATGATGTTCCATCCAAAAGAGAAAAGTTCATGCTGATCAAAAAGGTCTTAGTTCATCTGATTTGAAGGTATTCTAATATATAAGTTTGACTTGTGTGCGATTAGTTTATTTTAATATGTCAAAATTTGAGATAACCATTATAGCAGTTATGTTTCAAATTTGTATATAAAATATATCATTTTTTCATATTGTATATAATGTGTATCAAGTCAATAAGTAATGTGCAACTTTGTATATAAATTGTATCATCTATCCACATATTGTATAAGTAATATATAAAGTGCGTACTTGTGATTGTTATGAAGCTTATATATATTTATATTTTTTTGTTGTTTGCGGCTTTGGGATTACTATGTTCCTTTGGGTGATCATTATTGTACCCGTATTAGTGTGCATACAAACTGCAGTGTGGTGAAACATTTGAAAGATAATTTGGATGATCACCGGATTGAGATGTTTAGAAGAACATGTTTTGGTTATTTTGTGGACTTGCCAGAATTTTTTATACAAGAACCAACTTATCCTTTCACTATTGCTTAGGGAAGTAGTGTCACCTAAAGATAACGAGTTATGGATTAAAGTGAATAGCACCAAGTTGCGCTTTGGACTTGCAGAGTTTTGTATTGTCACAGGTTTGAATTGTAACGGTGATCCTAATAAGGATTATGAATTTGTGCAGTCTAGTCGGTTAATGGAATTGTACTTTCCAAGCATGTCGAAAGTGTCTAAGAAATTGTTAACTGAATGTTTCTTACAAAAGATGTGGACATCTGACGAGGATGCATTAAAGATTGCAGTATTGTATTTCATTCACACTTTTCTATTTTCTAGTACGAGTGATGATTTGATTACAAAGAATGATTTTCTGTTGGTTGAATCTGGTGATTTTGAGACTTTCCCTTGGGGAAAAGTGGTTTTCAATGCTACGTTGGAGTCAATGAAGGATAAGCTTCGTAGCAGGCGAGAGATGTACCGTTATGGTGGATTGCCTTTGGCATTCCAATATTGGTTTTACGAATGCTGCCCGTACAGTCACAAAACCCTCGCTTACCGGGTTGGAGAGTTTGTGCCACGCATAAAGTAAAGAAGAAGGTTATGTTTGAGCGTTTGAGGAAAGAGTTTTTTGTTTTAAGTCAAGATCGGGTAAAAAATATACCTTACTGATACATAAATTATACATTTCTTATATTATTATGCATTTCTGCTACATTTCTTATACATTTTTTATACATTTATGATACATTTTTGATACATTTCTAATACATTTCTGATACATTTATGATACATTAACTATGCATTTCTGATACATTTTATTTATTTATTTGTAGTTGGTGTTTGATAACATTTTCCCAACAAGTGATGAACAATCAAGGTTTCAATTGCATGACTTTGTTCCGGTTTCTGAAGACAAAAATGAAATTCATATTGAATCTAGAGTCGTGGGTGAAGTTAAAACAAATGCTAAGAAGCACTCAAAAAAAAGCCACAATCAGAATCTATCAACAATGAGAATCTGGATGCACACCCTACTAACTTGAATTCCATCGAGATAGAGCTTAAACTTCTGAGAAGTGAAATCAAAAAGGTACAATTCTATTTTGTCTTTCAACAGTTTTAACAACTTAAGTAATATTCGGTTCACTTTTCCTTCCTTTTATAGGTAAACGACAAGGTTTCCTCTTTGGAGAATTTAATGATTTCTTCATTTGAAAAGGTTTTTAAAGCTTTAAGTGAAGGCAATGCTTCAAAGGTAATCTCATGACTATGCATATTTGTTATTTTTATCTTTTACTATACTTTTATAACTTGCTGTATATTTTTTCTGAACAGTGTAATCAAAAAGATGACAACCTTCATGATAAGAAAGTTTCAGAGAATAACTTTGGTAGTGAGGAAGTTATGGATAAAAATATTGGCATTGAAGAAGTTGCAAAGAAAATTGTTGACAGTGAGTTAAGTCTAGAGGAAAATGTTGATATGATGGAGGGCGTTGTGAAGGATTCTGTACAAGATGGTAAAAGTAGTGAAGGAGTTAATTATGAAGACTGGATTGAGGATGTTGAGCCTGAAATCACTGCAATCACCCAGCAGTTTTATAACAAAAATACTTCTAATATGGGGAGTTTGGTGGATGATTCTGTACAACTTGGTAAAAATAGTTGTGAGGAAGTTCGTGAAGATAATAGCTGGAGTAGTGATGTTGAGGCTCAAATAACTGCAATCACCCAAAAGTATTTCAATCAAAATATTGAACATGGTGATTTAGGAGTGGAGATAAGTATTGCTAATATGCAAGAAGATCATATAATTGATGTTCATGACACACCTGAAGTACACCCAAGAGAAAGGAAACCAGCAGTGGTCATGAAGTCACCATTCTTGAACACATTTGACTCTGGTGGCACCATCCAAGCTGTTGAAAATAAGCCAACTAAGTCAAAGAAGCGCATCTCGACTATTAAGTATCCTTTTCAGGGAAATGTTGACAATCCTGTTGATTTCAAAGTATTGTGCAAGTGGAATACTTTCATCAATAAAGGCTTAAGGACTAATGCGCCGTAAGTTTTGTGTTTCAGTTATTTCTTTTTCTTTTCTTTTTCTTGTTTATTTTCGTGGTATGAACCATATCTTTTTATCATGGTTCATTAGGGACGGTGTTTATACAGAGGCTAGCAATAAACTAAAGAAAATCTTTGAATTTGGAGTTGATGATATTGGAGAAAAAAATGGTTCTTCACATTTGCATATCCCGGCCTACCCTTGTGTGATTCAGTAAGTCATCACTTTAACTGTAAAATATAAACTGCTGATATACGTTTTTAGTTTTCTCATACTGTAATTTTCTGACTATGTTTGTATATTCTTCATTTTCAGCATATTGATGTAATTTTTTATTATTTGAGAAAGAAAGGGAAGTACGGTGTTGATGTTCCAGTAAGATTCACAACTACTGATTGTTGGTTTAACTGCCTGCTTTCAAATTTGTACAAGGAGTTTTTGGAAAAAAATAGAGACATGACTCTTATTACTGAAACACATCAAATTGCCGAGTATATACTTGGGTATTTTCTAAGATGTAATGTTCCTTGGTCTACTGTTGATGAAGTCATTTTCCCAATAAATATGTCTGATAAGTGGCACTGGATATTGGCGAGATTGTCACTTAAAGATCTGCGCATTTATGTATATGATTCCATGAGTGGCCCGCAACAGAAGAGTGCAGTTCAGAGATCAGTTGAGCCACACTCAGTGTTACTCCCATATTTCCTTCATCGTATTGGTTTTTGGGACACAAAGGAGAATCCCCTTGGAATCCCCGCCTATGATCCTTTTGAGATTCATTTTGTTGATGGGTTGCCAACGCAAGATAACACGTAAATTATTATTGAATATTTCTGATTCTTATTCATTTTTTATACATGAATTCCTATTTGTATATTATCCTAACTTTTATTCAATTTTTATGTGCTACCTTGTTTGTAGTGATTGTGGTGTTTATGTTGCTGCATTTGCTGAGTACATCATTCAAGGCAACAGTATTCCTGCAGCTATTGATATTGATGGGATACGAAATCGATATGGCATATTGTTATGGGATTATGGAGTGAAGAAACAAAGAGGACATCTAGCTAGTGATAATGAGTCTACTGGTAGATTGAAAGATCATACAAGAAAGGATAACAAGAAAAAGAGCAAGTCACAGTCCGTTGTTGATGACCCGTGTTTGAAATGACAAGAAAAAGGGCAAGTTGCATGATGTTGGTGATGACAAGTTTTTGAAGGATATCAAGAAAAAGGGCAAGTCGAAGGGCTAGTTGAAGTAGTTTGTAATGGTTTAAAAGAAAATTAACATGTAGTTTTAAGATGGAAGTAGTTTGGTTCAGATATTGTCTATGGTTGGATACAATTGCATACTTATTATGCTTTTTGTTTGGGATGTGTTTGAACAATATGTTTGAAATGCTAATGTTGAATATTACTTTTAACTACGACTTGTTGTGTAGTTTTCAGTTAATAGTGAAATTATAAAAATTTCAGATTTTGTGTAGTTTTAACTTTTCTACAGTTTTAGTTTTGTAATTTATACAGTTTACTATCGACAGCTTTTGCCTTTTCCACAGATTTTGCAAAATTAGCTGGTGATGCTAAGTTGCTACAGGAAGTTTTGTGAATGATTTTTTCTGGCAGCTAACTGTATATAAAATGTATAGCGTTAGTCTATTTTGTATAAACTGTATATAAAATGTATATAAACTATATATAAACTGTATATAAAGTGTATAGCGATAGTCTATGTCACGACCCGGATTTTTTCCCCAACATCGGGATCGTGATGGCGCCTACTCGTGGTAGCTAGGCAAGCCACTGTATTTATACTATCCTGTTTTTAATAATATTTCATAATTAATTTATCAACAAAACTATAACTTTGATTAAATAAGTGCGGAAGACTTTATCGAAATAGAAATAACCAGTTTCAAGGTAAAATCATACTGAAATCCTCTACCCAAGACGTGGAGTCACCAACTCACGAACTACTACCGAATACTACACATAAAAGTCTGAAAGAAATATAACATAATCTGTTTGTCTCGGAACAAGGAGACTACAGCTAATAACATAAGTAAAGAGAGAGACGTCGGGCCTGCGAACGTCTGCAACCTACCTCGGTCTCAAATATGATCAACTCCCACGCAAAAGATTTACTGCTGCTGCTCCTGATCGTAACCTGGACCTGTGCAAAAACGCACAGAAGTGTAGTATCTGCACAACCGACCCCATGTGCTGGTAAGTGCCTGGCCTATCCCGGCGAAGTAGTGACAAGCCTAGGACCAGACACCCACATAAACCTGTGTAGTTCCATATATATGTATACCACAAATAACAAGAATTAACCAAGTAATAACACAATAAGGAATATCTCAAAAGAACTCAACAATTAACAACAGTTAATAAGTTCACAAGGAAAACAAAGTATAATGGAAATACAAGTAATATCAAGTCAAGGAATAGCAAGTAGTTGCACGGCATCACCCTTCGTGCTTTTACTCTCATCCTCACCAAATAAGCAAATAAAGTGCACGGCATCACCCTTCGTGCTTTTACTCTCATCCTCACCAAATAAGCAAATAAAGTTCACGGCATCACCCTTCGTGCTTTTACTCTCATCCTCACCAAATAAGCAAATAAAGTGCACGGCATCACCCTTCGTGCTTTTACTCTCATCCTCACATCCATGGTACGGCATGATCCTTCGTACATGGTTTAATAACAAGGCACGGCATGATCCTTCGTGCATAATCAATAAAACATGGCACGACATTAACCTTCGTGCATAATCAATAAAACATGACACGGCATTAACCTTCGTGCATAATCAATAACAAGGCACGACATTAACCTTCGTGCATAAATAATAAATCAAGGCACGGCATCACCCTTCGTGCATTATCACTCTTCCTCACCCAAATAACAATCACAGTTAAGGGCAAAGAATGAAACAGTAAATCATAAACCGTCCCAACAAGGGCAATCAACAATCATCTTCACAACAAGTCTCGACAAGGGAGAACAATAACACTTCTACAACCCGGCAAGAGTTCACAATTTATATTCAAATATGTCCCACAACAAGTATTAACAACGACTCACGGTCATACTAGACGCCAGAGTATGGATGCTCGTCACCACAGCCCATACACCGCACTCGATCACATAACACATAGCACATAATCATATTCCCTCAAGCTAGGATAGAACAAACACTTACCTCGAATGTTTATGAACAATTCAATCCGTGGAAATGTCTTTTTCTTTCAACTTTGGCTCCAATCCAATCGTATCTATACACAATTGATTTAATATCATCAATACTACTCAACAAACTAATTCTTAAGACCAAATACAACTTTTACAACATTCTGCCCGGAATAGTGAATTTCAACCCCGGGCCCACATGGTCGGAACTCGGGGTTAGGACCAAAATCTGGTTACCCATCCCCCCACGAGTTCATATATATGATTTGTTTCAAAATCGGACCTCAATTCGAGGTCCAATTCCCCAATTTATGAAAAACCCTATTTTCTAACAAAAACAAGAAATTCCACCATGAAAACCTTTGATTTCTAATGAAAAACATGTTTAATGATGTTAGGAATTGAAAGAATTAAGTAAAAAGTGACTTACAATTACTTTAAAGAAGAGGGAGTTCGTGAAGAATCGCAAATGGGTATTTTTGGGTTGTGAAATGTGAAGAATGAACCTGGAAATCGTGATTTACAGGTCTCTGTGTTCGCATTTGCGAACATGGGTTCACAATTGCGAACCCCGACCAATTTCTGGAGTTTGAAAAATAAGCTAAGGCTGGAAAGTTCGCATTTGCGAACTTTTGTTCGCATTTGCGAAGCTAAGACGACACTGGGATGTTCGCATTTGCAAACTATTGTTCGCATTTGCGAACACAGGCAAGATACTGGATTGTTCACATTTGCGAACTATTGTTCGCATTTGCGAACACAGACAGGATATTGGGAAGTTCGCATTTGCGAACTTTTGTTCGCAATTGCGAACACATGCAGAATACAGGGAAGTTCGCATTTGCGAACTATTGTTCGCATTTGTGAACACAGGCAGAATACTGGGAAGTTCGCATTTGCGAACCATTGTTCGCATTTGCGAACTCTGCAGACCAGGTGCTGACAGAAACTTTCTAACATGAAAAATTGATCTCGTGGCCTATCCAAAGTTCACCCGAGCCCTCGAGGCTCTAAACCAAACATGTACACAACATCAAAAACACATTACGAACTTGTTCGTGCGATCACATCGCCAATATCACATCGTTTTCACCAAATCAAGCCTCAAGTTCATGATTTTCATACTTTTGGTTTTCAAAACTTTCAAACTTGGAACTCAAGGTCCAAAACATATGAAACGACATCTGAATGTCACCAAACTTTGCAGAAAGCACATATATAATATTTAAGACTTGTACCGGGCGTCGGAACCAAAATACGAGCCCGATACCAAGGTCAATTAATTCATTTTCCTTTAACAATTACATCAAAAATAATTTCACAGAAAAATTCATAACTTGGGCTCTAGGCCTCAGAATTCGGCTCCGGACGCATGTCCAAGTCCCATATTTTCCTACGGACCTTTCGGGACCATCCAATCTCGGGTCCGGGTCCATTTACCAAAAATGTTGATCGAAGTCAACCATATCAATATTAATATCATTTTTTATTCCAAATTTCTCATAGAATTCATATTTTCTATCACAAAATCTTTCCGGCTACATGCTCGGATTGTGCACGTAAATCGAAGCAACATGGAATGAGGTTTTCAAGGCCTCAGAAGCTCGAAATGATTAATTAAATAAGTGATGACCCTTTGGGTCATCACAATCTCCACCTCTAAAACAACTGTTCGTTTCGGGTAATTAAACGTCGGGGTATACCCTACAAGTGTATTTATACGCTTTTAAGCATTTGGGGTAGTAAAAAGGGAGGTGTGACAAACACGCACAGAAGGATTACTCTTCGACCTCAACTGTTGAACCTGCCGGTCTAGAATGGCCACCGGCTCCTCCTAGTAGGATAAATCATTGTCCAATTGGACAGTACTAAAGTCTAACACATGTGTGGGATCGTCGTAGTACCTCCGAAGCATAGATACATGAAAAACCGGATGCACGGCTGATAAGCTAGGTGGCAGAGCTAGTCTGTAAGCCACCCCTCCCACTCGGTCCAGAATCTCAAATGGACCAATATACCTAGGGCTGAGCTTGCCCTTCTTCCCGAACCTCATCACGCCCTTCATAGGCGACACTCGAAGCAATACTCGTTCACCAACCATGAAATCTACATCTCGAACCTTACGATCCGCATAAGTCTTCCGCTTGGACTGAGCTGAACGCAATCTCTCCTGAATAGTCTTGACCTTATTCAAGGCCTCCTGAACTAAGTCTGTACCCAACAACCGAGTCTCTCCCGGTTCAAACCATCCGACTGGAGACTGACATCGCCTACCATACAATGCCTCATATGGAGCCATCTGAATGCTGGTCTGGTAGCTGTTATTGTATGCGAACTCTGCTAAAGGCAGAAACCGGTCCCACGAGCCTCCAAAATCAATAACATAGGCTCGGACCATATCCTCCAATATTTGAATAATCCTCTTGGACTGGTCGTCCATCTGAAGATGAAACGTTGTGCTCAACTGAACCTGGGTGCCTAACTCCTGCTGGACCGCTCTCCAGAACCGCGAGGTAAACTGCGTACCCCGATCAGAGATAATAGATACTGGCACCCCATGAAGACGAACAATCTCCCTAATGTAAACTTCCGCTAACCTCTCCGACGAGTAGGAGATAGATACTGGAATAAAGTGTGCTGACTTGGTCAGCCTATCAACAATGACCCAAATAGCATCAAATTTCCTCCGAGTCAAAGGAAGTCCAGTAACGAAGTCCATAGTGATCCGTTCCCATTTCCACTCGGGAATTTCAATCCTCTGGAATACACCACCAGGTCTCTGGTGCTCATATTTCACCTGCTAACAATTTAGACACTGAGCGACATACGCAACGATATCTTTCGTCATTCTGCGCCACCAATAGTGCTGCCGCAGGTCTTGGTACATCTTCGCGGTGCCCGAGTGAATGGAATACCGCGAACTGTGGGCCTCTGCTAAGATCAACTCTTAAATCCCTTCGACATTAGGCACACAAACTCGACCCTGCAATTTCAATATCCCATCATCATCTAGATTTACATGTGTGGCACCTCCCCGCTGTACTGTATCTCTCAAATCACGCAAATGAGGATCATCAAATTGCCTCTCACGGATACGCTCTAATAAAGAAGAACGAGCGACCGTGCAGGCTAACACCCTGCTAGGCTCAGAAATGTCTAATCTCACAAACTGGTTGGCTAAGGCCTGGACATCTAGAGCAAATGGTCTCTGACTGACCGAAATGAATGCAAGACTACCCATTCTGGCAAACTTTCTACTCAATGCATCGGCCACCACATTGGCCTTACCTGGGTGATATAAGATAGTAACATCATAGTCTTTTAGCAACTCTAACCATTTCCACTGTCGTAGATTTAGCTCCTTTTGCTTGAAAAAGTACTGTAGGCTTTTGTGATCAGTGTACACCTCACATGTCACACCATATAGATAATGCCTCCACATCTTTAAGGCATGAACCACTGCTGCTAACTCAAGATCATGAACTGGATAATTCTTCTCATGTATCTTTAACTGCCTCGAAGCATAAGCTATAACCTTACCATCCTGCATCAATACCGCTCCAAGCCCTGTACGAGATGCGTCACAGTAAACTGTATAAGGCCCTGCACCCGTAGGTAGTATCAGCACTGGTGCTGTAGTCAAGGCTGTCTTGAGCTTCTGAAAGCTCCCCTCACACTCATCTGACCACTGGAACAGGGAACCCTTCTGGGTCAACCTGGTCATCGGGGCTGCAATAAAAGAAAACCCTCTACAAATCGACGGTAGTAACCTGCTAACCCCAAGAAACTCCGAATCTCAGTCACTGAAGCTGGTCGAGGCCAATTCTGGACTGCCTCAATCTTCTTTGGGTCTACCTGAATACCTTCCACTGATACAATGTGACCCAGAAATGCTACCGAACTCAGCCAGAACTCACATTTAGAAAATTTGGCATATAGCCGGTTATCTTTCAGAGTCTGAAGAACCACTCTGAGGTGCTGCTCGTGCTCTTCCTGGCTGCGGGAGTATACCAGGATGTCATCTATAAAGACTATCACGAACAAATCTAAGTAAGGCCTGAATACCCGATTCATCAATTCCATGAATGTCGCTAGGGCATTGGTCAACCCGAAGGACATGACCAAGAATTCATAATGTCCATATCTAGTGCGAAAGGCTGTTTTAGGAATGTTAGCCGCCCTGATCTTCAGCTGATGGTAGCCTGACCTCAAGTCTATCTTTGAGAATACCCTCGCTCCCTGGAGCTGGTCAAACAAATCATCAATCCTCGGCAGTGGATACTTATTCTTTATTGTTACTTTGTTCAATTGCCGGTAATCAATACACATCCGCATCGAGCCATTCTTCTTCTTCACAAACAATACAGGTGCTCCCAGGGGGAAACACTAGGCCTGATAAAGCCTTTCTCAAGAAGGTCTTGCAACTGATCTTTCAACTCTTTTAATTCCGGCGGGGCCATACGATAGGGTGGAATAGAGATTGGTTGAGTGCCCGGTGCCAGATCAATACAGAAATCAATATCCCTGTCGAGTGGCATGCCCGGCAGGTCTGAAGGAAAAACCTCGGAAAACTCCCGTACAATAGGGACTGACTCAATGGAAGGAACCTCTGCGCTGGAATCACGAACATAAGCCGGATAAGCTAGACACCCCTTCTCGACCATGCGTCGAGCCTTAACATAGGAAATAACAGTGCGAACGGAGTGGCTTGAGGTACCTTTCCACTCTACTCGGGGTGATTCTGGCAAGGCTAAGGTCACAGTCTTAGCATGACAATCTAGAATAGCATGGTATGGGGACAACCAGTCCATCCCCAATATGACATCAAAATCCACCATATCCAAAAGCAACAGATCAACACGGGTCTCAAGACCCCCAAATATAACTACACATGAATGATGCACTCGGTCGACTACAATGGAGTCACCTACCGGTGTAGACACATAAACTGGAATATCCAGAGCATAGCTGGGCATGGCCAAATACGGTGCAAAGTAGGAAGACATATATGAATATCTAGATCCATGGTCAAATAATACTGAAGCACCTATGCCACACACAAGAATGGTACTTGTAATCACGGCATCTGATGTCTCTGCCTCTGGCCTGGCTGGTAAAGCATAGAATCGGGGATCTGCACCTCCCCTCTGAGCTGCGTCTCTGGGACGACCATCAACCGGCTGACCTCTACCTCTCGCTGGACGGTCTCCACCTCTACGGTCTCGACCTCCACCTCTATAATCTCTACCCCCGCCTCTGGCTGGCTGGGCAGGCTGAGGGTCAGCTGGGGCCTGAATCATAGGGCGAGGACCCCGTTGCCGAGAGTTGCCCGTTGCTCGAGGGCAATTCCTGATAAAATGACCTGGGTCACCACAAACGTAGCAACTCTTAGACTGATAGGGCTGCTAGCCCTGACGACCTGAATGGCCTCCACGAACACTCTGAAGAGGATGAGCATTAATAGGAGGCTGATCTGAATAATGCCCACGAAACCCACGATCACCTAGTCCACCTTGTGAAGCCTGAAGGGCGGAATGGAAAGGCCTGGAAGACTGGCCTCTGTCAAAAGATTCTCTGCCACCAGAAGAACCACTAAACCTGCCTGAATGACGAGGCCTCTTGTCTGAAGAATAACCACCTCCCCGAGCAAGAGCCAAGTCGATAAATCTCGTCTCATACTGTGTAACTGTCATAGTGCCCTGATGGAGACGCTCAAACTGCCTCCGAAGTACATCCCTCTGCGTAGTAGGGAGAAACTTCTCCATAAATAGTTCCGCAAACTGGTCCCATGATAAAGCTGGGGACCCTGCTGGTCGAGTCAAGCAATAATCTCTCCACCAAGTCTTGGCGGATCCTGAAAGCCTAAATGTACAGAAGTCAACTCCATTGGACTCCACGATCCCCATAGTCTTGAGAATCTCATGGCAACCGAATAAGAAATCCCGAGGATCCTCCGATGTGGCACCGCTGAAGGTAGTGGTAAACAGCTTGGAGAACCGATCAAGTCTCCATAAGGAATCAGAAGTCATGGACGCTCCATCTCCGGCATGAGCCGTGGTACCTGACTGAGTGGCCACAGCTGGCTGAACCACTAGTGCCTGAGGCTGAGGAGCTACTGGCTCCGGAGTACGAGCAATAGGAGTCTGGGCCCCTCCTCCAGCCTGAGAAGCGGCTGGTGCAACCGATAATAAGCATGCTCTGGCAACGCTGTCCATAAATCCCGCTATCCTGACCAAAGCCTCCCGAAAATCCGGGGTAAATAAAGCCTCTCATGGGACCTGAGCTGGGCCCACTGGAGCTGCTGGGACTGGAACCTCCTTGTCAATCTCAATATGAGGCTCCATCTCTGGAGTAGCTACCGGGGGCTGAGCTCTACCCCTACCACGGCCTCTGGTACGGCCTCGGCCCCTGCCCCTCACGGGAGCTGCCTGGGGCTCGGGCTGCTGGTCAGCGGACGAAGAAGCGCGTGTCCTTACCATCTGCGAAAGGACAGAATAGAAATTCAATCAGTATTTGAGGAACAAGTCGCACGACAAGAAAGAACAAATGAGAGACTCTTTCCTAACTCAATAGACTCGGGAGGACAAGTACAGACGTCTCCGTACCTACCTCTCAAACTCTACTAAGCTTGTTCGTGAGTGGTGAGACCTATGTAACCTAGAGCTTTGATACCAACTTGTCACGACCCGGATTTTCCCCCAACATCGGGATCGTGATGGCGCCTACTCGTGGTAGCTAGGCAAGCCACTGTATTCATACTATCCCGTTTTTAATAATATTTCATAATTAATTTATCAACAAAACTATAACTTTGATTAAATAAGTGCGGAAGACTTTATCGAAATAGAAATAACCAGTTTCAAGGTAAAGTCATACTGAAATCCTCTACCCAAGACGTGGAGTCACCAACTCACGAACTACTACCGAATACTACACATAAAAGTCTGAAAGAAATATAACATAATCTGTTTGTCTCGGAACAAAGAGACTACAGCTAATAACATAAGTAAAGGGAGAGACGCCGGGCTTGCGGACGCCTGCAAGCTACCTCGGTCTCAAATATGATCAACTCCCACGCAAAAGATTTACTGCTGCTGCTCCTGATCGTCACCTGGACCTGTGCAAAAACGCACAGGAGTGTAGTATCAGCACAACCGACCCCATGTGCTGGTAAGTGCTGGCCTATCCCGGCGAAGTAGTGACAAGCCTAGGACCAGACACCCACATAAACCTGTACAGTTCCATATATATGTATACCACAAATAACAAGAATTAACCAAGTAATAACACAATAAGGAATATCTCAAAAGAATTCAACAATTAACAACAGTTAATAAGTTCATAAGGAAAACAAAGTATAATGGAAACACAAGTAATATCAAGTCAAGGAATAGCAAGTAGTTGCACGGCATCACCCTTCGTGCTTTTACTCTCATCCTCACCAAATAAGCAAATAAAGTGCACGGCATCACCCTTCGTGCTTTTACTCTCATCCTCACCAAATAAGCAAATAAAGTGCACGGCATCACCCTTCGTGCTTTTACTCTCATCCTCACCAAATAAGCAAATAAAGTGCACGGCATCACCCTTCGTGCTTTTACTCTCATCCTCACATCCATGGTACGGCATGATCCTTCGTACATGGTTTAATAACAAGGCACGGCATGATCCTTCGTGCATAATCAATAAAACATGGCACGACATTAACCTTCGTGCATAATCAATAAAACATGGCACGGCATTAACCTTCGTGCATAATCAATAACAAGGCACGGCATTAACCTTCGTGCATAAATAATAAATCAAGGCACGGCATCACCCTTCGTGCATTATCACTCTTCCTCACCCAAATAACAATCACAGTTAAGGGCAAAGAATGAAACAATAAATCATAAACCGTCCCAACAAGGGCAATCAACAATCATCTTCACAACAAGTCTCGACAAGGGAGAACAATAACACTTCTACAACCCGGCAAGAGTTCACAATTTATATTCAAATATGTCCCACAACAAGTATTAACAACGACTCACGGTCATACTAGACGCCAGAGTATGGATGCTCGTCACCACAACCCATACACCGCACTCGATCACATAACACATAGCACATAATCATATTCCCTCAAGCTAGGATAGAACAAACACTTACCTCGAATGTTTATGAACAATTCAATCCGTGGAAATGTCTTTTTCTTTCAACTTTGGCTCCAATCCAATCGTATCTATACACAATTGATTTAATATCATCAATACTACTCAACAAACTAATTCTTAAGACCAAATACAACTTTTACAACATTCTGCCCGGAATAGTGAATTTCAACCCCCGGCCCACATGGTCGAACTCGGGGTTAGGACCAAAATCCGGTTACCCATCCCCCCACGAGTTCATGTATATGATTTGTTTCAAAATCGGACCTCAATTCGAGGTCCAATTCCCCAATTTATGAAAAACCCTATTTTCTAACAAAAACAAGAAATTCCACCATGAAAACCTTTGATTTCTAATGAAAAACATGTTTAATGATGTTAGGAATTGAAAGAATTAAGTAAAAAGTGACTTACAATTACATTGAAGAAGAGGGAGTTCGTGAAGAATCGCAAATGGGTGTTTTTGGGTTGTGAAATGTGAAGAATGAAGCTGGAAATCGTGATTTACATGTCTCTGTGTTCGCATTTACGAACATGGGTTCGCAATTGCGAACCCCGACCAATTTCTGGAGTTTGAAAAATAAGCTAAGGCTGGGAAGTTCGCATTTGCAAACTTTTGTTCACATTTGCGAAGCTAAGACAAAACTGGGAAGTTCGCATTTGCGAACTTTTGTTCGCAATTGCGAACACAGGCTAAATATGGGGAGGTTCGCATTTGCGAACTATTGTTCGCATTTGCGAACCCAGGCGGAATAGTGGCCAGTTCGCATTTGCGAACTATAGCTCGCATTTGCGAGCACAGGCACAGATATTGGGATGTTCGCATTTGCGAACTATTGTTCGCATTTGCGAACACAGGCAGAATACTGGGAAGTTCGCATTTGCGAACCATTGTTCGCATTTGCGAACTCTGCAGACCAGGTGCTGACAGAAACTTTCTAACATGAAAAATTGATCTCGTGGCCTATCCAAAGTTCACCCGAGCCCTCGAGGCTCTAAACCAAACATGTACACAACATCAAAAACACATTACGAACTTGTTCGTGCGATCACATCGCCAATATCACATCGTTTTCACCAAATCAAGCCTCAAGTTCATGATTTTCATACTTTTGGTTTTCAAAACTTTCAAACTTGGAACTCAAGGTCCAAAACATATCAAACGACATCTGAATGTCACCAAACTTTGCAGAAAGCACATATATAATATTTAAGACTTGTACCGGGCGTCGGAACCAAAATACGAGCCCGATACCAAGGTCAATTAATTCATTTTCCTTTAACAATTACATCAAAAATAATTTCACAGAAAAATTCATAACTTGGGCTCTAGGCCTCGGAATTCGACTCCGGATGCATGTCCAAGTCCCATATTTTCCTACGGACCTTTCGGGACCATCCAATCTCGGGTCCGGGTCCATTTACCAAAAATGTTGATCGAAGTCAACCATATCAATATTAATATCATTTTTTATTCCAAATTTCTCATAGAATTCATATTTTCTATCACAAAATCTTTCCGGCTACATGCTCGGATTGTGCACGTAAATCGAAGCAACATGGAATGAGGTTTTCAAGGCCTCAGAAGCTCGAAATGATTAATTAAATAAGTGATGACCCTTTGGGTCGTCACAATCTCCACCTCTAAAACAACGGTTCGTCCTCGAACGGACAAAAGAAAGAAGTACCTGAGTCAGGAAACAAATGTGGGTAGCGGCTCCGCATATCAGACTCGGACTCCCAGGTCGATGCCTCAGGAGGCTGACCTCTCCACTGAACACGCACCGAAGGATAACTCTTCGACCTCAGCTGTCGAACCTGCCGGTCTAGAATAGCCACCGGCTCCTCCTCGTAAGATAGATCATTGTCCAATTGGACAGTACTGAAGTCTAACACATGTGTGGGATCGCCGTGGCATTTCCGAAGCATAGATACATGAAAAACTGGATGCACGGCTGATAAGCTAGGCGGCAAAGCTAGTCTGTAAGCCACCCCTCCCACTCTGTCTTGAATCTCAAATGGATCAATATACCTAGGGCTGAGCTTGCCCTTCTTCCCGAACCTCATCACGCCCTTCATAGGCGACACTCGAAGCAATACTCGTTCACCAACCATGAAATCTACATCTCGAACCTTACGATCCGCATAAGTCTTCTCTCTGGACTGAGCTGAACGCAATCTCTCCTTAATAGTCTTGACCTTATTCAAGGCCTCCTGAACTAAGTCTGTACCCAACAACCGAGCCTCTCCGGTTCAAACCATCCAACTGGGAGATCGACATCGCCTACCATACAACCCCTCATACGGGGCCATCTGGATGCTAGACTGGTAGTCGTTATTGTAGGCGAACTCTGCTAATGGCAGAAACTGGTCCCACGAGCTTCCGAAGTCAATAACACAGGCTCGAAGCATGTCCTCTAGAATCTGAATAGTCCTTTCGGACTGGCCATCCGTCTGAGGATGAAATGCTGTACTCAACTGAACCTGGGTGCCTAACTCCTGCTGGACCGCTCACCAGAACCGCGAGGTAAACTGCGTACCCCGATTAGAGATAATAGCTACTGGCACCCCATGAAGACGAACAATCTCCCTAATGTAAACTTCCGCTAACCTCTCCGACGAGTAGGAGATAGATACTGGAATAAAGTGTGCTGACTTGGTCAGCCTATCAACAATGACCCAAATAGCATCAAATTTCCTCCGAGTCAAAGGAAGTCCAGTAACGAAGTCCATAGTGATCCGCTCCCATTTCCACTCGAGAATTTCAATCCTCTAGAATACACCACCAGGTCTCTGGTGCTCATATTTCACCTGCTGACAATTTAGACACCGAGCGACATACGCAACGATATCATTCTTCATTTTGCGCCACCAATAGTGCTGCCGTAAGTCGTGGTACATCTTCGCGGCGCCTGGGTGAATAGAATACCGCGAACTGTGGGCCTCCGCTAAGATCAACTCTCGAATCCCTTCGACATTGGGCACACAAACTCGACCCTGCAATTTCAATACCCCATCATCATCTAGATTTATCTGTGTGGCACCTCCCCGCTGCACTGTATTTCTCAAATCACGCAAATGATGATCATCAAATTGCCTCTCACGGATACGCTCTAATAAAGAAGAACGAGCGACTGTGCAGGCTAACACCCTGCTAGGCTAAGAAATGTCTAATCTCACGAACCGGTTGGCTAAGGCCTAGACATCTAGAGCAAATGGTCTCTGACTGACCGGAATGAATGCAAGACTACCCATGCTGGCAAACTTTCTACTCAATGCATCGGCCACCACATTGGCCTTACCTGGGTGATATAAGATAGTAACATCATAGTCTTTTAGCAACTCTAACCATCTCCGCTGTCGTAGATTCAACTCCTTTTGCTTGAACAAGTACTGTAGGCTTTTGTGATCAGTGTACACCTCACATGTCACACCATATAGATAATGCCTCCAGATCTTTAAGGCATGAACCACTGCTGCTAACTCAAGATCATGAACTAGATAATTTTTCTCATGTATTTTTAACTGCCTCGAAGCATAAGCGATAACCTTACCATCCTGCATCAATACCGCTCCAAGCCCTGTACGAGATGCGTCACAATAAACTGTATAAGGCCCTGCACCTGTAGGTAGTATCAACACTGGTGCGGTGGTCAAAGCTGTCTTGAGCTTCCGAAAGCTCGTCTCACACTCCTCTGACCACTGGAACTGGACACCCTTTTGGGTCAACCTGGTCATCGGGGCTGCAATAGAAGAAAACCCTCTACAAATCGACGGTAGTAACCTGCTAATCCCAAGAAACTCCGGATCTCAGTCACTGAAGCTGGTCGAGGCCAATTCTGGACTGCCTCAATCTTCTTTGGGTCTACCTGAATACCTTCCACTGATACAATGTGACCTAGAAATGCTACCGAACTCAACCAGAACTCACATTTAGAAAATTTGGCATATAGCTGGTTATCTTTCAGAGTCTGGAGAACCACTCCGAGGTGCTGCTCGTGCTCTTCCTGGCTGCGGGAGTATACCAGGATGTCATCTATAAAGACTATCACGAACAGATCTAAGTAGGGTCTGAATACCCGATTCATCAACTCAAATAAAAAAAAATATTCTATCTATAACATGTAAAGAAGGTTGGCAGTGGATGGATTGGGACAGGAGTTAGCAAAGTATACCGGTCCAGCAAAATATGCTGGAGTTCGTACACAAATGCACCAGAACTCCCATATATTATACTGGATCGGTCCCTGTTGCAGCAAAATAGTGGCTATTTTTCACTGACTTCATAAACGGTGGCTATTTTTTATTGACCAAAGTGAAAACTGACTATACCATGATAGTCGGCTACTACAGTGGAGATCCGTTAGGGCTGGGTACTTCATTAACGATAGGGATGAATTTGAACTAAAAGTATAACGGTGGATAAATGTAAACTATATACCATAATATAGGGCCAAATTCAGACCTTTTCCCTAAAAACAAATATTTCTATTGGGAAAAAATCACAATTTTATATGAAGTTACCTAATACATAAGATAAATACGAGAGTAACATATTAAGTAGCTCACCTCAACTCAATTATCATTTAAGAGGCTATCGTTTGTATTTGCTTCTCTAAGTAACTATAAACAATAATTGCACTTTCACCGTACTAGATAATTTTGTATAATCGGGTATTATTGATCCTTATTTCGTTATCAAGAAAGATGTTTAGAATAGTCCAATGCACAAAGAATCACGTGTTCACACAAAAAAGGATTGCATATAGGCAATTTACATTGATGAAAGATGATTGTAATAGCTGTTATGTCATCGTTGCTCAGCGATGAATAATTTCTTCGTCACGAATTAGTTTACCACTTCCAACCAAGAGCCCCAAGAGCAATGTGGGAATTCTTGGAGGGAAGGATGTCGGAAGTCTATTTGAAAACGGCCTCTCTATCTCAAGGTATCGATAAGGTGTGCGTATATACTACCCTCCCCAAACCATACTAAGTAGAATTATACTAGGTTGTTTTTATTGTTGTTATTGAATTAGTTTACAACTATTGTATAGTGTTCTGTCAACTTAAATTTATATTTTTCATAATTTGCATCGAGAAACAAAAGAAAATTTAGTATTTAAAAGAAAACAATCTATTAGAAAGAGTTCAAGTGACTTGGCTTGTGCACTCATTTGAATGTAATACTCTATGCAATAGCTTCACTGATGAATGTGGTTATAGATGTCAAGATCAAGAAATAAAGCAAAGTTCTTTTTTTTCATGTACGAAATTTTCAGTCAAATGTAGTATTGCTAAAATAATGTGTATAATATATGAAACTGACTCGCCTTACATGTAAGGTTACAATACTTAAAATATTACAACATGTCCATTTTATACATGGGATGCTGACAATTCAATCCTTTCATAACCAACAATTAAAGAGGCTAACCTCTGTTGTTTGAACCAGTAAGTATCTTCGCGTTTCAAAGTGAGTTCTTGACCAGTGTGACAAAGAAATTAAAAAAAAAAAAAAAAAAGGAAAACAGTCATTTCCCCTCGGTCATCATTCTATGATTGTTAATGAGAAGGTTGTTAGTTTCCCTATACAGTTTACTTTCACTTATTGAATGGAACGCCTTGGGAACTTAGTTTCAATCTGTTATATCCATGGCAACATTGGTGGTGCTAACATCAGTATCATCCTGCTTATCCACCATCTTTATATCAGTATCTCCAGTTGCTATGCTGCAGTGTTTTATCTCCCCTGAAGGAATAACATTGCGGAGCATATTGCTATCTGCTATGCTTGGAGCTGTTAAATTGCTAGTACTCACTGGACTGGGTTTTCCACCTTCAGGTTTCCAATCTTCTTGAAGTTTTCTCCTTTCAAAAATAGAAGGATTCTGATGTTTCGAAGAAAGAACTCGATTCATCTCTTGAAAAAAGGCCTCCAGTGGGAGGAGGTTCTTTCTCATCTCCAAACTAGCTGGCTGACCTGCTACATATGTATTAAATGAATCTTGGCCATTTTCAGAAAGTACCTCGCACATCTGCAAAACAAATAAAAAGGCATAAAATCTCTATGAAACCCTTGCTACAAAAATATGTTCTATTGACTTATTCTCGCAAATACGCATCAAATTATGCAACGAGTTGAAGTCCTAAAATATGTTCGGCAGCAGAATACTCACCTTGTTGTAAAGCTGAGCAACACTCAAACGGTCCGCTTCACCATCACAGGCAACTTCAGAGATTCCCTGTGGAGCTGCATTCAGAATTACGTGATGGCATGCTAGTCAGTAGCTTTACTACTACACACAGTAGAGAAGCTTCAAGCAGCGACTGGCTATACTTACAAATTGCAATAAGTTTTGGGAAATTATCATTCGTTCCAGTATCAGCTGCATCAACACTCCGACTTGGTTCGTTTACAGTCTTGGTCTCACACTCTATCTCTTTCCCAGGCAATTCATGTGGCTTTCCATAACCCTGAAGAAAGCACATGGATCTAAATAAACCACATGAAATCCTCAAAATGATCAAATCAACCACTGGAGCTGCAAAACCAAGCTCTTAAAACATAAAACGCATATAACAGAAGGAGAAACAACAATCATAAGACATGAAAATGAGCAAGTCAAATCAGAACAAAGGGCAAAAGCTGTCCCCAACGAGAAAACAAAGACTAACATATGACATTCTAGGAGGAGAAAAAAAGAAAGAAGAGAAGAAGGCGGGTTCGCTATTACCCTCTTTGGAAACACATTCATACCCGATGGACTTCCAAATATAATATAATGAACTCCAACATCACATATTTTTGAACATTTAAAGATGACTTACAACAACTTCCCTCTGATACTCAGCATTAATTGCATTCTCGAGTAGCATCACCCTTTTCCTAATAAATTCAACTTGTCTTCTCTGCATTTCTCTAAAATGATATAACAAAGAAGAATCTTGGTGAAGTTGTGTTCTGTTTGAAGGATCGGTTGTGCCATGTGAGACTTCATGGGTACTCCCATCAGCATCCTTCACCTGATTCCCAACCGTTCCAGCATTAGCTGTATTTACACCATTTGGTGCTTGATAGATTCCTGGAGCAGAAACTTGTGCTTGTGAAACCCCTGAAGCGGGAACTTGAGAAGCTCCAGGAGCAGGAGGAACTTGTGGCTGAGAAGTTCCAGGCACGGGTAAACTTATAGAAGGAAGATTCAGCTCTTTACAGACAACTTCTTGGATTCTCAACTCTTTGTCATCAATAATAGCTTGCCATCTTCCATAACCATGCCTAAAAAACATAGAGCCAAGATTAAAAACCTCCAGAAGTAAGCAATTTGTGTACAGTAATAAAACTAATATTTGGGCTACTGCCCTGGAAATACCAAGGAAAGGCACAATGAAAAAGTGCCGCCACACTGCTTACACAAACAACTTGCACTTAAAGGAAAAAAATTCAGGGTGATGGTTGATATTACTGATAACACACAACACCGGCATATGAACTAGATGAACAAACAACGAACATGGCTACATAAGATTCCAGTCATTAAAGAGAGACATTGTAGCAATCTCTTATTGTTTAGCAACTTCCCACGTGGAGCATAAGTAGATCATAGGAAATTCTTTTCACTTAGAGCGGCCAGTATTAGGATCATGTTGATTGATTACTGATACTGCACCTGACCTTGTCCTCATTAGAGTTCTTCCTGGGAAATTCTAGGTAAAGTTTGCTTGACAAGGAAGCTTGAACAACCAACCATATTGGAATTAGTGATAACTGTGTTTGAAATAGTTGAAAACGTGTGAAAATCCATAATATTTGAAAAGAGATCAAAACCAATATGCTATTTTGGTACTTCCTCTGTCCTAAATTCAGCACCAAACATTATTTTCTGCACGCCTCAAATTACAACTCTCTTGATCCAAAACTGATGGTGGATTGAGGGTATCGCACATACTCACTTATGTTTATACAGCCAATAAGTTTGAGAAGAGTAATTTAGTTGAGGAAAAAAAGCGCCACAAGTTTCTTTTTGTTGACATTATAAATGACAAAGACAGATTGTCATAGTAAAAACTAAAACCTTAAAATCACATAAATTTGGGAAACAGGCCCCAGTCTTCTAGTGAATCATGGAAATGGGAGTTGAGGAGTGATGGATTGTTCACAGTCAAGTCCTTGTACCAGAGGTTGTTGGTGAGGGAGGAGGCTCTTTTCCCAGGCTCATCGATCTGGATTCCTAGGGCGCCTACGAAGGTGTGCTTTTTTGCATGGTTGGCAGTGAGGGAAGCGATTTTGACAGCTGACAACCTAAGGAGGAGAGGTATTTACACACATTAGCTGGTGCTATATGTGCAAATGCTCGAGGGAAGAAGTTGATCATCTTTTGTTGCATTGTTCTATGTCATCGAGCTTGTGGAGGGTAATCCTGAGTTTTTTGTTGTTCAATGGGTGATGCCAAGCACCGTTAGAGACATGTTACATAGTTGGGCTGGCTTTCATAGGAGAAGAAGACAAAAGGTTTGGAAGTTTGCTCCGTTAGCACTCATGTGGATCGTTTGCGGGGAGAGAAATAGGAGAGCGTTTGAGGGGATTGAAAATAATTTTGCACATTTAAGGAATAGTCTTTTATCTTTGATTACCTTTTGGAGCACCCATGTAGCCCCTACTTGTATAGAAGATTGGGTGTCTTTTGTAGAGAATCATGTTTTAATGTAATTTTTCTACCTTTTGGTATACCTCTTGTATACAGGAGTTTTCCCTTTTATTAATACCATTTACTTTATAAAAAAAACATAAATTTGGGAAATGCAAGACATTGACAACCTTTTCTCTCAGTAAAGAATATTATTCCTTGATGGATAAGAAAAGTAACACTTCAATTTAGGATAAAAAAAATAAAATGACGAAAAAATAGTATACAATACAAAAGGAGATAGAAACCATATTTTACCCTTTTGGACATTTTACTCTTTTTAGTTCCAAAAAATCAAAGGAGTAAAGTATGACTTCAAATGTTCACTCAGTAGGTATCAAATAGTAATACATATTTTATTTTTTTGAAAAAGGTAACATAGTTGTATATTGATATAAGACTTCACTAAAATTGTGAATAATTACAAAAAAGGATGCTCTAGCAAAAAGTAGGCACTCCTAATCCTTCTTCTTCTTATAAGGACTCAAAAACATCTAAAATGGATTCATGATCCTCCAAAAGCCGACCTTTACACCAAAAATAAAAAAGAGCTAGACATTTCATCTTAATCTTCTGAATGCTGCTAGACTTATCTTCAAAACATCTTTGATTCCTCTCTTCCAAAACTGTCCACCATATGCATGCTGGGACAATCCTCAATCTCTCTTTCTGTACAAGGTGTGCCCATTTTACTCCAGCTTGCCAGAATATCAAGGACTCTTCCCCATTGAATTCCCCTCAGACCGATGAAGATTCTCCATATCTGGGTGGTGAACTTGCAATGCAAAAAGAGATGGTGAATTGTCTCTTCCTTCTCTTCACATAGATAACATTTGGAGCACAATTGAAAACCTCTTCTAGTTAGATTGTCATGAGTTAGAGCTGCTTCTCTTGCCCGTAGCCATGTGAAGCATGCCACCTTATGTGGTATTTTTACTTTCCAAATCATCTTCTATGACCAACATTTCACATGATTATTGGACTGATTGAACTCCTTGTAAGCATCTTTAACTGGGAACTTCCCTTGACTACCTTGCCATTTGATCATGTCTTGATCATGGTTTGAACTGATGCCACTGAACTGTAGAATTCCACAACTCTGTCAATCTCCCAATCATTTAACAGTCTTCTGAAGGTGAGATTCCAGCCTTCGTTTGACCACACCTCTTCTATAGTAGCATTATGTTGTTGACACAAATTGAAAATATCCTAGAATAGTCCCTTCAGAGATCGTTGACCTAGCCAATTGTCCTCCCATAGTAAAATCTTTCTACCATTACCAACTTCGAACTTTGCCTTGTTGATTAGTTTTGGCCATAAGTTCCTAATTGATCTCCACAGACCGACTCCATATGGTCTTCTTACTGTTTTGGTTGTCCAGCTTCCTTCCTTTCCATATTTATCCCTGCACATGCCTTAACACTGTCCCATATTTCCAGTTCTCCAAATGGGCTTTGCAGCATTAGGTTGTCCTCCTCTATGATCATTTGGTTGATGCTATTGGGCCCTGTTGGTCTCCATTCTTCTTCTTCTGTGTACAGCTTCTTATAGTATTTGATAACCTCCCTTTTGATGTCTTCTGGAGCCCGTAAAAGACTCCCCTTCTACCACTAATTGATCTATGTTATTGTATCTTCTATGAGCATTAGTTGTTCTATGAAAGAACTCGGTGTTCTTGTCTCACTCTTTTACCCATAAAGCCCTGGACCTCTGCCTCCGTGCTACTTCTTCATTACTAGCAATCTCCTCAAACTCCAGTAATAATGAGTTCTTTGAAAGGATTTCTTCTTCAGTCGGGCTCCTTTGATCATAATTCCTTCCATCTCTGCAAGTTGACTGAGAACACTTGCCTTCTAGATAGCTAGGTTGCCTTGCAAGGTTCTGCTCCATTCTTTGAGCTGGGTCTTCAAACTTGGAGTTTAGAGACCAGTATAAAGTCTGGCCTCCCTTCATAAAAAAGGGATTCCACCATTCTTCAATTCTTTCTTTAAATCCCTCGGTCTGTAGCCACCAGTTTTCAAACTTGAAGTATGATTTGACTTGTTCCCACCTTCCACATTTGAGCATCAATGGAAAGTGATCTGATTTCTCCCTTTGCATCCTCTGTTGTTTGATGCTTCTGAACTCTTCATTCCAATCCGTAGAAATTAAGAATCTATCCAGTCTAGCTGCAATAACATGTTTATCCCCTTTCTTCCAAGTGTATTCCCCCCTGCTAACTAAATATCTACCAACTCCATATCTTCAATGAAATTTGAGAAATCCATCATTCCTCTTGAGATTCTGGAACAATTCCTTTTTTTCCGAAGGATATCTCACAGTGTTAAAATCCCCACACACCTCCCATGGACCAGAAAAGAGGCCCCTTACCCGTGCCAACTCCCACCACACTTCTTCCCTATCCCTTCTATCACATAGAGCTGATAGATGCCATATATAGTCCTGAGTCTTGCCTAGAAATTTATTAGTAAGAGGATGAGCACCCACCCCATGTACTTCCCCCTCCTAAGCTCTACCATCCCACATTACTAAAATTCCCCCTCTAGTTCCACTGGCCTCCAATTGAGTATATTTCACCCACATGTGATCCCAAATTTCTCTAACAACCCCCCTGACATCCCCATGAATTTTAGATTCTTGTAGACAAACTATATCTACTTTCCATTATAGTAGCAGGCTTTTGATAACTTTCCTTTTCTTACCCTATTCAGCCCTCTCACATTCCATGACAACATGTTTACTAACATTAACTCTGATTGATAATGACTCCCCCTACTTCTTGTCCCATTACTCTTAAAATTACTTCCTAAATCTAGTCCTTTTAATTCTTTGATTCCCTTTTTCTTTGGTGTCTATTCCCTGACGATGCTTCTTTGCTTGTATTTACTTGTCTTCTGCTGTCAATTTTCATGAACAATTCCAAAGCTTCTCTTTCACCGCCATTAAAGTCTACCCCAAATTCTTTACTAAGCTTTATAATGTTCTGGTGCACCCAGTGTTTGAAAAAGCGTGCGCTTCGTCGCTTAAAACGCGAAGCGACGCGACACGGCGCGATAAGGTGTCGCTTTGTGTAAGGCGACTCGACCAGAAGAAGCGCACGCTTCAGAGAAAAAATCGACGAAGCAATGAGGCGACAAGGCGACTGTAGCGATCGTTTTTGTTACATAAATCGCTGCTGGGCCTTTTGTTTTAAAAAAAAACTTGGGTCTGAGATTAATAAAATAATTGGTCTCAGAAATACCTAAATTAGTCACAAACAGAGCTGGACCATCCTCTCTTCTTCTTCTCCAGTAGCCGAAAATTAGGGTTCCATCTTCTTCTTCAGTGGACGACCAACCCAGGTATTTTTTCTTCTTTTTTCTCGTTTTTTTCTGTTTTCTTCTTCTTCCATCTTCTTCTTCAGTCGACGAGTTCACCAACCCAGACGATCTTCTTCTTCTTCATTTTTTTCTTCTGCTTTCTCTCTGTCGACGAGACACCAGTCGACGAGATGACCCGACTGTGTTTCATTTTTTTTTTTCCTTTTCGTTTGTGTAGTGTAGCATATATATAATGGTGATGATGACGACAATATTGAAAAATTGTCACTTCCAACAAAATAGGGAAGAGATGGGTCAAGCCATGGATCATCGACTAAAGGTCCAATTGATTGCTACTTCTCAAAGAAGCAGGGAGCAAAGGGCGGTGGAAAATATGTACAACAAGTTGCTAGACACATTTTGAAGGAGCGTGCAGTTAGAGCTTTTGCACGATGGGTCTATGATGCTGGGCTCCCCTTCAATTGTGCCAACTATGACACTTTTGGAGATTTATTGAGGTCGTTGGTCAATACGGACCTGGAATGAAGTGTCCAACTTACCATGAAATAAGAGGTCCTTATCTAAACAAGGAAGTGAAGGAGACGAATAAAATTGTTGAGGAGCATAAAGTTGTGTGGAACAAGTATGGTTGCTCCATTATGATGGATAAGTGGACGGCAAGAACAAGGAAAATGATTATTAATGTTTTGGTGAATTCTCCCCAGGGAAGTTTATTTCTTGAGTCCATTGATGCTAGCGACTCATCCACCGACCAAATCAAAATGTTCACCTTGTTTCAGAACACCATCGAAAAGATTGGTGCAAGCAAAGTTGTCAAGTGGTCACTGATAATGCAAGTGAAAATAAGAAAGTGGGTGGCATGATTGAAGGAGCGTACAAGCATGTCTATTGGACTCCATGTGCAGCTCATTGTATCAACTTGATGTTCGGGGACATTTTCAAGGAAAGACCCTTCTCTACAGTTTTTAGCTAGGATGTTAGGGTATATTCTTATATTTTTCTGCAGCCCTTGTTATTGAATTTGATGAGAAAATTCACCGATCAAACTTAAAGTTTGGTGAAACTGGGCAAGACAAGGTTCGTCACCGCTTTCTTGACTTTGCGTAGTCTCCACTGTCAAAAAGACAATTTGCAAAAGATGGTCACTTCAGAGGTTTGGACCAGGAGTAAATTTGCAAAGGAAAGTGCGGGGAAAGAGGTTGCACGCATTATTCTTTTTTTTCATTTTATTTTGGAATAATGTCCTTTATGCTCTTAAAATTGGGTGCCCATTGGTGAAAGTACTACGTTTGGTGGATGGAGAGCAAAAACCATCCATGGCTACCTCTATGAAGCTATGGATAGGGCCAAGGAGACTATTCAAGCATCATTCAGGAATGAGCAAAAATATGCAAAGGTCTTTCAGATCATTAATGCAAGATGGAATGAGCAACTTCATAGACCTTTGCATGCGGCTGGACTTACTATAAACCCATCACTCTTTTATGAGCAGCATGAGAAGAATTCATTGGCTAAACAAGTGTGGACAGGATTCCATCAGGTTGTTATCAAGTTGAACCCAGATGAAGACTTGCAAGAGAAGATAGTAGATCAGGTTTCTACTTACAAGGCAACAGACGGACTTTTTGGTCTTCGACTTGCTATTAAACAAAGAACGAAGAAGCCGCCACATGACCAAGTGTTTGTATATTTTATTACTCTAACTTCGATGTATTTTTTATACTTATTAACTCTTGAATATTTATTTGACTTCTATAGTTGAATGGTGGGACACATATGGTGCAGACTCCGGAGTTACAGACTTTCGCCATCAAAGTTCTAAGCTTAACTTGTAGCTCATCCGGATGTGAAAGGAACTGGAGTGTTTTTGAACACGTGAGAAATAAAAAGAATTATTTCGTGTTTTGAGATAAAGTAAATTATATCTCAATTGTCCAAACTCCTACTAATTAGTTGACACATCATTTTTGCAGATTCATACAAAGAAAAAGAATCGACTAACCTTGAAGCGCCTCCATAATCTAGTGTTTATAAAATACAATAGAGCATTGAGGCGTCGCTACAACCACCGCAATATAATTGATCCAATTCTTTTGGACAATATTGATGAGGCTAATGAGTGGCTAACCGGAGTCCCTGAAAATTGTGAAGATGAAGAGGTATTTGAAGGCGACCCTGATTTAACTTGGGGTGATGTTGTGGTTGCTAGTGGAGTTGGGGAGGATCCTTATAGTTTAAGGAGTTGTACTCCAAGTTCAAGCTCTATTAGGAAGGGAAAAAGTGTGGTTACTACAAGTCGATCCATTGATGAAGATGAAAATGATCATGAAGAGGAGGGGAAAGAAGAAGATGACGAGCAATATGAAGATAACCAAGGAATTCAAGATTTTGACAATCTTGAAGGAGAAGAAGAGTAGAAGAATAAGATGTTGATTGACTTCTAGTAATTTAGTAGCTTTGATTTTGCTTGTCCTATAGTTTGTAGATGATTTGGTGGTACCTAGTACCTTTTAAGTATTTAAATTGATGTCTTTCATTATTTATAATTTTACATTATGTTTTTTAAGAATTGCGCTTCACTTTAAAAACGCGTGCGCTTCGCTTTCGAAGCGAAGGGAGCCCTTGTCGCTTTTTTGCGCTTTGCGCTCTCCAAAACACTGGGTGCACCCAAATAGATGCTTCAAACTCCAGATCTTCTTCAGGTTCTAAAGATCGTTGGTTTAGAGGCACTGCTACTTCTATTGCCCATGCATCTCCTCTATGTGTATCTGCTTCTTGTATCTGCATGTTGATGTCCTTGTTTGTTTCTACTGTTGTTCCTTCATTCTCTGTTTCTGTTACTGTTTCATTAACCTCGAGCAGCACCATCTGTTTTGTTCCTTCCTTCTCGTCTTCCATTCCCTTTGCTTGCTCTCCATCTTCTGTTCTTTCATTGTTGCTTTGTCTCTTAAATTCTCCGCCAGTACTAGTATGTTATTCCCCTTCAAAGGCTCGAACTGGATTGCTTTTAATTCTTCATGGAAGGGATCAGTTATGGGCCTATCTGTGGCCTTATTAAAGGCCATTTCTTCAGAAATTTTTTGGGCCAAAAAATCTGGGCCCATTCTCTTTACTGTATCAGTCTGTTTGGCCTTGTTATAAGGTTTTAAAAGCTCACGTGACATGTCACGTGAGGTACTAGGTTTAGACCAAGTATGAGGTACTAGGTTTAGACCAAGTATCCTCATATCCTGTCCTTACTGTATCACCTCGAGCCCCTCCCTTTGTGCTTTTGTTACACTCTATTACATGTTTTACCCACTGGTTCAAACTGTTATCTTCTCCATTCTCACCAGTGGTGGACCTCACCGGCAATTCACACCAGATCTGCATTTCAAAGATCATACCTTCTGATTCCACCTTCACCGTTTTAGGAGTTGAGGAACCATCTCCTTGGACCTTTATTCTTGCCCATTTCAGATGGTTTTTTAATTCCGTTTCTTCCTCTCTTTCAATCCAACCACCACACACATCTCCAATTTCTTTGAACACTGTTTGAGACCAAAGATGGAGGGGAAGCCCCACTATCCTTATCCATGTGTGCTTTATTTTTGTCAGGGACGGGCTTGTTCCCACCATTGGAGACCACCATTGAAGCTTCACTTTAAGCTTCTTCCAGAACCATTCTATTTTCAGAACTTGGTCGGTTGTAGCTTTCGATGAGAATTCAAAGAGGAATTTGTGCTTGTCCATCTCATAACTGTTGATTTCCTTTGTTAGCTTCCAAGAGTATGAAGCCCATTTTCGAACCTCCGATAAGTCACTATTTCTGGGCTATCTTCCGGAAAGAACCCTACCAAACACCTACCCAGCAGCTCATTGTGTTTATAATTCCCAGATATATGAATGATGCCTCCATCTTCATTACCTTTTGCATCATTCAATTCTCTACCTACCCATTTATGGTTCCTGACAATGTTGGAATATTGAAGTCCTTCTTCAACCTCCTTATAAGCTTTAAAGACATTTCTCCTCCCCCCCCCCCCCCCAATTTTTACCTGTCTATCTTCAATGCAATTTCAAGCCACCCTGCATTGAATGCTGCCTCTGGTACAATAATGACCGATCTTCCCCTACCTATTACCCCAATGATGGAAATTTAACGACCATAACTATTGAAATTCCTTGCACAGTATGTCTCTGATATTCTGTCTTTGGTTTTCCACCTTTTCACATAATTACCTTTACAGCCACAGCATCGATTTTCTGCTGAATGTAGTCCTTCTGATTAGGTTCCTTCCACGCTCTGTCCATTCAACCCATTCTTCAGCATTTGTTGTACATCTCTCTATCTCGTATGATTTGAAACCCAGCGCAAAGTATATAATGTTTTCCTTCATACTATAACTAATTTGGAAATATTTTTGTATCTTAAGGAAGAAGGGGATTTTCCGGCAAGAAGGACGCCGGAAAGGTTACTCTACAATCCTAGAAAGTAGGAGAGAGAGTGTCCTAGGGTACTGTGCCTGGGAGCATTTTTTAATTTATAAACAAGTTGTAAAAATGGTGAGATTATTGATTGTAGTACATATTTTACATCTTAAAATTTTCATTTAAGTCAATATTAAGATTCAACTTAGATTGGAAGTAGTAGTAGTATTCTACAATTAATTAGAATTTAGTGCAAATATTAGCATGTAGAGAAAGGGATCAGGTAGTTGGGATAGATGAACGGAGGTCAATTAAGATGTATAAACTCAATCGAGGAGAGATCCATCATCTACTACAAGTTCTCAGATTTTCATGTCAATCTGGATTTACATCTCCTGTTTCTGGGTTCATGGTCAACCACTACCTGCAAAAGGGTGACTAACCCATGTGCTTGCTTTTCTTTCTAAAGGACAATTGCACATCTAAAATGGTGCATCAATTTCTTACTCATTACGTAAATCAGAGAAAAAAGAAAAAGATATGAAAAAAAGACTACATACTTTAGTACTGCTCGTAGTAGCAACAAATCATGCTCTTCCTTCCAAACTCGTCCGCCTTTTAATGCAGGAAACCAAGATACAATGTCCTTGGAAAAAAGAGGACCATTTGTCTCTTCCGAGGAAGCCTTCACCTGAAACAACAGAAATTATTGGTGAAATTTTAATGACTAGCCTACATTTAGAACTTTGGCTTATGGAAGTATACTTTTGTCATTGACGAGGGTATCAGAGATCACTGGAAAAAGTTAGTAGTAGCAAAACTATATCTGACATCCATGCATAAACTGCATATATAACTAGTTTACTGATACAAGACATCATGGGTATACTTCATTACTATACAAGTGGTACCACTTTCTTGTTGCAAACAATTTGCCTTTACCTATTAAAAAACTTCTCGCAAATGCATGCCTCATCTTAAAATTTACCGCAAAAATAAGCCTGTAATCCACATTAAGGCAATATAGTCCTATCACACCATCCTTGAATTCCAGCAAGTTATCTGATTTAAAATTTTACCTTGTCCCTTATAAGAAGCAAAACTGCAATCCTAAGGAGCACATCTTGTATTCTTAGTCCTTCTTTTGGAACCCCGTCTGCAATCCAAATGTTTTTACCCAATTTGGTGAGCAGAAAGAGAGAGAGAGAGAAACTAAAGCAGTAAAGCATATAAATAAGAGCTTCACAAAGCAAGATGTTAAGAATAAGTATTTCACCTGTAAATGTTGGTGATTCGGTGATATCTTCAGCTATGTGAGACAAAAACAGATTTCCATAACTGTACGACAGATGTTAGTTTCAATGAATTGTTCTCCATTCCACATAAATCAAGTGCAGCTACTAAATCAATCTATAAGTGGGGGGAAATACAACAGTAAGAATTTGTCAAATAATACCATATGATCAACCACAATATATGAGAAGTTGTCAGCTGCAACTAACAGAGAATCAAATTTAAGTTCATTTGGCACCAATATCTTGCAATAACAGAAATAGCATCGATGCGCACAACACCTCGGTGATTCAGTAGGCACGGTCAATACAAGAGGGGACCAGGAAGATCAGTGAAGAGCCACTTTTTTGAAAGTCCTGAGATCTCTTCTCTTTCATTTTATAAATTTTTGCAATCATGATTACAAGGCATGTGATGTATTCTAACCCTCAAGGGTTGGCCTGGTGGCAATAGACTCGAGCCTTGGGGTTTGCTCCCTTTCAAGGTCTCAAGTTCAAAACCCACTGGGTGCAAACAATTTATGAGGGCCGTCGGACCGGGTAAAACCTGAATTAATCGTGGTGCACTTGCGGGAAACTCCTTGCCGAGGGCCTGTGCACCCCGGGATTAGTCGGGGCTCTTAGAGACTTGGACACCCGGTGCAAATCGAAAAAAAAAAAAAGGCATGTGATGTATTCTCTAAAAACCCTTTTAGCAGAGACATAGCTATGGAAACAATTTAGTTAACACATTAACGGCAGTCCATTTCTTTTATCAGGATGCCAGCAGCCAATGATAGAGAATTGAAGAATATACAATATCAAAGTTGATATCTCTACGTACTCTCTTATTTCTTCATAAGTTTTCTGCTTAAGTCGTGGTGTGAATTCTGCCCAGTCATAGTCACCAACACCAAATCTGTAAAGATGATATAGTATTTCAATACATTCATGTTTTTGAGTGCACAACAGAGAAATAACAAAGAACTGAAAGGAAGATAGCAAGACGAGACCTTACCTCATTAAAATTTTGACAAATGCAGCCCTTTGGCTTTGATTAAATCCCAGTACTCTAAATGATTTTCCTTCTCCTTCCATCAAAGGAAGTGGCACTGAAGAGTCCACTGCAAGCATAAAGAACTTTTATTTAGATACTATCAAGTATCCTAATTGAGACATTTTTAATAAGTCGAGTTGAATTGTGAAATGAGATCAAGTGTTCATATTTCACCGCGGGATCTCTTTCTGTAAGGCCTTCTCACAACTGGCGCTCCAGGTAAAGCTGTCTCACCATCACTCAGATCAGCTTCATAGTTATCATCCTCACCGTCAGATGTCACCTCTTCCAGGCCAGCGAGATCATCGTCTTCAACAGACACCATCTGGGAGGAGAACGAGGAGTGTCATGACAAAAGGTAAGTATCTATCAATAACTGAGAATTGACCACAAAAAGTAAATACTAAACATATAAATTACAGAAGGCAAACTCGAGAGAATAACTAGATTAACGTGGTCAAATAAAGTAGAGTTTAGTGCTCTGCCAACTCATTCAACAGAAGAAAATTTGAATAAATTTGAAAACGTAATGGACTCTTGTGAATGGCATGCCACACCTGTTTACGACTCCTCTTTCCCTTGCCCATACCATTTAATTCTTCAACTTTATGAATTTCATATCTATCTCGTAACAATTCTTCCCAGTAGGTTGCTCTCTCAGAATTGTTTACTGTTGCTTTGTTCTCCAAGGGAGGAGTTGAGGTATCTTCTTCTGGTGTGGCTTCTGCTTCTTCTATATACTCAAAATTAGCTACCTGAAACATTCAGCAGCTTTAGCTTGTCCAAGATCAGGGAACCAAATACAAAGCTCGAATGAAACCAGGGAAAAGAAAAAGCTCCAACGGAAAAAAAAAACTTTAGGAGGACGATACATTCACAACTAAACTAATATATTGATAGTAAGAACATAAAAATTGTCTTCACATATGACTTTACTTTCTTCTAATTCAGAGCTAATAGCTTCAAAACAACTTCAAATATACAAGGCCTGAAGATTTCCTTATTCTTGCTGAGAAAAGTTTTCTTACCATAAGGTTATTCTTGCTGGAAAATCTTAGAGAAAACCAGTCGAAGTGTTTCTTGTTTAGGAGGTACTTAATAATCATGGGTAATGCCAAGAACCAAGCATAACAAGATGACCAGTAGTATGAAGCTCTGGATTTTAAGTACCGAAATATCAAGCTCACATTTTCTTTGTTTTATCGTTAAATCAACTATTTATGAAGGTCATTCATTAATTTATTACAGCGGAAATAAAATAAAACTGTATTCAAGGTGCAACAAGGTAGAGACGCATGGCAATATGGTTATTGATAAAAGATCCTCCTATTACACCTCATCCACTTCTAATTTATTAACAGAGTTCCGCCTCTTATTAGCATTAGCTATCTTGTGGAGAACTTCCGTATACCATCTTTTCCTTCAACCCTTATCGTTAAATCACATTAAATTAGCCTTTTACAACATCATTTTGATGAAAGAAATTTCATTAAGGTAATATTTAAATTAGCGTTTACAAATTTGATAAATTAAAGTATAACAATAGATTGATTTATTACCAAGGTGACATGTATTATTCGTAAGGAATATATATATATATATATATATATATATATATATATATATATATATATATATATATATATATATATATATAAAAGGTATTTATTATATCCAATGTTAAAGTGAGCAACTAACACCTTGCAAATGCAACTGGTTACGTTATGAGTAGAAAGGGACATAAGAACATTCACTCAAGACATGAGCAATCATACTACAGTAGAAGTCTCCTTCTATATAAGACATTAGCTCTTCAAACTTTAGATTAAAGATTTTTATTCAACTTATACTGTTATAGCACTTCAGGGGAACCAAACAAATGTATCCTGTTCCTCCTCTTTTATGTCAAGTGCAAGTTTAACCTAATAATTTAACAGATTCAATTTAAGCACTGGGAAGGCCATCAAACAATCAGCTTATAATTAAGCATTTCAGAGGAGCCAAATGTGTGCTTCACATTCGTCTTTTTTCACGTCAAGTGCAGGTACAACCTAATATCTAACAGATTCACTTAGCACCGAGGAGGACACTATACGATCCCTAAGAGCCAGTATAAGAAGTCTAAATTTCATTGATAGAGAAGTGATATCATTGTTAAGAAGTTGAAGCTTGGCAAGAGCTTAAACTTTGGGAGAAGTTGGATTTAGGAGACATGAATGTGATTGCAAAACCCGGTGCTTCTTAAGCTTAAGAGCTCCATCTATCCCCAAGAAAATAAAAACATGAAACAGAGAGAGAGAGAGAGACTTTAAGGAGCTCATAGGAAAAAAGGAAGCTAATATGACCAAAAGGCAAGAATCTTAACTTTGATTCAGTCTGGGTATCAATCCTGATGATGTTTGTCTATACCTTTTGAATGATTTAGAGCGCACAGGAAAATATCAATTATACACTGAAATACACTGAAAATTCAATGAAATAAGCAAAGGATAGATTGTAAGATCAAAATATCATTGCAATGCATCTAACATAGGACTCAACATGATTACAAAAGTTAGTTTTTTTTATAACCGAGAAATCCTCGAGGGTCAATGACGCACGGTTTGAAACTCGGTGGATAATAAGCCCGGCCTTGTACCATTCTCCACTTAAAAATCAGGCTTTTGTATGAGGTAAGGTTCGAACCTGTGACATGCGCCTAGCCCACACTCACAAGTTGCCCTCTTTACTAGACCAAATCCCTGGGGGATACAAATGTTAATATTATTACCAAGAGATAACAAAATTTTGTAGGTCCTTGTAGCTCAAAAGTAAAGAATCATGTTTAACCATTTTCTGGATGTCACTGTTCACCTAAATTAACTGAAGGATGCTAGTTGACTATGTCAATTAGGGCTTGCATGGCATTTAACGTTGGCATGTGAGCAGCTTGGACATAGTAAAGCTGACAGGATAAGTTGATAGAGGAGGAAGAGCCTTTAACTTTCGGTGCAGAGGGACAAAGTATGTCCTAACCTAAATAATGAAAGTTTATTGCGATGATCCCCTTCCAGGCAGAAAAAATAAATACAAGACGGTGCTGGAAAAGAGAACAGAAGGATATGAATGTCTTACCACAAGCTTCAAAACATCAGATGCTGGAATGTTATAAACATGGGAAAGGTAAACTTTTTAGACAGAACCGAACAGTATTAAATGCATTCTAAGTAGTGCTTGCATAAAGAGAATGTAGTTATGTAGGATGACTCTTGAACCTATGGAAATGGAACAGTGTGATATCGGAGTCAGATATAAGGTCCGGCATATAGAAGACATGACCTATACCCAACAGATTGGCAAGGGACCATGCATGACCGAAACGTGAGCTTTTGACACTGAAGGTCACATGGTATAATTCAGCTAACTCCTTACCATAGAGATGTCGGGGGAAGATAGGTAAAATTCATTATCACTGCAAAATCACTTTCAATCATAAAAGTGTTATAGAGGAGATATAAACCTTAAAGGCCTTCAAAAATGAATCCTCTTCTTCATCGTCCAATACAGCATCCTCATCTCCAAATTGGTCGCGATTGAGCAATCTGAGAAAAGAAAGTAGAAAAATCTTCCATTCACGTGATATAAACCAATACCAACTCTAAACGAGAACTAAAGAAAAAAGAGAGAAACTGCACCTGACCTAACGAAAACTCACCTATCTATTGCAGCATCATCGTAATGAATTTGCCGCAATTTTCCAGCCTCATCATTCTCATCAGCAAATAACTCTTTTGAGCCATACCTTATAATATCATCCAGTTCTTCCTGCATTAAGATCATATAAGCCACCTACCACTTTAGCATCATACATCTAAATGGCAGTTCTTTTGCAACAGCCAATAATGATGAGACTCCACAGATAAGACCAAAGTTTTTTTTTTTTTTTTGGGGGGAGGGGGTGTAGGGAATGAAAAATGATTAAGTATTGAAATCAGCCATTAGACTCGAAGTACATCAAATAAGGACACTTGTACTTTTCAATACAGTACAGTTGCACTGACCAAACATCACTAATTCCGCCTGGCCATCTATCTAACCAACCAAAGGAAATTAGTAGGAGACCATGTACTAGGTAATATCTTGGTCTCTGTAACAGAGAGAGGAGGGACACAATCACAAGCATATATATCAAGAAATACACAATATTTTGTTCAAAAGCACAAAAGAATTATATTAAAGCAAGATTTGATAGGACAATTTACTGATTGAGAGACACAAATAAAAAATAAATATTCTTTTGGGTTATAGTGAGATCTACATGATCACTTTTACGAGGCCAACAAGTCCCTCTTTAAGAATTTGGAAGTCCCAAAGTTTCATTTACTTACTTTCACCTTATGAGTTTTTCCTCAGAATGGAAGTTAAATCACTTCGGTTCAAAATCGACGATTACAAAAATCTGACATTGTTATAGGTGCATCAAAGATTAAAGCAGTACTATGATAGAGAAATAGCAGCGTGAGTTCAACAAAATTCAAGATTTTTAAGTTGCGTGGATCTAAAGCCTCCATTCAACAAGAGTATACAAAATTGTAGCTAAGTGATTTCGTTGAACTCACGCTGCTATTTCTCTATCATGGTACTGCTTTAATCTTTGATGCACCTACAACAATGTCAGCTTTTTTTCTTCTTTCCCATACCAGTAGTATTAGTGCATATTCTCGTATTGTCTTATTCTTAGATTTCTATTACTACTTCTTGTTTATTTTGCTTCAGCCATCTTAGTATCTAACTGTTGTTAATGTTTCTTTTTCATGGCTTCTACACTACCGTATTTTTTTCATTACTGTTGTGCTCATGCTTTCCTTGAGCCGAGGGTCTATTGAAACAGCCTCTCTACCTCCACAAGCTATCGGGGTAAGATATGCGTACACAATACTATGTTTGTTGTTGTCTAAGCCTTGATAGGCAAAGTTACCTAGTACATATGCTCGTGGGATGTAGCAAGTACATATTATCCGGTCGAATAGTCAAGGTGTGCCAAGCTGGCCTAGACGCCACCGTTATATGATGCACACAAAATTGTAATGTCTTCAACGACTTGTACACACTCAATGCAAGAATAATTTAATTGTTTAATGCACAACATTTCATCGTCTATTGAACACCCAGTATCCTCAGAACAATCCAAACAAGATAGTAAAGTACAAAGGAACTTAAAGAACCACAATGGTCAATTCAGAAAGATGGCAATTATTGAAGACTAATATAAATAATCAAAAGTGTCCCTATTAGACAACTTAAACTTTTAAACGAGACAATTCATATAATTCAACATGCTTTAAGAGCATGCATAAGGCCTAAATTTGAATCGCACTGCTAATTATTGCAAGTACTTTCTCCCCGTAAAAATACATTTTATAAATCTTAGACAAAGAAGTAACTGAAATTCAACATAGTATAAGAACAAGAACAGGTCCTAGGTTTGAGTCACACATTCCCCCATCTCAAAACATTTCCATGTGCTAGTGATGCATTGAAAGCCTAAACAAGTATTAAAACTTTTCCCATCTCTACCAGATTAATTTTTTGGATCAGATGGTTCACACTTCACAGAATGCAACTAGAGTAAAAAATGACCTCAGAGTTATGGATATCTAACCATTAGCATTAAAAATGACCTTAGAATTTAGAATATATGTAAAATCGAGCAGTAGATCACATTTAGTCTTAACTCAAAAGATTGTGAATAAGTTACCTGGTTGATGTTTTGTGCTTTAAGCCTTCCAACAACTAGATGTTCCAAAATCATTTTCTTCTTGGTCATTTGCATCATTCTTTCCTCAATGGTTCCTCTTGTTATGAGTCGAAAGATCATTACCTGGAAAATCAAAAATGAAAAAAACCTATTAAAACCAAGAAAACACTGTCAACATAACTATCTCTTCTTTTGTCATGATGTCAAGGCTAACGGATATCAAGTTTTTTTGGGGGCCAAGTACACTAGAACGGAAGAAATTGTAACCTTATTTGTTTGTCCAAGCCGATGAGCTCTAGCCATTGCCTGTAGGTCAGCATGGGGATTCCAATCACTGAGAGATAGACACTAAAGAGATAAGCAAGAAGAACCACACGCACGTACTATCTTGAGGTCCGCTATACAAATCATACTGACCATGTTATAAGAAAAAAACTCATCTATGGCCAATTTTATTTATAAGGAAAAAAAAAAAGGGGGGGGGGGGGGGGACAAGGCATCCTGCGTTCACCCAGAGTCCAGGGAAGGGCCGCACCCCAAGGGGTGTGATGTAAACAGTCCATCCTAATGCAAGCATTAGTGGCTGCTTCCACGGCTCGAACCCGTGACCTATAGGTCACACGGAGACAACTTTAACGTTGCTCCAAAGCTCCCCTTCAATATTATACAAAATAAGAAGAAGAAGAAGAAAAATAGAAAGTACTAGAAATTCTTTACATTTTTTACTGACCTAGAGAGATTCCTTTCATGGTCGTCAGAGAAAAAAGGAATTCAAAATAAACATATAAATGATATAAAGGATATGAATAAAGGAGTTGTCACTAGCATCTAACAAAAAATGCTTTCGGTCATGGAGGCAAACTTTTTATGCTTTTTTAAGAGCAAATTAGGGTATTGACTCAAAAAATATGGATATGAATATTTTGACCTATTAGGATTTTGACGGAAGTCTTTACAAGATTGTGGCCAAGGTAACTGATCAGTGGCATACTTTCATTCGAGGATCAAATTCTTGATGCTTTGGGATAGCAAACTAGCGTATTGATCCAAGAATTACAGTAATCTCCCAGAGTGCTAAGCAAGTTGAGACGGCACCCATTTGTATGGAGAGAGAGAGGGGGGCGGGGGGAGAGAGAGAGAGAGAGAGCATTCTGGAATATTATACTACCTATCATATATAATTACTGTGTCAGCAGTTGCAAGATTAATTCCTAAGCCCCCAGCTCTAGTGGAAAGCAGAAAGCAGAATCTTGAAGAATTCTTTGCATTAAATCTGTCAATTCGGATTTGTCTTTCTGCACCGGGAACTTTTCCATCAATCCGCTCATATTGCCATTTCTGCAAACATTTACAGGTAAGTGCATCAAATTTTCAGATAATAAAGATGAGCATGAGACCAGGTTTTAAAATAATATACAAAACTAGTATCTTTACCTTATAGTTACAGTAGTCTTCTAGCAAGTCGAGCATATGCTGAAATTGTGAATATATAAGAACTCTGTGACCTTGGTCTTTAAGCTTAACCATCATCTTGTCCAGAAGTTGTAATTTGCCAGAAGATTCCAACAGCTGCCTGCCCAATCAAATCGATCCACAGTGCAGAGAAATCATAAGTTGATAGAAAGAGCTCAATAATGTACATTTTCTACTAAAAAGAAGCTCCGGTGGTACACCCTTCTTGCAGGCAAGATCATCAACGATCTCAGTAGGCAACATAACACTCCAGCTTCTAAAAGAAGGATTTTTGCACTTTAGGACCCAATTATTATATGAAACTCCTATGACCACCTATATTTAGCAGATTAAAACAATAGCTTTCGTCCAAATTAAATGGTATCATCAAAAAGAAAATAGAAGAATCACACTATTCCTTTTAGGGAAATTTGGCACTCTGACGTGGAGACATTAAAAAAAAGTTGAAAAAGGAACGAAACACTACTTTCTTAACAAGAAGAGACTGCTCTGACACAAACAGGAAAGCGAGAAGAGAACCCCATCTCATTTAACCTATTGCACCCCCGTCCAACATTAGTGTCCCTACTCAGAGCAGCCACAATTATCACCACCTTCCCCTAGCCCCCAGCCCTTGTCATCCTCTCACAACCGCCACCCCCTTATCACGTTGCCCGTACAATTTTTTCCCTTCCCATTGGCTTGGTCACAACTCTCACTACCACATCTCTTCGTCCCACAATATGCTGTTCTTCTACCCGCTCTAGCTGCTGACATTCGTCTGTTTTTCAATATTGGAAAGCCTAGAAACCAAGGATATGGGGCTTCACCAAGGATCGGCGCTCAGCCCCCTCCTATTTGCTTTGGTGATGGATGCTCTAACTCGGCATATCCAAGGAGACATGCCGTGGTGTATGCTATTCGCTGACGATATTGTCTTAATAGACGAGTCGAGGGTCGGTGTTAACGAGAGGTTGGAAGTTTGGAGACGGACCCTCGAGTCAAAGGGTTTCAGACTAAGCAGGTCTAAGACTGAATACTTGGAGTGCAAGTTTAACTTCAAGCCGAGCGAAGAAGGAGCTGGTAGGGACGTGAAGCTTGGTTCTCAGGTCATCGCCAAGAAGGACAGTTTCAGATATCTTAGGTCGGTGATCCGGGGTGACGGATAGATCGGTGGGAATGTCACTCACCGAATAAGGGCTGGGTGGTCGAAATGGAGGCTTGCGTCGGGAGTCTTGTGTGACAAGAAAGTGCCACAGTATCTCAAGGGAAAATTTTATAGAGCTGTGGTTAGACCAGCAATGCTATACGGGGAGGAGTGCCAACCAGTGAAGAACTCCCATATCGAGAGAATGAAGGTAGCGGAGATGAGGATGCTCAGGTGGATGTGTGGGCACACCAGGTTGGATAGGGTCAGGAATGAAGTTATTCGGGAAATGGTAGAGGTAGCCCCAATGGATGAGAAGCTGCGAGAAGCGAGACTCAGGTGGTTCGGGCATGTGCGGAGGAGAAGCCCCAATGCACCGGTGAGGAATTGCAAGCGGATGTCGGTAGTTGGCGCGAGTCGTGGCAGAGGGAGGCCCAAGAGGTATTGGGAGGAGGTGATTAGGCGGGACACGACTATTATGCGGCTTTCCGAGGACATGGCTCTTGATAGGAAAGTCTGGAGGTCTAGTATCAAGGTTGTAGGTTAGGGGCTTCTATTATTTCGCGGGATAGGGATGGGTCGGGGGGAGGTTCCTGATTGGTTAATATCTCTATGAGTACTCCTAGAATTACTAATGTCTTTTATTCATGTTGTTGCTTTGTTTACTTTGCCCTTTTATATGCCGGTTTTTTGTGGTTTATTCTGGAGTCACTAATGCTTTTTCTTTTTGTTTTGTTTTTGTTTTTTTCCTTTTCTCGATCTTTCGCCGAGAGTTGATTGGAAACAACCTCTCTGCCCTATCGGGTAGGACTATACTGGGTAGCTGTTGTTGTTGTTGGAAAGCCTAGAAACCACCCTCCTTTCCCTGTCCTTGTCCCTGTCCCTATCCCGCCGTTCACAGGGAACAACACTCCTGCCCCAATTGAACCCACATTCCCTTCATAAATTACATATCTCCGACTCCACCCCCAACACAGATGATTCCCCCTAACCTTCTGCCTGTTATATTCCTTTGTTAAAAGATAAAAATAGATAGAGTTTGAATTTTTTATTAATAAGGTAAATAAAAGAGTTCCAACTTACCTTATAACACCTTTTCTAGATTTTCATTAACTGTCCATTAAGTGCCATTTTGAAAAATTATAGGCCGGACCTATGACCAGAATAATGGAGGCCGGTTACCGTTTAGCAAAATTAGAGTGCCACAAAATTCCTTTAGAAAACTACAACAACAAACTTGATCTTCAACAAGAAGAGATTAATACGGTGGATTATAAGATAAGATATATACTTGGTAAACTCATTATTATCCTCTGGTTCAACACCTTCTAACATAAATGGATGACAGCAGAGCTTCCGCAGTTCCATAACCACATTTATGAGGGAAATCTGATAGACAAGCATCAACCAAGGTCAGAATTCCTGTTATAAAGCAAGAAGGATATATCAAACAGAAGAAGCTGGCGCACCTGAGCACCTCCTTTGCGAGTCAGTATCTGGAAGTTACGTGTCAGAATTGCTTTGTAATATTCTTTCTGCTTGCTACTCAATTCCACACGTAAAATAAGCTCCTTTTTTGGAGGTAGCTCCTTCATGACATCTTTCTTGACCCCTGCAGCCGACAAAAGACACATACATAAAAAACGAACAAAGATGATGTATCTTGAAGCATTGTCCCATCCCATGACACTTTTTTTAACTTAACTATCAACCCACTCTGGAACTGTAAGTACTTGTACATAAAGCTAATCTCTAACTTTTAAGAAAGACTGCAAAATCTTCAGAAGCTTAATCCACTTGTCCCTAGGCAGCATTATACTCTATACCAATGAGTTACTCAGGAGTAAGCATGCATGTGGGGCTCCATGAGAATGGCAGACTACAGTCATCTAATGATGTTATGGCGGATTTGAGAGGAGGCTAGTGACAGGCAACATAGAATTTCCAATGACAAATGATGGTAACGAGCACTTGGCATCTAATTCTTAGTTGTTGGACCCACTACAATTTGGAAGTTCTTACACCACCCAGTTATTATAAAGAATGACAATTTAGGAATTAATATGCAAAGATTTGGAGTAGTATGTTGGAACACCCTGATAATACATACTTTCACAAATCAATGTAAACTATAAACAACTAATGCACATCCATGACAAATCATGAAAACAGTTTTGAGATTTATACTTCTGAGCAGATGGGGTGCCAGCATTTTATGAAGTCTTGAAATCTGTTCTTCTTGACTAATATCCTCAAATTCCTGTTGGAATTCCTCCAAGCTTCCAAACTGCAATCAAGTTCCATATAGATATCACATCACAATAAACCAACAAGCAAATTGGTTAGATATAAGCTGCTTCTAGAAACCTGTCAGGGCACTGACCTTTCCAGCATCAAGGAAGTGCATAAGCATAAAAAGTTCATCCAGATTGTTCTGAAAGACAGCAAGAAATAAGGTGAGTGTCATAACTAACTCGATACAAGTAAGTTTTGCATTTAAACATTAGGAGTAGATAATAGATGAGGGCAGTGAGATGACAATGATACTCACAAAAAACAACAACAACAACAACAACAACAACAACAACCCAGTATATTCCCACAAGGTGGGGTCTGGGGAGGGTAATATGTAAACAAGCCTTACCTCTACCCGAGAGGGCAGAGAGGCTGTTTCCAATCGACCCTCGGCGCAGGGAAAAGAAAGGCAAACAAAAACAAAAATAAAAACAAAACAAAAACCGCATTAGTTACGCCAGCATAAATCGCATAAAAATTATCTAAACATAAGAGACATAAATACCATAAATAAGTAGGCATGCATCCAATGATATTAAAACAGTAACTACCAGAAACGACTACCACAAGAAAACACAAACTAATCATCTATGGGCGGCCCTACCACGCCTCACCCACCCCGGGAAAGGAGTACGAAAAATCTAAAAGTTCCTATCCTACAATCCTGATACTAGAAACTCCTATCCTACAACCCTGATACTAGACCTCCAGACTTTCCTATCAAGGGCCATGTCCCGTCTAATTACCTCTCCCCGGTATCTCTTAGGCCTCCCTCTGCCTCGCCTCACACCGACCACCGCTAGCCGCTCACAACTCCTCACCGGGCATCGGGGCTTCTCCTCCGCACATGCCCGAACCACCGAAGCCTCGCCTCTCGCATCTTCTCATCCACTGGGGCCACCTCCACCTTCTCCCGAATAACTTCGTTCCTAATCTTATCTAACCCGGTGAGCCCGCACATCCACCTAAGCATCCTCATCTCCGCAACCATCATCCTCTGAACATGAGATTTCTTCACCGGCCAACACTCCGTCCCGTACAGCATGGCAGGTCTAACCACAGCTCTATAAAACTTCCACTTGAGTTTCTGTGGCACTTTCTTATCACACAAGGCTCCCTGATGCAAGCCTCCACTTCGACCATCCCGCCGCTATACGGTGAGTGACATCCCCGTCTATCTCCCCGTCCCCCTGGATCACCGATCCAAGGTATCTGAAACTATCCTTCTTGGCTATGGCCTGAGATCCAATCATCACGCTCCCTCCCACTTCGCTCGGCTCAGCGCTAATCTTGCACTCAGATAATGATACTCATAATAACAGTTATTATTAATATTATAATTGAAGGGGAGTCTTGGAGTAATAGTAAAGGCATGATCGATTGCCAACGTTTATACACATATTTTTCGACTCAACTACGGTAATACATTTTCTCCTATGGCTAAGATTACTTTAGTCTGCCTCTTTCTATCTATGGTTTTCATTCTTCATCGGCGTATTTACCATTTGGACATTAAAATGCATTTGTTCGTGGGAATTTAGAAGTTGAAGTATATATGGAGTAACCATCAGGTTTTTTTTGCTTAAGAAGTCTCTGGTAATATGGTGTCCAGGCTACGACAATCACTCTCTGGCCTGAAGCAGCACCAGGAACATGGTTTGACAAATTCAGCAACGTTATTCAGGAATTTGGCACGACTTGCAGTGAAGTGCTTTATTCTGTGTCTATCGACACTCTGCTCCTGATCAGTGCATGTGGTGGTTTATGCTAATGATAAAGTCATTAAGGTAATGAGGAGGGAATTACCAAATTGAAGCACCATTTTTTTCAACACGTTCAGACCACGGACCTTTGATTTGTTGAGGTTCTACTTAAAGTACTCAGGTTTGAGGCTGTCCATTTTAATTCAAAAAGAACTATAGAGGTTGTTCTATCCAGATCAGGTTGTTATTTAACAGAGAAGTATCCCGAGATATTCTTAAAGAGACGAGAATGACAGCTTGTACTTGATAATTCCATGAATCCGAATGTTAAGCTTCTACCTGGTAGATACGGGAGGTTGGTTGGAAAGTTAAATTATCTCACTGTGACACTGACTTGACCTGACATTGCTTTCATAGTGAGTCCTGTTAGTCATTCCCTATATTTTTCTCCTTGTGATAGTCATTGGAATGTGTGATTCGTATCTTTTGATAATAAAATTTGCTCCAGGGAAAGGACTACTTGATGAAGATCTAGGACATGGCAGATTGGACAGTCACCTCGGACAAACGATCAACCTATAGATACTTTGTTCTAGTTGGGGGAAATTTAGTATCTTGGAAAAGCAAGAAAAAAAAATGTAGTTGCAAAATCAAGTGGAGAAACAGAATATCGGGCTATAACAGTGGCAACCCGTGAACTCATATGAATCAAGCAACCATTAAAAGGTTTAAAACTTGGAGAGATTAATCAAATGAAACTTGTGCGTGATAATCAGGTTGCGCTTCACATAGCATCAGACCCAGTGTTTCAAAGGATCAAGTACATTGACGAACTTATTTCCCAGCTCGCCCTTCACCAATGGTGTTCCTTCTACAAAAATGTTAGGAACATGATCATAGCAGTAGAATTACATTTCAGAGAAAGTTTGCTTTGTTTGGTTAATGCAATATAAGACTTCAAATAGTATGAATAACAGGATATCTAAGAGAGAAAAGAAAGACAAACACCTATATAGAATGCAAACTGCGAACAAACCTGAAGAGGAGTTCCAGTCAAAAGAGTACGATGTCTACTAGAGTACTGCTTCAATGAAGAAAACAACTTCGAATCCTTGTTTTTGAGACGGTGACCTTCATCAACAATCTAAATACAAATGTCAGCAACCTTGGAGGCAAAGCACATATAAACAGCAAACAACACACTTGAGAGTTAAAGTAATTACCATGCACTCCCACTTTATCGGCTTTAGAGAGGCAGAGTCCAAGTTGATCATTTCATATGATGTCAGGAGGACATCAAATTTTGTTAGTTCTTTCTTACTTTCACCAACTGTCAGACCAAATTTCTTTTTCTTGTGCTTGAGGGAATTTTTAGGAAAGAAAAATTCATATTCCCTGATAACAGCACGAGCTTGTGCAGAACCAACGTACATAACCTACAGTATCACTTCTCGTTAGAAGAACTATATCAAATATTCATGATACGGAAGTCGAAAGAAATCCCAACTTACCACATTCATTTGAGGAGCCCAAGTGGCGAACTCCCGCTCCCAGTTTCGCAATGTTGAAAGAGGAGCAACTACTAAATGAGGAGAGATATCCTCCTCAAAAAGAGAGGCTAGGAAAGCAATACTCTGTATTGTTTTGCCTGCAAGCCTTAGAAAGCATCAGAAAAGAACAAAGCCACAGTGTAATAGAAAAAACTATATCAAAAAAGATGAATTGAAACAGTAATTCACCTAGACGTCACATCGAAGTAATCATAAAAGAAAAGGATACAAAAGGACTAACACAGTGGAAGAACAGAATAAACTCACCAAGCCCCATCTCATCTGCAAGTATCACATGTGTTTGTTTAGACCAAGCAAACCGTAGGAAATTAAGCCCTTCCAGCTGATACGGATGCAGCGAGCCTTTATTTCAACCATGAATGAAGATTAATAGGAATCTTTTAGATGAATATAATGGCATTTAATGAAGGAAAATCGAGGATACCTCCAGAAAGAAATTCGGGACTGCTTTCATACTGTTGAAATTCTCTGGGATTTGGTTTTGATTCAGTGCTCTCAGTTGGCCCACTTTTTTGTTTACTGGAAGAAACTTTGTCATATCGAGACTGAACTCTATGATATCTTTCAATTTCTAGCTGAAAAGAAGAAATGTCAGATTCAAATTCCCAGTAGCACTCATCATAAGGAAGCTCCTTCCACTTTACAAGATACTCTTTCTCTTCACCTTCTCCCCTGTAAGTACAATAGCATAGTTACACAGTGCAATTAACCTGAAACTTACACTAAATTCCAAATAATACACCAAAGGCCACGTGCACATGAACTATTTAAGAAAAATAAAACTAAAGAAAATAGGTACTACAACAGCCTCTGCAAAAAATTATATATTGATTATTTGTTCTTTCTGCAGTACAAAAGGGGGAGGGGAATTTTTTTTATGAAAAGGTAGGGATTTTATTAATGAGTACCATTGAGGTACAAAAAGAGAAAGAAGAAAGAGTAAGGTTCAAAAGAGGGAAAATATTGTCTTAGCACAAAAATAAACCGCGAGCATCAAATGTACTATCTTTCCTAGAGAAACTTTCTAAAAGAAACCCCGTATGGATATGTTGTAAGGTCAGAAAATCTTCACATAGGTGAACATCGTCACTCCATGTTTGTTTATGAGAACTGATTCTAGCACATTTGGCCACTTAGTAACTTATATTTCATTAAGACGCATCGCAACATTCCACTAGCACCAACATCCTTAATGCAATGAGTGAAGTAGTCTCTACATAAGAGCTATCTAAATCCTTCTAAAAATTTACAACAAATACAAAGTACCTATGTTGGTGGGTGATACTAGGTACTCAATGAAATAGTCGAGGTGTGCAAGCTAACCCAGACATCACCGTCATCAAAAAGAACATATAAATTAACCATTGAAAGAAAAACATTCAGATGGATCTAGCTCAATTGAAATTTACTATTTTACTCTTTAAACAAGACCTGCAAGCAAGAATTCGGTCAACTGTAGTCCACTCTGATCGAATAGCAACATAGTCCTCTTCAGAGTTAGTCACTGAAGACATTTGACGATGGAAATTATTCACTTTAGTCTTTAAACGCGGATGCAGCTTGTAAGCTTTCAGAAACTCTTTTTCAGGCACCCTGCAACAGTGATAGGAGAATATAACTTCAACAACATCAATACGCATTGTTTCAAAAGTTTTAGGAAAGGAAACCAAAATGGGTACAAGAAAACTTGGTAACAAGGAGCAACAAAAATCTATTAGCTTTATCACAAAATCTAGCACTAGTCTGGAAAAGGTCAATTGGCTAAATTTTTTATTAAAAAAATAAAGGAGAACAAGACTCCTATGAAGCAAAGCACTATTGAAGGTACTAAAAGAAGCTCCCATAGGATATTAAATCGTCACCAGTGCGGATAGAATAGAGAGCAAATAAAGAAGTAGCAGAGAAAGGATTGCTACAAAGAGATACCATATGCAGTGAAGATAGGACAATCCTTTCCACTTAACAAGATACTGTTTAACAAATACTTGCTTCGACCCTGTCTTGGAAGCATCACTATCATCAGCAACAGTTGGGCGCATTTCACAATCCAATATCTTGTCAATATCATTTAGGGGGCTCACCTACAAATAGATGGTAAATCATAGTGAAAAAGAAAGATTCTGATAGTACGGATGGACTTTCATGCTTTACAGAGGAAGGGAACATACACATTCAGGACACCTCCAGCTGCTAGGAAGAGGAGCTTTTAGTGGTGGAAGTAAACACTTAGGATGGTAAGCATAGTTACACGATTCACAGTACAAAAGATCGCCCTCTCCTCCACAAGCTTGACAGGATTCATCTTTCTATAATAGAAGTTTACTTTCATCATTTTCTCCAATGTAAGTAAAATTAATAAAGATCATTAACGTGCAACAAAAAAGGGGCATGCAAAGAATCTAAATTAGACCAGGATATAAGTATGTACAGCAAAGAAATAGCATAGAAAAGCAATAATCAAGAGCAATTTACCGCGTCAGGACGGATAATTTTTTCAAATATTTCCTGGTTAGGCTGAGACTTCTTATCAACTTCATCGTCAGAGTCATCAAATAAGCTGTAAATGGGTCTTCGATCTGTTCGCACGCGAAGCCTCTCCACTAGGCTCGACATTTTCTGCAATTAAAATAAGAATTAAACAAGGCGCGCAAGTTAAACACGATAGCACCCCCAAAAAATCACAAAATCAGTTGAACCCAAAATAAAACCAGATACGTTTAGTCCGAATATGTTTTTTCAGCTGAAACAGAGATAATTGCACAATTTTTGTGGCTCCAATTTATACTAAGTAGGAACTAAACTGTAAATAACTTAAAACCTTGGATCAGCCACTTGGAATTCAATATCAAGTAATATTCAGATAAATTTAGGTGGACGAGACGAGGAATAGGGTTAAGGCAGAATCTTTTGGTGTTGAGCTGAATCACCTGCTATGTGTTTGTGAATGTGCCCAGGAGAAACAATGCTGCTGAGAGTGAGCGAAAAGGACAGTTGGAGTACTCAGATTTGCTGAATTTATCGTTGTAGTAGGAACGACAGAGAAAGGAATTAGTTCATCTGAGGTTGTACCAGACAACTACCGACTTGTTCCCACAACGACAGAGGTGTCCCCGTCTTTGTTCACTTCTTTCCTTTTTTTTCTTGGGATATAATTTCCCAAAACCTACCTTAAGTTTCAACTTATGGATGAGTAATTTTATTTTGTGCCCTCGTACAGCTAAGCTATACTAGTCTTGTGTTGTTTTTTTTTTTTTTTTAAATTACTAGCTATGTCACCCTACAAACTTTACTAACAAAAAATAGCCCAAAACAAAGTTAAAATTTCATGGTATAGCCAATTTTCACACTTGTCAATGAAAAATAGCCACTGCTTATGAAGTCAATGAAAAATAGCCACTATTTTGCTACAACAGGGACCGGTCCCGTATAATATACGGGAGTTCTAGTGCATTTGTGTACAAACTACAGTATATTATGCTGGACCGGTATACTTTGTTAACTCCTGTAAAATTTGCGAGAGACTCGAGCACTAGTGCTCCAAACTCCAGTATATTATACTGGACAATTATACTGCTGAAACTCCCGTAAAATTTGCGGGAGTTCAAATATAATTAAGCTTGAACTCCAGTAAAATTTGTTGGAGTTCCAGCATAGTTATCCTGGAACTCCCGTAAAATTTACAGGAGTTCAAACATATTTATGCTGGAACTCCGATAAAATTTGCGGGCATATTTTTCCAGATTTTGAACAGTATTTTCGCTCAGATTAAAGTGGTTAAATTTCGATGACTTTTGAAACTTGGCTATTTTTCAACGACCAGTGGTAAATCTGGCTATTTTTTAATTTTACCCCAAAACAAAATATTTACTAAAAATAGCCCAAATATCATATTTGGCCCAAATAGTTTCAAATAGAGAAATTACCAGCTATGTCATTCTACAAACTTTCCTAACAAAAAATAGCCCAAAACAAAATATTTACTAAAAATGGCCTAAATGTCATATTTGGCCCAAATAGTTTCAAATAATGTCAGTTTCTTTTTGTATCCGTTATTATTAAAAATTGAGTTCTCTCTCTTACTCTATATCTCTCACTCTCTCTCTCTCTCTTTCTGCGGTTTTTTCCTAAATTCAACCAAAATTGATGAAATTGACGACAGAACAAGATACATTTTCGGTTATTTTTGTTTTATTTCAGGTATTTTGGAGTATAAAACCTCTTATTTTGTATATTTTTCTGAGCATGTGTTTTTGTAGAATCGATATTGCTTTTCTTTAGGCTTTTGCGACTAATTTTGTAAGTTTTGGCCGAGTTTGTGTATTAATTTCTTCACAAATTTCTGTAACCTTTTGTTCGTATATTTTTTAAAAAAAAATTATCATTGAACCTAGTTTTAATTTTGAAACAGAGCAATATGAGAAGACAAACTCGTTCGATGAGTTCATCACCTTATTCAAAGTCTGCTTCAGTAGAGAAATCGAGCAACATTATAAGAGAAACTAGGTCGATGAGTTTATCTCCTCATTCAACCCCGATTTTAGTTGAGAAATCGATTGATGAACAAAATATGCGAAGTCAAAATCATTTCGACAGTGTTAAAGTATTAGAATCTCGAAAGAATATTATTGGAAAATCTGAGAAAAAAAAGAGCAAGGGAAAACGTGTCGTAGAGGACGAAGTGAATTTGAGTGTCAAACAAAAAAAACAAGGTTCAGAAGGCAGAAAAAGTTAAAATTCCTAACAAAGTTTGTAAGGTATATACAATATTAGTTATACTTTTTTCTATTGTTGACTCTTCTTTTAGAATTTGGATTTAGTTTGTATTTGTTTGTTTCTAATTCGTGTCATGTATTAGCCTTGGAAGCTCTATATTCCAGTTGGTGAGCCGTTTCCTGTTACTCATTGGTCATCGTACACTAATGTGGACATTGTATCGGTTTTACAGTCAAAGTTGACTGCTGTCCAGCTTTATATGTTTAGGAAACTCTGTTTTGGCTATTTCCTTGATTTACCTCGAGTTGCTATCCAGGCACAACTTATTCGTTCTTTAATGTTTAGGGAGTCGGTTCAAGATAAGTGTGACTAATTTTTTGTGAAATTGAATGATGAATATGTTTTACGTTTTGGTCTTCGAGAATTTAGTATTGTAAGTGGTTTAAACTGTTGTGGTAATGAACCTATTGAGGGTAAATTCAGTGGACCCAATACGTCGGTGGATACTTATTTTTCTGGTTTTGAAGTGGTATCAGTCACTTCTTGATTGTTTTGAGAAGAAGAAATGGTAGTGTGATGAAGACGCGATTAAGATTGCAATCATTTATTTCATAAACACATTTCTAATGTCCACTCATGCTCAGAAGACATTTAAAAGTAAACGTGATTTCCATCTTGTCGATAGTGGTGAGTATGGGTCGTTTCCACGGGGTAAGATTGCGTTTCGAGCTTTAATGAAGCCGGTGATGGACAGGTTGAGATGGAAGTCTGAGTTTTATGGGATTGGTGGATTTTCTCTTGCACTACAGGTGTGGTTCTATGAATGTTGCACCTTAGTTGATCAAAAATTTGTTGTTCGCATTGGATATCATACACCACGCATATTGAATTGGGAAATGACAAACAGACCAACGCGTGAAGACTTCTCTACTGGTTTCTTCAACATCAAATGGAATAAGGTACAATCTTTTATGTCTTGAAGGGATATACATTTATAATACACTATAATTCATTATTATACATCAAACATACAGTTTTTATACATCTTTGATACATCTAGGACTGAAGCACTTTTGGTTACCTTTGTAGTTTAAAAATGTTTCTCCGACAATTGAAGAGCTCAAAAGATTTACTTTGCCTGTTGAAGTTACCGATTAGTATCATAAATATTTTACATCATGTAATAGGGGAAAACTTCCTATTGATGATAGCGATGATTTTGTCTCGCCACCCCCGAAACACATTAAGGAGCCTGTCCCACCAAAAAAAGTGCCAAAAAACCTGCCAGGCATCCGATGCACGTGGAGGCCGATTTGAGGGGTAAAGGTGTCACGAGTTAGAGATTTAGCCGATTCGAGGTAAGTAATGATTCTAAATACTGTCCTAAGGGTTTGAAACCCCTGATTACACATTGTTGTGCTATGGTTAGGTGACTTACATGCTAGATGACGAGTGTGGGGTAGAGCACCGCTGGGTATTGTGATTTAGTCCATCCCGATTGATTATTTTAATGCGTATTTGATAGCTAATTGTTGGATATTATTATATTTTGGAATGTACGCCAAGTTTGGGGCCTTGTGCCGACTTGTTGAGACCCTTAGGGGCATTTTTACTATTTTTCCTCACTATAATTATTTGAAAGCATATCCGCAGTCGTGTTTTTACCTACTATTGCTTAAATCTAGCCTTATCACTATATTCTTAAAAATGTGAAAATTGTTTAGGCTGAGTTCCCTGTTTTACTCATGGTCCGAGTGAGTTGATGACTCAGGTAGACCGAGGGTCTGATTGTGAGGTTGATGACTGAGATAGACTGAGAGCCTGATAGTGAGGTTAATGATTGAAAGAGGCTCTCAGTCTATCTCAATCATTAACCTCACTATCGGGCTGTACACATAATAATATATATATATATATATATATATGGATCGAGCTGCACGCTGCAATAATATATATATATATACGTGTATGGATCGGGCTGCATGCCACATCGATACTTATATGGATTGGGCTGCACGCCGTAGCGATATAACGCTTGGGATGTAGGAGCCCCTCCGGAGTCTGCATACCCACAGTGAGCGTAGTCAATTATATTTATGGATCGAGCTGCAAGCCACAGCGATATACGAATCGGGCTGCATGCCGCGACGATTACTATATGGTAGCTATTGAGTGTGAGTGTTGAGTGTGAACGTTGATTGATAAGAGTTGAGTCACGAGTGACAAAGAGGCTTTACCATGGGGCGATAGATATATACATGCATATGAGTGATGCTTTGTCCGAGGGGGCTGGCTATGAGCTTATTGATTTTCACCCCTCTTTAAGTGAGTTTCTATCGAATATGTTAAATTATTGACTGTTTTCACTTTTCTTTACACTGAGCTTCTGTCGAAAATGTTGAATAAATATTTTTAAACAACTTTCATTTAAGCCGGGGTTTATGAGATGTTCAGAACTTAATCACTGATTTGGCTTTTGTTATTTCCACTGAGATTTTCTTGTTATGAGATGTTTATGACTCCTGTTTTGCCCGAGGGGCTCTTTACAAACTATATTTTGCCCGAGTGTCCGATTATGCTTTCAACTCTTTAATTATAAATGGTATTGAACCCCTACTGAAACTGTTGGAAGATATTTTAAATAATTTTTACCAAAAGTTGAATTTTAAATGAGGCAATTGTCTCATATTCTGATTTGGAAAGCATGTTGTGCTTATTGAGCCTAACATAAATGTGGATTCATTATTTCCTACTGCTCAGTCTTTATTTACTCTTATTACTTACTGAGTTGGAGTACTCACATTACTTCCAGCACATCGTGTGTGTAGATTCAGATATTTCAGAACCCGGTAGCGGGTGTTGGTTGCTCAGGCGCGGAGCCATCAGAGTTTACAAGGTGTCTTCCCGGCGTTCGCAACACTATTTCCTTCCTCTCATTTTCATTTATGTACTTAGTACATTTGTCTGTTTTTGTTGTATTCAGACCTTGGTAGATGCTCATGGCTAGTGTCACCCTGATGTCGGGCTTGTATATTATTTCCGCACTGTTCATTCAGACTTATATTATGAAATATTATTTAATTAAAGGCTTAAAAAGGACTCTTGATGATTAAAGGGATTATATAAGTGTTGTGTCGGCTGGACTTGTCTTCACGAGAGGCGCCATCACGACCGGGCTTGTTTTGGGTCATGCCAAGAAAACTTCACCATACCATGCTCGTTGGGGAGTGAGAAATTTGACAAGGCCCTCTGCGATTCTGGTGCGTCTATAAATGTAATGTCGCTGTCAGTATTCAAGAAACTGGAAAGTGAGCTTGGATTGATCAAATCAATACCGGCGTCCCTACAACTGGCTGACCGAACTACTATTTTACCCGAGAGAATCATTGAGGATATTCTAGTGGGAGTGGATAAATTTGTGTTCCCCCTATATTTTATTGTGGTGGATATAGAGGTAAAGAAGGAGGTGCCTCTAATTCTAGGGAGGCCATTTTTATGTACATGCAGAGTTATCCTTGATATTTATGAATGGCAGCTTATGCTGAAAGTGGGCAATGAAAAAGTAGTATTCCAGATGAAGAGGATGATAAAATACCCTAGTGATGAGTCGTTCGCCCACTCGTGTTTCAAGCTAGACGTTGTTGGGAAATTGACTGAAAAATACAAGTTTGACAAACTTGTGGGGGATATTCTAGAGAGATGTATTACTTAGTCTAGCACAGTAAAGGATGAATATCCTGAAATAAAAAAAGAGGTTGAAGCTCTTGAAACCGAGCATGAAGTGGTTGATGAGGAGGAACTCAAATAGGAGGCTTCTAAGCCAAATATGGAATTAAAAGTCATTCCCACTCACTTAAAATATGTTTTTTCTTGAAACTAACAATTTTCTATGATTATTTGTGCTAACTTGGCAGGTACAAAGGAGCAAAAGTTGGCGGAGCTGCTGAAAAACACAAAAAGTCCATTGGCTGGAGTATACTTGATATTCAAGGAATTAGTCCAACCATTTGCATGCACAAAAATATGTAGGGAGAAAATAGCAAGGCTGTGGTGCAGCCCCAACACAACTTGAACAAATATTTTGGAGCAGGCAGTGCATAAGGAGATTATCAATTGCTAGATGTGGGAGTGATTTTTCCCATCTCTGATAGTCAGCAGGTTAGTCAAGTGTAAGTTGTACGTAAGAAATGGGGCACCGATGGTAAAAAATGAAGACAATGAATTGATCCCCACAAGAACAGTCACTGGGTGGAGAATGTGCATTGATTATAGACGGATGAATGATGCCATAAGGAAAGACTATTTTCCACTTCCCTTTATTGATCAGATGCTCGAAAAAAAGTGGTTGGACATGGATGCTAGTGTTTCTTTGATGGGTACTCAGGCTACAATCAGATACCATTGCCCTAGAAGATGTTGAGAAAGCCGCATTCACTTGCCCGTTAGGTATTTTTGCTTACAGAAGGATGCCATTTGGGTTGTGTAATGAACCTGCCACTTTTTTTTAGAGGTACATGGTGTCTATATTCTCTGGTTTAAACGGGAAATGCCTAGAAGTATTCATGGATGATTTCACCATTTTTGGTGATTACTTTGAGGATTTCTTGAAGAATTTAGAGCTCGTACTTAAACATTGTGAATCCACTCGCTTGATTCTTAACTGGGAGAATTGTCACTTCATGATGAGAGAGGGGATTGTTTTGGGCCACAAAGTGACTGCACGTGGAATTGAAGTTGATAGAGCTAGTTGATGTAATTTTCTAGGCTCCCTCCACCAACTTCTATGGGGAAAATAAGGAGTTTCTAGGGACATGATGGGTTCTATAGGAGGTTCATAAAAAAAATTCCAGCACAACCAAACCGTTGACTGCATTGCTAGTGAAAGATGTCAAGTTTGTTTCAATGTGGAGTGCTTAAGAGCATTTGAATTGATAAAGGAAAAGCTTGTGAGTGCTCATATTATGGTGACACCTGATTGGAGTCAGCCATTTGAGATAATGTGTGATGTAGTAATGTAGCTGTTGGGCAAAGAAAAGATAAAATATTTAGGCCCATTTACTATGCAAGGAGGATATTCAATGATACTCAAGTCAATTATGCCACTGCTTAGAAATAGTCTTTGCTTTTGACAGTTAGATCATACATGGTATTGATACCTAATTTTTTCCTCATATACTTTAAAATATTCATGCATACTTTAAAATATTGTGCATACATTTACAAACATGCACAAATATTTTTACAGTTTTACTATAATTTTTAAAGGTCTTAAATCAATTTATTTCCGTATTTTTCAAAAATATAAATATTCAAAATTATCCCTCATATTACTTTATTATGATTTAATCATATAAATTCATTATTTATGCTCATATAAGTATTCAAATATTTTAATTGTATTTTACAATTACATTTTGCATTTTGTAAGACTATAAGTACATATTTTGCAATAATAGCTCATACATATGCATAAACACATTATCTACACAAAAAATAATTTATTTTTATATTTTTATAATATTAAGCAATTATTTTAAATCACGTTCATGCATAAAATTATTTTTATCATTTAATTAGCTATTTTTATAAATTATTTTATTAATTAATTGGGTTTTTAACAAATAGCCATTTAATTAGGTCTGAATTGAGGACACCCCCCCCCCCCCATTCCAATTTAAATTAGCCTAAGCTCAAACCACTCTAGTCCAAAACCAAATGGCCTCTACTCGACCCAAATCACTTATAATTGTGGTCGTTGATCTCTGAGATCAGCGGTCCACAATCACCCTCTCTTTTTGTAACCCAAACGACCCCCTAGCCCTAGTCATTATCCACAAACAGACGCCTTTGAATCCTCATCTTCTTTCTTCTTTCTGAGACCACCCAAACCCTAGATGCACTGTCTCCCCTAAACCTCCCAAACCCTCCAATCCCTAACCAAATATGGAGTTATTTGGGATTTTGCTACCCTATCTAACCTATTACTTATGTTGGTTGTTTGATTCTCATTTTTAGGGGGCCTCGAGAGGTTCGACTCAGAGTCGACCTAGGCTTTTGGTTTCCTTACGAACACTGCCTTGTGTTCAACAATATTTGTGTGTATCGTTCATTTTGTGATTGTGGTTAGATTTTCACCTTTTTCTCAAAACCCTCATCTTTTCAGCGTGAATTTGTTCAGATCTTTGTAGATCTGGAATGATTTTTAGTTCATCCAATAGATTTCTTTTTAAAAAATCTCTATTTCTCTTTATTGTTAATTGATTTTAGTATCCCATAAGATTATGGTTTTGGTTCCTCATTAATTGTTGTTCAGGTCTCTTGGATATGAAAAGGTTTCGAATTCCTATAGCATTTTTTCTTTAAATATCTTCTATTTTATCTATTGTTAATCGATTCTAATGTTCTCCAAGAACTAGGGTTTCACTCATCTGTTTACGTAGAACTTTTCTAAAAAATTCATATGTGTTTGATTATCTTTTCCACGGATTCTTTCATGACCGTGCTCCAGTTTTTAGTTTGTTTGATTATTTCATTGCTTGCTCTAATATTTGCCCGTTATTCTTGAGTAATTTATTGATTACCTACTGTTTAGGGTTCGTAATTTTCTTTGTTTACTGAGGTGATTCCTTCTTATAATTTTGTCTACTTTCCTTATTTACGAACTCCTAATTAGTACTACTTGCCTTAATTGTTCCTATTAAGCTTAATTTATGGACTGGCTACCTTACCAACCCTAAATTGGTCTCTATTTACTTGTGTCACCTTATTTGTGTGACCAACTGCCTTGTAACTTGCTGGATTTTTAGTGTTCTAACTCTTATTGGCTACCAGACATACCATTACCTTATTTAGACCTCAATTCCGAGTTATTTTTGGATACAATCCCATAATTTTTGCCTATTGATTGGCCCTGCCATGCCTAATTGATTGACAAATTATTTTCTTTGCCTTATTTGCTAAATCTTAAATTGCTTTACCTTATTTACTTTACTCCACTCAATGATAAATAAGTCTCATTATTTTTCTTTAACACACACACACAAACATAAAGTACACAAAAGTTCTTGCTCTCATCCCCCATCACAATCTTTCTTTTTGTTTGTTGCACTATCTAGCGGGCTGGAAGTGAAGGCTAGACCTTTGGACCTTGTTTGCTTCACTCTTCTATTGCAATCTCTTAATTGGTATGCCTCCACTTTTACTATCAATTCAAACTTTTGTTTAATTAAACATATGTGTTCCATATAATCATCATGTCTACTTCTGTAAGTAAACCTATGAGTTTCCTATAATCAATATGTATACTTCTGTTCAATTAAACCTATATGTTTCCTTCTTTTAGCATGTTTGCTTCTATTGTAACTAGACCTATGTGCTTCCTACTTTCAGCATGCCTACATGTATGCTTATATGTAAATTAGACGTATGTCTATTTATTTCTCAACTAGCATGTTCTTTCTGTCATGTTTTAAGTATTCAGCCTTATTAAAATCCCGATTAATTCATGATTTATATGCTATCAACCTTGTTACCTTTATTTATATCTGACCTAACATGATGTCCTATGATTAATACATGCCTAGTAATAGCTAATGGATTAAGTCCATGTGAAACGTTACCTTGTCTGTTGTTGATTGCTGGAATTTAGGGCTAAAATCCCTCTACTAAGTGTGTGCTGCTTGTGATTCTTGTGATATGATAATCTGCTTCTATGCACTTCTGAAACCCAAACTATCTTTCTAAAAACAAAATTGTCTCCTATTTTAATACACCTTTTTCAACTCCTACTCTTAGAACGTCTAGGGTCATACCCCTCTAGTGTGAGCATTGATTAGGAGTCCATGAGTCTCCTCTGAACTTTGATACACTGGGGCTGGCTCTCCAAAACTTTCTCACAAAAATATTTCTTAAAAGTTTTCTGGTATGAGCATTGCCCGGGGTCCTGAGGCCCTTGAGAACTTTGACACACTAAAAGACCATTGGGTGCATAACAAAAATGTTGGCATGTTCAGATTTGATTGATGGCCTGGTTTCCAGGATTACCTTTGGGCCTGTCCAGGCTCCCTATAGTATAGTAATTTCATTATCTAATTCCTTTATTTTTGGTTTGTAATAACAATTCCTTGTAAAATAGATATTGGGGTTATTAGTAAAAATGAAAGGGTCTTTTATATATATTTTATGGGGAAATCAGGTAGAAATCATGCTCTTAAGACTGTTATGATTATCTACATGCATTAGAAACCATGCCTACAAGTTGTTGTGTGCATTAAAAAACATGATTATAGGTTCATCATGTTATTTTCTCTAAATTTCTATTTATGCATGTTCACATATGCACTAGAAATCATGTCTCTAGGTTCTTAATTCAGCCCTAACAATCACGTTCATAAATTCTCGTATGTGCATTAGAAGCCATGTTCTAAGACCTTTATTGCACTCACCTAGATATCATACATGTAGTCAAATCGTATAAAAATTAGTTTCTTTAGTAGCAATCATACCTATAAGAAATAAGTATAAAAGCAGTCCCACCACTAGATATCAGGCTTATATATTAAACAAGTTCTATAATGTTTGTGATTATTTTTCAGCACCTAGACTGCATGTCTATAGGACCTAATGAACATTCCGCAGGAGCGGAAGACTTTCCGCAGAAGCGGACCCGCAGGAGCGGTCCATGTATCGCAGAAGCGAAAATCGCAGTGAGTTAAGTATATGAGAAGTTAGAAAATTTCAGAAATATTTCACACATTTGGGTCTCGGCTTTAGAGGCGATTTGGGCGATTTTGAAGAGAAACTCAAGGGAAATCATCAGGGTAAGCAACTATGGACTTAAACTATGATTAGTATTGGTATTATTATGCAATTATATCATGAAAATGGAGGAATTTGGGGTGATTCATGGAAGATTTAACCCTAGGCTTGAACTTTAGAAAATTAAGGTTTTGAATGGGCAAATGGAGTCCGAATTTGGTAAAATTGATATGCTTAGACTCGTATCGAGATGAGGGTTCCGAATATGTGACTTTCATGATTTTTCGACATGCGTACCGAAAAGTCGGGTTTTTACCAACTTAGTGTAATTATGCGAATCTCATGTAAATTGAAACGGGTTATGATTCTTTGACCCGTATTTGATAAAATTATTGTGATTTGACTAGATTCTACGCACGAGGGAGCTAAATTCAAAGGAAAAGGTATCGCGGACGAGTCTACGACCGGCTAGAGGTGAGTAGTTTGTGTATATGGTAGCCTGAGGGTTCGAAACCCCGGCTTAGCACATTGTGACGCTAGTAGGGCGTGGCTCGCACACCGTGGCAGGTGCGGGATTGATTGTGACTAGGGATTGAGACTTGGTCCATCCCGGAAAGGAATAATATGTTATTAGTGTTGGAAATACACTGTATTTGATATAATTGTGGGTTGTAAGCCTTGTTTGGGGCCTTGTGCCGATCTGTAGCGTCCTTAGAGGACAATATTTATGTGATAGCTATAATTGCTTAAATCACTGATCTCAGTCCTGGAAATTGAAATCACCTTTTGAAATGCTAAGTCACCGGCTTTTGCAAATTTAATAAAGTTAAAGTATTTTTCATAAATTATGAACCGGAAACTGGAATTAAGAAAAAATGAATTGTTTTGTGACTTATTTGTTTATTGTGGACTGAGCATGGATCGGGCTGCACGCCGCAGTGGTTGATATGAGGATCGGGCTGCACGCCGCAGCAGTATTGCGCTTGGGCTGTAGGAGCCCCTCCGGAGTCTGTACACACCCCCAGTGAGCGCCGTCGACGTTAAATGGATCGGGCTACACGCCGTAGCGGTTATGTGTTTTGCATTGCATCTTTATTTTGTTGAATTACTCTGTGATAGATGTATTGTACTGTTGATGCTAGTTCGTTGGAGGAATCGAACCGTAGTTTAGCTTCATTATGTGGTATTCTGTGGATTTCTTATTTTCAGCTACTTGTATATATTTATTACTCACCGAGTACTTAGTACTCACCCCTACTCCCTGCACCTTTTGTGTGCAGACTCAGGTACTCAGGAGCAGTAGACAGGCATTTCCAGCATTTGCAGTGTCATATCGAGTTGCTGAGGTAGCTACCTACGTTCGCAGAACCTAGCTTCTCCTCTCCTTTCCAGTTGATATTTGTATTTTGTATTCAGACTTGAGTATTTCTATACAGTACTCTCTATTCCTGTTGGGTTTTGTTAGAGGCTCTAGACTTGTGACTCCAGATCTTTGGGAGTGTCAGTATTTTGTTCATTATTATTATTATTGGAGTTCTTTGACTCATATATTCTTCTTGGGTTATCCATTTGGGACTGGTATTAGATGAAATCAGCAAATGTTGGTCTGGCTGGCCTAGCTTAATTGTTGGGCGCCATCACGACCAGATTTGGGTCGTGACAGATTCGGTCCTAGTTGTGAGGGAATTTCCCGATGTGTTTCCTGCAGACCTGCCGGACATGCCACCGGACAGGGACATTGATTTTAGTATTGACCTGGTGCCGGAAACTCATCCCATTTCCATTCCTCTGTATCGTATGGCACCAGCAGAGTTGAAAGAATTGAAATATCAGCTTCAGGAACTCCTAGATAAGGGGTTCATTCGGCTAGTGTGTCACCGTGGGGTGCACCAGTTCTGTTTGTGAAAAAGAAAGATGGCACAATAAGAATGTGCATTGACTACAAGTAATTGAACAAAGTGACAGTGAAGAACAAGTATCCCCTTCCTCGTATTGATGATTTATTCACCAGCTTCAGGGGGAAAGGGTATTCTCCAAGATTGATCTCCGTTCAAGCTATCACTAGTTGAAGATAAAGGATTAAGATATTATGAAGATTGCTTTCAGGACTAGATATGAGCACTATGAGTTTCTTATTATGTCCTTTGGACTGACCAATACCCCAGCCGCATTCATGCATTTGATGAACAATGTATTTCGACCATATTTGGATTCGTTCGTGATTGTTTTTATTGATAATATATTGGTGTACTCGCGTAGCTAAGAAGAGCACGCACAACATTTGCGAGTGGTATTACAGAGATTGAGGGAGGAGAAGCTTTATGCAACATTCTTTAAGTGTGAGTTTTGTCTTGGATAAGTGGCTTTCTTAGAACACGTGGTGTCTAGCGAGGGTATTCAGGTCGACCCAAAGAAGATAGAGGCAGTGCAGAGTTGGCCTAGACCGACCTCAGCCATAGAGATTCGTAGTTTCCTTGGGTTGGCAGGGTATTATCATTCAGGGATTTTCCTTGACCAAGTTGACTCAGAAGGGTGCTCCATTTGTGTGGTTGGATGCGTGCGAGTAGAGCCTTTAGAAGCTCAAGACAACTTTGACCACTGCTCCAGTGTTGGTGTAGCCATCAGCTTCAGGTTCTTACGCTGTATATTGTGATACTTCAAGAGTTGGGATTGGATGCGTGTTTATACAGGAGGGTAGAGTTATTGCATATGCTTATCTTCAGTTGAAGCTCCATGAGAAGAACTACCATGTACATGATTTGGAGTTGGATGCTATAGTTCATGCTTTAAAGATTTGGAAGCACTACTTGTATGGTGTATCTTGTGAGTATTCACCGATCATCGCAGTCTTTAGCATCTATTCAAGCAAAAGGATCTCAATTTGAGGCAGCGGAGGTGGCTAGAGTTACTCAAGGATTATGATATTACCATTTTATATCACCCGGGGAAGGCCAATGTGGTGACCAATACTTTAAGCTGGAAGGCGTTGGCATGGGGAGTTTGGCGTACATTCCATTTGGGGAGAGGCCCTTTGCAGTTGATGTTTAGGCTTTGGCCAATCGGATGGTGAGATTAGACATTTCAGAGCCTAGTTGGGTGTTGGCTTGTGTGGTTTCTCGGTCTTCCTAGCATGACCGCATAAGAGAGCGCCAATATGACGATCCGCATTTGTTTGTCCTTAAGGACAAGGTTCAGCATGATGATGCCAGGGACGTGACCATTGATAGTGATGGCGTGTTGATGGGATGTGACCATTGATAGTACGAGTATCAGAGGCCGGGCGATGTACCCCAGTGGATGATTATTCCCGAGTAGAAGTGGGAGAGGATTACTATAGAATTTGTGAGTAGTCTCCCTTGGACTTTGAAGAAGTTTGATTCGATTTGGGTGATTGTGGATCGGCTGACCAAGTCCGCGCACTTCATTCTAGAATGTACTACTTATTCTTTGGAGCGGCAGGCAGGGATCTTTATTCGGGAGATTGTCCGATTACATGGGGTTCCAGTGTTTATTATCTCAGATAGGGGTACTCAGTTCACTTCTCAGTTCTGGAGGACATTTCAGCGAGAGTTGGGTACGCAGATAGAGTTGAGCATATCATTCTATCCTCAGACGGACGGGCAGTCCGAGTGCACTATTCAGACATTGGAGGACATGTTGCGTGCTTGTGTTATTGATTTTGGGAGTTCTTGGGATGAGTCTTTGTCGCTTGCAGAGTTTTCCTACAACAAAAGTTATCAATCGAGCATTCCGATGGCTCCGTATGAGGTGTTGTATGAGAGGCAGTGTAGATCTCCTGTTGGATGGGTCGAGCCCGGAGAGGCTAGGTTATTGGGGGCAGAGATGGTTCGGGATGCCTTAGAGAAGGTGAAGCTGATTTAGGAGAAGCTTCGTACAACACAGTCACGTCATAAGAGTTATGCAGACCGAAAGGTTCGGGATGTGTCCTATATGGTGGTGAGAAGGTCTTGTTGAAGGTTTCGCCCATAAAGGGTGTTATGTAGTTTGAGAAGAAAGGGAAGCTTAGTCCGTGGTTTATTGGGCCTTTTGAGGTACTTAGGAGGATTGAGGAGGTGACTTATGAGCTTGCTTTGCCACCCAGCTTGTCGAGTGTGCATCCGTTATTTCATGTGTCTATGCTCCGGAAGTATGTTGGGGACCTGTCTCATGTATTGGACTTCAACACTATTCAGTTGGATGATGATTTGACCAATGATGTAGAGCCAGTGGCTATCTTGGGTCGTCAAATCGAAAGTTGAGATCAAAGGATATAGCTTCAGTAAAGGTGCAGTAGAGAGGTCAACCTATAGAGGAAGCTACTTGGGAGACCGAACGGGAGATACCGTGCAGATATCCTCACCTTTTTTAGGTTCCAAGTATGTTTCTTGACCTGCTCGAAGACGAGCATTTGTTTTAGTTGGGGAGGATGTGACAACCCAACCCGTCGTCACATGAGTTACTGCCCCGTTTTCCCCATTTTATATTTCTCTATGCTTCATTATCGGTATTTTAGGTGATCGAGTTGAATTGGATTGGTTTTAGATGGAAATGAGACACTTTGTCTCTTTAAGGAAGGCTTGTTTTAGAAAAGTCAACTATATGTTGACTTAGGAGTTAGAGGGCTCGGATGAGATTTCCGGTGAGTTGGTTAGCTTCGGGGGACGATTTTTACTTAGGAGTATGATCGGAAGTAATTTTGGAGGTCCGATATAGAATTAGTCTTGAATTGGCGAAGTTAGTATTTTGGGAAATTCCGGTTGGTAGGTGAGATTTTGATCCGAGGGTCGGAACGGAATTATGAGGGTTGCAGTAGCTTCGTTAGGTGATTTTGGATGTGTGTGCAAAATTGCAGGTTATTCGAGGGTATTTTGGTCGGGTTTTTGATCAAATGCGTAATTCGGAAGTTTTGGAAGAACTTAGGCTTGAATCCGATGTAATTTGATGGTTTTGGTGTTATACGTAGTGTTTTTGTGATTGAAGCAAGTTTGAATGATATTTTAGGATGGGTTGGCACTTTTGGTTGAGGTCCCGAGGACCTCGGGGTAATTTCAGATGGCTAACGGGATGAAATTTGGAGGTGACAAATTGCATGTTTAGCTGGTATCTGGTATATCCGCATCTGCAGAAAGGAACAGCAGATGCGGAGTCGCAGGTGCGGAGGTTATAGTGTTGGTGTGGGTTTGGGAAATGGATGGGAGAAATGCAAATGCGGGAGGGAAGCCGCATCTGCGAGATCACAGATGCGGTAGTTTGACACATGTGTGGAAGGAATAAGGCCAGGCGTTTACGCAGAAGCAGAAGTTCATCTGCACATGCGGAAAAGTGACCGCAGAAGTGGGTTGGGATTTTAAATGAGGTTTCGCAGAAGAGGAAATTTAGCCGCAGAAGTGGTAACGCGGATGCGGAAATTGGGACCGCAAAAGCGGAAATCCCTGTAATGAGAATGGTTTTTAATGTTCATTTTGTTTCGCGGGTTCTAGTCTATTTCCACCAATTTAAAACAATCTTGAGAGCTCTTGGACGGAATTGAAGGGGCGTTTCGACTAGGTGTGATTGGAGGCAAGTTCCTTCGCCTAAATACATGAAATTATGATAGATTTAACATGAAAATTGCTTGAAAGTCATCAAAATGGAGTAAAGCTAGGGCTTGGGAATTTGCTAATTTGAAATGGAATTTGAAGGGTCAAATAGACTCCGATTTTGGTAAATTTGATATGCATGGACTTGTGGCGAGATAAGAAATTTGGTGATGTGAATTTTCTGATTTTTCGAGTAGTGGGCCTGGAACTCAGGTTTTGCCAACTTCATGATTTTCGATATTTTTCGAGTCTTTTCGATTGGGTTGTATTCCCTTAGCCTAGTGTAACTTATTCCTTCTAGTTTTGATTAGATTCGATGATCGAAGAGCTTGATTTGCAAGGCAAGGGCATATAGAGCTAGGATTTTGGCCTGCTTGAGGTGAGTATGATGTTCTAAGGGTTTGAAACCCCGGATTCGCATAACGTGGTGCTATGTTAAGATGAGACATACGTTGTATAATGAGCCTGGGGTCTGTTACTGTTGGGGATTCGGACTCGGTCCATCCCGATTGATGACTCTACTGTACTTTGACTGAGACTTAATTAATTCATTATATTCTGGGTTAGTTCCCACATCTAGGGCCTTGTGTCGATCGGTAGAACCCTTAGGGGATATTTGTACTGGTTGACCTCACTTTACTCGTTAAAAATCATACCCTAAGTCATGTTCTTAATTGATAAATATATTATGATCCGGCTTTAGAAATTGGTAAATCCTAATGAGAATAACTTGTGGGTTAGGAACCGTGTCTTAGCTGAGTGTGCCCGAGAAGCCAAGTCTATATTGTCTGAAAGGGGTTGAGGACCCCAATAGTGAGGGTAATTGATAAATCTCGGATCGGGCTGCATGTATGGATCGGACTGCACGCAGCAGTAATATATTATATGGACCCCACTGCACGACGCAGTAGCATAGCGCTTGGGTAGTAGGAGCCCCTCCGGAGTCTGCACACCCTAGTGAGTGTAGTCGACTATTATTATTGGATCGGGTTATACGCCGCAGTAATACATACATACATACATACATATATATATATATATATATATATATATATATATATATATATATATATATATATATATATATATATATATATATATATATATATATGGATCGGGATGCACGCCGCATCAATATACTGTACGGATCGGCTGCACGCATCGATATAATTAAACTATCGGTCATTGAGAGGAGTAAATGAGTTGTGTTCTGGTTTGAGATCGGGCTGCATGTATGGATTGGGCTGCACGAAGCAGTAGTATATTATATGGACCCCACTGCACGCCGCAGTAGCATAGCGCTTGGGCAGTAGGAGCCCCTCCAGAGTCTGCACACCCCAGTGAGTGCACTCGACTATTATTATTGGATCGGGTTGTACGCCGCAGTAATACATACATACATACATACATACATATACATATATATATATATGGATCGGGATGCACACCGCATCAATATACTGTACGGATCAGCTGCACGCATCGATATAATTAAACTATCGGTCATTGAGAGGAGTAAATGAGTTGTGTTCTGGTTTGAGGGATATTCATCTGACTTCCTCGTTTAGCTGTTATTTATTGTACTTACTATTTTTATATCGAACTAGGTAGTGTTTTTACGAGTTTTCTTTCCGTCAGTCATCATTTATTGCTATTACTCACTGAGTCGGAGTACTCACTTTACTCCCTGCACCATGTGTGCATATAAGTATCCCGGAGGCATAGTTTGAGCTTTCTGCTGCGGTTCATATTACTTCCGAAATTGTTGAGGTAGCTGCATGGCATCTGCAGGACCCGATTTCTCCCCTTATCCTGTTTATTTCCCATATTCTAGACTATCTTATGTATTGGCTGCTACTGAGACTTGTATTAGAGGCTCTAGACTGGTGACACCAGATTGGTGTGGTTTGTATTTGGCATTTTCTTGGTTTTTCCGCACATGTTACCTACTGTTTCAGAGTTATAATCATGTTTATTTGGTGTTTAATCCTGTTAATTGGTAATAAAATTCTATGAAGAGATTGAGAGTGTTGGATTGGTCGGGCTTGCCTAGCATTGTGTTGGGCGCCATCACGATTGGGGTTGGGGTCATGGCAGTTGTATTACGCTCAAGAGCAGGAAGTTAAGATATGTGAGGCTCACGCTCTATGTTTGGGAATTTTAATGATTCTCCCTACACTACATTTCTTTTACGACATTACCAATTGCCTCTGAAATATAGTTAAGCCTAGTCCTTTGAATAGTTGTAGAACTTATATTCCCTAGCTTCATAACTCATTCACCACTTTCATTCTGAATGTTTTGAGCTAAGTGCGTATTCAATATAGACTTGGGTTTGATGCCCCCGAGTCCTATTATAGATTACTTAATATGCCATAAACATTTGAAGTTTCATGTGTTCATAATCAGTTCAAGAATACATATTTCACTCTAGTCCTATTCATTATTCCAGTATCATATAACTCAGGCCGTAGTTTATGCATTATGCATTTTTGGGAATGAGGCTGTAGTTATGTATACGTATACTTGGACCTGAGGCCGTAGCTTGTGTACATATATATTGGGCTCGTGGCCGTAGCTTGTTCAGATAAACATGTTGTTCATCATTCAGAAGAGGGAATATTCATATCCTTACTTCCTTTATCATTTTAGTTATCAGTTATCATTTCAGTTACCAGTTATGAGCTTAGTTACCAGTTATTAGTTCAGGTATCGATTATTAATTATCATTTCAATCTCAATAGTTATCATTTCAATTATCAATTATCAATTCTTAGTTATCAGCTTAGTTTTAGTTTTATCATTTTTAATTCTTTCTTTCAGTTGCTTTACATACCAGTCCAATTCAAATGTACCGACGTCCCTACTCACGATGCATGTAATGACTTACAGGTTGATGATTCAGAGCACTAGCATTCTCATAGCAGCCGTTTGGTGATCCCCAGTTCTTTCAAGGCATTTTCATCACTTTACGGTCTTTCAGTATTTATAGGCAGTTAGTGTTTTTAGTACTTCATTAGAGGCTTCATAAACTAGAATAACAGTCAGACATAGTCACAAGTGTTTTATGTTAAGCAATGTTGGTTACATATATGTTTCAGACTTGTTTTAGTATTTTCGCACTTTGATTTATATCATCCAGACTTTCAGAATATCAACATGTATTAGTTTATCTTTCGCATTCAGTATGTTATGTATCACATGTTTATTCAGCCAGCTAGTTGGTTTGCTCGGTCACATATAATTAGGCACTGAGTGTCGTATTACATCCAGGCCCAGTTTCGGGGCATGACATTGTGGACACGATATTATACTATACTATCTTTGATTAGCTAGCACAATTTAAGTGTGTGTTTTGCACTCGTCAAGACTTAATGAAGAACTTTGCAGTGGATGTATCAGATGATATCTCAATGGCATCCATAAGCAATACAACAGACAGTAAAGTATGTGTTACAACAGATGCCCAAGGAAGCCAAGAAGAAAAGAAATCTCGATAATATGAAGAATGCCTCCACAAAAAAACATGTTAGTAGTAGCTTAGTGTGCCTAGCCCAACACAACACTATTTAGCCTATCATTTAGGCTAAATTAATATCCATACTAGAGGAATTAAATAATATCAAAGTTGAACCCTGGACAAGTTGAGATTGTGGCCAAAACCTTACCTTTTCTGATTTCATTTAATAAAACTGTAAACAAGAGACTGTTTTACAAAGAAATAAGAGGTAGGGGTTTCTTGTGTACATAAACTATACAAAAAATAATTTTTATTTTTAAATTACATAATCGCCACAATAGTAATACACTTATTCTTTTTCACATTCTATTATTGAAAATAAAAAAATAAACCATATTAATTCTGCTCACTCCCCCCCGAAGGGTCTCCTAAAGAAATCTTATTTTTTTGTTTTTTTTGGTCCAAGAGATTTCGAGCGTGTTTGGCCAAGCTTCTGGGAGGCCAAAATTATTTTTTTCTCCAAAAAAATATTTTTTAATAATTTTAAGATGTTTGGCCAATACAGAGAAATACTTTTGGCCAGCAACAGAAGCAGTTTTTCTATTTTTGGGATGAAGTAGAAAATTGTAGCTTCTTCCAAGAAGCATAAGTAGGGGTGAAAAATTAATTTATTCAAGACTAAACTATCCTCACCATAAATTTATATTTTCCAAATATCCCTTACTAATTTAAGTTTTTTATTTTTCATTTTTTCCTGGTTTTTATCATTCTTTTAAAATTAAGATATCATATACATGAATCACATTGTAACTTTTTAAATTCTTTATTGACTTTTCTTGTTTTTGATTCATTTTGTGTAATGTCTTGCAAACTTTCCAAATTATCTTCTTCTTTTTTCACACTAAAGCAAATTATCTACATCCTTCTTTGGATTATCAATTCTCTTGCTACAAATAATCATTTAGAATTTCTTTTGTTATATGCTATTAGTTCCCGAATATTTAAAACAGTTATCAAATCTAATTTGTGAAAAATACCTATAAATAGGTAATAAATTCACAATTGCATCGTATAATCTATTTATATATTATTAAAAGAGAAGAAAAAACATCATACATTAAGCCAAATGCCAACCTCCAGCCTAACAATAGGACATTTGGCAATTTAGGTCAAAGTTAGTAAGGCTAGGTAATACTAATTAGTTTCTTTTCGAATTTAAATTTTGAAAAAATAAAATTTTACATTATGTATTATTAATAATTAGTTACTCTTTTTGAATTTTAATCTAAACATACTTAACTATTTTTTTTACAAAAAAAATATTTTATATATTTATTTTTATTTTATTTTATGCTCGATGCTATATTTCAAGTTTGACACTCAGAATCATCTAGTTACCATTATCATGGCGATACATAATTTCATCGGAGGATATTCTTCTACAGATAAGGAATTCAATTATTATGCTAATGAAGACATTACTGCGGACATTGAGAAATGAGTTGGGCCTTATGATATTCCTTTAGAAATGCAAGACAAGTCTTCTACTAATATGGAGGCATTGTGTGATAGACGTAGAGACGAAATTGTTGAGAAATATTTTTATATGTGAGTGACTTACTTATTATTTCATGGTAGATTATCAATATATAGTAATTTGTGTAATAGACTTCTAATTCATACTTGATGATATATTTGATTATTCAAATCGTCATATAACAATAAGTAATTATACTATATAATAATATATGCTTTGGTATAACTATATATGTAAAACTCATTTAAATCTTTAATATGTTTGCTTACTTTATGTTTTATATTTTAACTAAATAAAATTAAAAAATAATAAAAGTCTCTTATAATAAATGTTTGAGTTTATTTTTCTCTTTAAAAGAATTATAAGACCTTGGTACTATCCTTTTTAGTAATTTGGCACTCAAAAGTACATTTAGAAAGATTGGCCAAACATAATTTGTTTACTGTTATAAAACAATAAAAGAACATGAAGAACATTGAAGGAAAAAGTAGAGAGAGAGAATTTTTACTGATTTGGGATGAATTACAATGGAATAAGACCCCCTTTATTTATAGTAAAAGAGTGACTTAGTCACCAAGTAATAAATCGTGAAATCTCTCTAAATATTGACATTCACCATAAATAAAATTCTATTTATATCACTCCCCTTTGAATGTCTACTCAACAGATAATGTGCCTCATTAAAACCTTAACTAAAATAAAATCCAGTGGGCAAAAAATTCTAAAGAAGAAAAAAGAATACACATATCTAATAATACGCCTTTTGGTTGCCTCGTTAAAAACCTTGAATGAAAAATCAAGTGGGACAAAACCTTAGAGTACAATGCGTATTAACTCCCTTTGACGAGAGCATCAATTCACATCTTTAAGCATTTGCATTCCAATTTTGTGCACCATCTTCAAAAGATCTTTGGTAGAGATTTGATAAGCAAATCAGCCATATTAACCTGAACAAATTTGTTTCACCTTGAAATCATCATCCCTAATAGATGTATTGTCTTCATATGATCATGTTGGAATCATCACTTCAATATCTTCACACGGAGGTGAAAACTCTTACTATCCTATTATCATGCCCATAGTTATAGCAAGATACATTTGTGCACAAATTGCACCGAGGAGGTGGTACTTCAAGATCAAGAATTGCATATGCTTCATGCAACTTAAATCCTTCATGGATTGTCATATAAGTATAGTCAATAAATCACATAAATAGCATCACGACCCCAAACTCGGTCGTGATGGCGCCCAGCACACTGCTAGGCCAACCCGACCAATCAACAGAAACACGGAGTTGTCAGCTCATATTTAATCCCTTTATATACATAAACAACGATTGAATAATCATAAAAAAATACCCAAACACCAGGATTAGACATCCCAAACCAGTACAACCTCCCAAAGGAATAAGAGTCACAAGTCATGAGCCTCTACCAGATTTTATAAACCGTGATAGTGTATACAACTGTGCACAAATGTGGGATAGACAGAACATAAATACAGATAAACTGGAGAGTCAGGTCCTGCAGATGCTGGCAGCTACCTCGACTGTCCAAATGCACTCCCGAGCAGCTATAAAATCAGCTCAGCTGTGATGTACCTGGATCTACACACAATGTGCAGGGAGTCGGGTGTGAGTACTTCCAACTCAGCGGTAATAAAAGTAAATAATGCTGAAGAAAAGGAAACCACGCAAAGCACTGTCTCATGCTACACAATACAGAACTATCATTAAACTTCAAAACACTATCATTTTATTCCTTTGCAGCATATGTGAGTAGATTATTTAGAAATCTCATTTTTAGCTTTCTTTCTTTCATGATAACATACCAATACCTGGGTACAACCTCAAGCAGTGCAAGTCTGTACTCAAATCAGCCCATTGGGCTCAGCACTCCTAAACAATTTCCACTAGGGGATCTGGTCAATAAGGCAAATAATGCGTGTGTGCCAATAATGTATGAGTGCTATATGTTATGCTATGTAGTACAAATAAACCAATGTACGTATGTCATGCAATGCATATGCATATGACGTTGTGGCGTACAGCCCGATCCATGCAAAGGCGCCCGCGCTCAGTGTGGGGGTTCAGACTCCGGAGGGGCTCCTACAGCCCAAGCGCAATATCAATATCACACCTGCTACGGCGCGCAACATGATCCACATACTACTGCGGCGTGCGGTCCGATCCATGCATGTATATGCATATGCTCACATAAATTGTCATGCCCTCACATATGGCCCTCGACCCCAATCAGTCTAACGAATAATCAAGAAAGCCCCTCGGGCAACAGCATCATATTAGCTCACAACTAGAAATGTCATTAAGACATTGTCAAAGTTTTTTTCATAACCTTATAAAAATGCTGAGTAGCAAAATATCATTTAAAACCTTAGATTGAGATAAAAATATGCACAGTGTTATCAAGACAGTGATACCAATCCCTGAAGGATTCAGATAATTTGCATGAAGCCCAAAGCATGATAATCAGTCCAATTCATGATAATTAATATCTTTATTAGGGCGTCAATTAAATTTCAAGCAATTAGGTGTTATTATTTATTAAGCAGGACGGACCAAGTCACAATCCCCAATGGTTCTCTACCCCACACCCGTTATCCGTCGTGCAAGTCACCTCAATACAGCACTAGGATGTGCAACTCCGGGGTTTACCAACCCTCAGGACATGATTTACAAGTATTACCCACCTCGATCCGGTGAAAACTCAGGCTCCGCGACGCCTTAGCTCCTCGAACCAACATCCACGCACGTCAAAACTAGCCAAATTTAGTACAAATATATCAAAATAGGCTAACGGAACAACACCCAACCGAACACAATCAAATTACATGAAAAACCACAAGGTTGCCAAAACCCGACTTTCGGTACGCTTCTCGAAAAATTACAAAATTTACATATTAGGATTCCTTATCTCAACACGAGTCCATGCATATAAAGTTTATCAAAATCGGACTCCGTTTGCCCATTCAAATCAATGATTTTCCATAACCTAGGCTTATGGCAAAATTCCCCCGTTAATTCTCCCAATTTCAGTGAAATAGAGGAAGATTCTAAGATAAAAAAACGTATTTTGGCCATGAAACTTACCTCCGATGATTACCCAGTGAAATTCCCTTCAATTCCCGTCAATATGCTCTCTAAGAACTCAAAAATGGAGGTTTTGTGTAAATGGGTCGCGGATGAAATGTTATGGTTTTTAATATTTCTCACAGGCATTTAACCCTATGCGATCGCAGCCATTGGCTCGCGATCGCGATGTCCAAAATTTCCTGGGTTCTAAAATGTTCTATGCGATCGCGGCCCTTGGCACGTGATCGCGATGCACAAAAATCTGGGCGACCGAATTTCCTTCTACGCGATCGCGTGAACTCAACCGCGATCGCGGTGACCAACTTATTAACTCTACGCGATCGCGACACTGGATACGCGATCGCAGACGGATCCTCGCGATTGCAGAGCTCACCAACTTCCTCTTACGCGATCGTATGAAGAACTTCACGATCGTGAAGAACAAAATCTCAGCATTTTTATTGCAGTAGATCAGCAATATTCTTTTGGCACAAAATGGTCTGTTTGGACCCCCGGGATCCCAACGAAAACCACCAACCTACTCCAAATCATGACACAAACATGTTCCAATCATAAAAACACGCCCTTAAACACGGAAATCATCGAATCAAAGTGGATTCAAGCCTAAGTTTCATCTAGAACTTCCGAAACAAATATTCAATCAAAAACCCGACCAAACGATATCCGAATGACCTGAAAATTTGGAGGCGTATCGAAAATCACCTAATGGAGCTACTACAATTGTCAGAATTCCATTTCGACTCCCGGATGAAAATCTCACCTACTGTTCGGTTTTCGCCAAAATTCAACCTTAGCCAATTCAAGCCTAAAACTACATCGGACTTCCAAATTCAATTACGATCGCTCTCCTAAGACACAAATGTCAAAATTCGTTTCTGAGCCCTTTAACCACATAGTCAACTCCAGGTTGACTTTTCATAAATAAGCTTCACTCAAAAAGGCTATATGCCTCATTTTCAACCAGAATCAATCCCAATTCACTCAATAGACTCTAACAGAGGCATAGAAACATGAAATAACATAATTAAAGGGTAACGGGGTGGTAGCTCTCGTGACGACGGGTCGGGTCGTCACATTCTCCCCAACTTAAGCAAACACTCGTCCTCGAGCGTACTAGAGTTGTACTAAAAGTAATCCAATAGTTGAATGATCTTACCAAGCATATACTCGGGGTGATACCACGTCACCCTATCTATCATCAATCCGATAGCACAATATAGCTGAATTTCCACAGTCTATCTGCACCATAAACCACATTGCACTTCCTGAAATCATATACCAATCCGAATCCCACGTCTATACTCAGAGTACACCCGAACCAACCGTAATCACCCATACTCGCCACTCCGGGTGAGATCATATGATGTATCAAACAACCCCAATCACTCGAGACAATAGTCCCTAATCACAACGATTGCCCACAATAACCAAATACTAGCAGAAAAACCTTTCTCATTAGATAAAGTCTTATTCCAACACCTTCATATCCTGCCCACGACAACTGAACACCAGATATATCGATCCCATCTCTCCGGTCAACCATTCATGAATCCATTTCCCTTTTAACTGATACCACAACATATTTCGGAGCCAAATCTCGATATTACTTTTCTAACCAACTGAAATCAAATATGTTCGCACTCATTAATGACTCAAATGATCATTTCGGTTATAACACACCGCACTGGTGATATGACACCTCAACACCAGGCTAATCTGCGACGAGCACAACACATGCTCCAATAAGAAACGTCTGAACATACTCATATCATGACAACTTACTCCAACAACAGAGTTGTAATTCAATCCCTCTGTACCATCATAACATAGAACTGATATCCCATCTCACATCATAGGAATAGAGTACATGACTCCTTCTCGAAAGGTCATAACATCACGTGGCCTTGCCACGACTCATGATTCTATCCAAACACTATTACTCACGAAGCACCTCAAGTCACCAGGTTCAGAACGGTCAGCCACGCACAGATCTAGATCTGAACCCAAGCAATCAATCTCACCCACGGTGAAACAATTAATATATGCTATCAAATCCTGAAACGACACAACCGATGTGTTATTCGCCGGGCGATACCCAATACAGATTTTTCCTCAGAAGCCAGGAAGTATTGTATACAAGGTAACATATAATTACGTCTATTTTCACATTACACTATTGCGGCGTGCAACCCGCTCCAATGACATACCCGTGGCGGCGTACAACCCGATCCGGATACCATACTTGTGGCGGCGTGCCACCCGATTCTGATACCATACATGTGGCGGCGTGCTACCCGATCCAGATACTATACCTGTGGCGGCGTGCCACCCGATCCACACATAAATCTAGCAAAAGGGAATGCACATCGAGTCAAGTTGCTCATTGCAACAAACATATATAGCCTCAAGCCCGGCCACATGAAACGCATCCGACAAAGTTCCTCAGTACCGGAACTGAATCAAAGGTAGACACCTCTACACTGACTTCTGTCATGAAGGCCCAACTGACAAAGCATTACTTACCAACCGTACGCTGGCCCTAGGTTACATCTACCCTGCTGGAGCATGATCCGATGCTCTCTGCCACGGAGTTTGCGACATTTTTCTGACATAGTCCATATCACATCAGTCTAGACAACCTGACTTATGACTTCCAGTCTGCAATCATATATCATTATTCAAATTGATCATATTAGGTAATGAGAGAGCCAATACGGCTTCCAATTTCCAATAACCGCTAAATTGTGTAGATACACACGATATACCACCACTGCGTAGGCGGATTACGAGAACGTCTAGTCTCCAACATGTATATAACACACGAATTACTATTCTTGATTCCACACTCCACCGTATGAATACATAACACACATTAAGCATCCATTCATACCACGAAATCCATTCAAAAATTTCCCTATGCCATCAACAACTCAATTATCACCGGCAATCCAACAAGCGGATACCACAAGACCACTAGGTATTATCAGTTTATATTACCTTGCCCTTTTGACCATACACTCTGCAAAATCACTAAAATAGCAGTACCATTTTCATTAATCACCAGAAAGATTGATTCTCAGATTATCTGCAGCTACCCATGCTGTTTGAGAATTTTAATGACTTTCCATATGGAAGAAAAATCAGTGCACATCCCATGCTTCGCATACCGACATGAAATATACTCATTTTCAAACCATGGTAAAACACATCACAAACTCTTTCTTCCAATTCGTTGCATAAGTTTAACTGCCAAGATTGTCCTTTTACCCACATCGAGCTACGCAACTGCCAGCACTCAAGAGCTTTGTTGCACCATAGCTACAAGACTCATTACTTCGAGCACATACTAGAAATTAATTGTATCCTTATCATACCGTTTCAGTTTATTAATAAGTTGTTCCATTTACCCAATTCCTTTCTGATTCATCTTTAATTTAATATTCTCCTTTACTGAAGGATCACAATACCTCAATTCAGGTTAACACACGAGACTCATACACAAGACCACGCGACCTAAGGCTCACAGGCCACTGAATACTCTCTCAAATGTTTCCCAGAGTACCACCTAATGCTTTATTTTGATAAACTTTCCGCGATATTTGAATTCATTATCAATACCTTTCAATACGGATACATATAACCTCATGATTAACATAGCATACCACAAGTCTCGATTTTCTTCTAACGAAACCACAGTCTTTAGCCACATACACAATCTTAAGGCACCTAACTGTTACAAGCAAAATCTTGAGCACTGCAAAACCATTCTCGGGCGTCCTTCACCCTTATTCAGCTGTAGTTCAACTGTCTTATTGAACGAAACCACTCCTGTTTTGTTAGAACTCTAACATCGCATAACATGATTACCTACAAGTATAATTAGCTATCTTTCTTTTCTATACACCGAACATTATTTACCAACAACAGTTCAAAACATCCTAGTATTTCATCACATCTACGAAGCACCATAACCTTTGTCAGAATTTTCCCAACATACTTAAAAATAGTACCAACATAACACACAACCGTGCAATTAGTTAATTAATAGCAACCTCCCCAACTTGGCTCGAAGCCATACATCAAAGCACTTTTAACCACTCATGGAATTCTTACTCAAATGATGCCACAATGTTATAATGAGATTAAACTCAAGTCATTTACAAGCTTTGGCGGAGACTCGAATCATCAGAAATCTTAATTCCTTTGTACTCCTTGTATTCATTCACACACAACAGTTAAGCCCATTAATTAGGTGACAAAATCTTTTCTAAGTCTCAAATTTTTAAAAAATTTTGACAGAGTTTCCTTTGTAATTTGGCCTATCCACCTGCCAGAGAATCACCAAAACCATCCTAATAATACATCGGCAAATTGACAAGATATCATAATGCACATAGCACAACACATTTGATCTCTTCGAGTCTGAACTCATACTACCACACGTAATGCACTTTACCTTTCCACTGAGAGACACGAACATATTCACCACGCCCATAGCTTGGGCCAACCCAACGGATCACTGTAAGAGTCTAACACCTAACAGCTCATCCACTATCAAGCTGCCATTTCTACAATTTAGGACAATACTTGTCCTATAAATTTCATAATACCAGCTCGTAAAATCAGCACCGTGGTGCCCAAGTCATAGACAAAGATTTGGCCTCAAGTCCTCCCGACTGGCCCAACATGAACTCACGGAGATTATATCTCGTCCCTCGATCGGGGAATCACAAGCCATCAAGCCAATTATATTACTGAGCGCTCGAGTGCGCACACAGACGTGTGGAAGAAATTTCAAGAATTATATCTCAAGCTGAATCAAGTACGCATGATAAGAATTCCAAGATTGTAAAGTGTTTCCTAAAAGGTTTGAGCCTCCCGAGGATAAGCATAGGCGTCCCCGTACTGATCCACGAGACTCTACTAACCGGCTTACGACTCATGAGACTTAGTAACCTAGGCTCTGATACCAACTTGTCACGACTCCAAATCCGGTCGTGATGGCGCCCAACACACTACTAGGCCAGCCCGACCAATCAACAGAAATACGGAGCTGTCAGCTCACATTTAACCCCCTTTTAAACATAAACAACGATAGAATAGTCATAAAGAAATACCCAAACACCGGGATTAGACATCCCAAACCAGTACAACCTCCCAACGGAACAAGAGTCACAAGTCATGAGCCTCCACAAGAATTTATAAACTGTGATAGTGTGTAAAGATGTGCACAAGTGTGGAATAGACTAAACAAAATAAGGATAAACTGGAGAGTCGGGTCCTACGGACGCTGGCAGCTACCTCGACTGTCCAAATGCACTCCCGAGCAGCTATAGAGTCAGCTCTACTGTGATGTACCTGGATCTACACACAAGGTGCAGGGAGTCGGGTATGAGTACTTCCAACTCAACGGTAATAAAAGTAAATAATGCTGAAGAAAAGAAAACCACGCAAGGCACTATCTCATGCTACACAATACAGAACTATCTTTAAACTTCAATACACTATCATTCTATTCCCTTTCAGCATATGTGAGTAGATTATTTAGAAATCTCATTTTTAGCTTTCTTTCTTTCATGATAACATACCAATACATGGGTAAAACCTCAAGCAGTGCAAGTCTGTACTCAAATCAGCCCCTTGGGATCAGCACTCCTTAACAATTTCCACCAGGGGATCTGGTTAATAAGGCAAATAATGCGTGTGTGCCAATAAAGTATGAGTGCTATATGTTATGCCACGTAGTACAAATAAACCAATGTATGTATGCCATGCAATTCATATGACATTGTGGCGTACAGCCCGATCCATGCAAAGGCGCTCGTGCTCACTGTGGGGATTCGGACTCAGGAGGGGCTCCTACAGCCCAAGCGCAATATCAATATCTCACATGCTGCGGTGCGCAACCCGATCCACATACTACTGCGGCGTGCAGTCTGATCCATGCATGTATATGCATATGCTCACATAAATCGTCATGCCCTTATATATGGCCCTCGGCCCAATCAGTCTAACGAATAATCAAGAAAGCCCCTCAGGCAACAGTATTATATTAGCTCACAGCTAGAAATGTCATTAAGACCTTGTTCAAGTTTTTTTCATAACCTTATAAAAATCCTGAGTAGCAAAATACCATTTAAAACCTTAGATTGAGATAAAGATATGCACAGTGTTATCAAGACAGTGATACCAATCTCTGAAGGATTCAGATAATCGGCACGAAGCCCAAAGCATGATAATCCGTCCAATTCATGATAATCCGTCCAATTCATGATAATTAATATCTTTATTAGGGCGTCAATTCAATTTCAAGCAATTAGGTGTTATTATTTATTAAGCGGGACCGACCAAGTCACAATCCCCAATGGTGCCCTAACCCACGCCCATTATGCGGCGTGCCAGTCACCTCAATACAGCACTAGGATGTGCAAGTCCGGGGTTTACTAACCCTCTGGACATCATTTACAAGTATTACCCACCTCGATCCGACGAAAACTCAGGCTCTGCGATGCCTTATCTCCTCGAACCAGCATCCACGCACGTCAAAACTAGCCAAATTCAGTACAAATATATCAAAATAGGCTAACGGAACAACACCCAATCGAACACAATCAAATTACATGAAAATCCACAAGGTTGCCAAAACACGACTTTCGGTACGCTTCTCGAAAAATTACAAAAGTTACATATTCGAATTCCTTATCTCAACACGAGTCCATGCATATAAAGTTTATCAAAATTGGACTCCATTTGCCCATTAAAATCAATGGTTTTCCATAACCCAGGCTTAGGGTAAAATTCCCACATTAATTCTCCCAATTTCAGTGAAATAGAGGAAGATTCTAAGATAAAAACATGTATTTTGGCCATGAAACTTACCTCCGATGATTACCCGGTGAAATCCCCTTCAATTCCCGTCAATATGATCTCTAAGAACTCAAAAATGGAGGTTTTGTGTAAATGGGTCGCAGATGAACAACAACTACCCAGTATGTTCCCACAAAGTGGGGTCGCAGATGAAATGTTCTGGTTTTTAATATTTCTGACAGGTATTTAACCCTATGCGATCGCATCCATTGGCTCGCGATCGCGATGTACAAAATTTCTTGGGCTCCAAAATGTTCTATGCGATCGCGGCCCTTGGCACGCGATCGCGATGCACAAAACTCTGGGTGACCGAATTTCCTTCTACGCGATCGCGTGAACTCAACCGCGATCGCGGTGACCAACTTATTAACTCTATGCGATCGCGACACTGGATACGCGATCGCATTGCTTCCCAACATTGCCCTACGCGATCGCAGACAGATCCTCGCGATCGCAGAGCTCATCAACTTCCTCTTACGTGATCGCATGAAGAACTTCGCGATCGCGAAGAACAAAATCTCTGCATTTTTATTGCAGCTGATCAGCAGTGTTCTTTTGGCACAAAATGGTCTGTTTGGACCCTCGGATTCATCCCGAGGCCCCCGGGACCCCAAAGAAAACCACCAACCTACTCCAAAACACGATACAAACTTGTTCCAATCATATAAACACTCCCTTAAACACGAAAATCATTGAATCAATGCAGATTCAAGCCTAAGTTTCATCTAGAACTTCCGAAACAAACATTCAATCAAAAACCTGACCAAACTATGTCCGAATGACCTGAATATTTCCAGGCATATCCAAAATCACCTAACGGAGCTACTGCAACTGTCGAAATTCCATTCCGACTCCCGGATCAAAATCTCACATACCATTCGATTTTCGCCAAAATTCAACCTTAGCCAATTCAAGCCTAAAACTACACCGGACCTCCAAATTCAATTCTGATCGTTCTCCTAAGCCACAAATGACCTTCTGGAGCTGACCAAATCATCAGAATTCGATTCCGAGCCCTCTAACCATATAGTCAACTCCAGGTTGACTTTCTATAAATAGGCTTCACTCAAAAAGGCTATATGTCTCATTTTCAACCAGAATCAATCCCAATTCACTCAATAGACTCTAACATAGGTATAGAAACATGAAACAACATAATTAAAGGGTAACAGGGTGGTAGCTCGCGTGACGACGGGCCGGGTTGTCACAAATAGAGTTTAGATTTACATCAAGTTTTCATGTCATGCCAGACATATAAGATACATAAAGGTATAACACACACCATTATCTTTATACTTTTAAGTGTTTGAACTACAAGTCCAAAACTATTTTTTCATAAAAAAAAAATTCTACTTGAATTGTTTATCCAGAGTTAAGATCCTCATATATATTTAGCACTATAATCAATGTGGTAGACAAATATTTTATATTGGTTCCAAACTTCTTATTTTTCATAAAGACATAACATAGATATCTCTTCATCCATATATTCGACATAACATAGATATCTTTTCATCCATATATTCAGGTACCTGAATCTCTCATGAGATTTTATGAAGTGTTATGTCATGTGATCTTCTAGATCACTTGCCTCCTTATTATGATCATTTTTATAATTTTCTCATCTTCTTTATCAAGAAGTCTATTTGAAATTGATTTGTCTATACGCTTTAAGCGTATCATAGACTTTATCCTTCTAGGACTTAATATGAGCATTAGCAATGCGAATATAGTTGCTTTATTTGGGTTAGCAAATGCGTTCGTCATGCTTTGCAATATATTGCAAATAAATTATCCTTTAATGAACTTCAAGTTCATATTATTTTATTCGAGGATCTAGATGTACAAATGATAATTTATTCCACGTAACTTTTTCTCAACAGTTTATCATGTCACCCCGCATGTTAGAAAAACTAACTTGTTCCTCAACTTTGAGAAGTCATCGTTGTGCGTTATAGTGTTAATCAAAATATACACCGCCCATCAATAATAATAAAAAACTATTTGGTTCCTGACCCTGAACCATTTGTGAGGGGAGAATATGATATACTTTTGTATATAACATATATCAAACTGATATAGATAACTTTGTTCTCATAAGCAATAGTTTAGCTATTAAGTAGAGGCACTCAATAAATTATTTTGCTAAACCAACTGTGATGTAAATCAACTGATCAAGATGAACTATCTTGAATAACAAATTTAGAAATTATGATATAAATCAAATTATTGAGCAAGTTACCTCGCAAATACCATGTTGCGGGTTAATAATAAACGCACATATAACCATCTCATAGATGCATATTATATGGTATACATGGAAGGTGAATGGGCTCATATTTGCCTTTGATATTTCCAGCATTCATGGATTAAATCCCAATTTTAGTTGATCTATTAATTAATGAGAACAAGCAATATAAGAGAATTCGTAAAGAATTTTTTAATTATTTTAATATTTACCCATGTGAATTCTCTATTATTTTTGCACATCATACTTAAATTGATATGGCTAAATTAATTATGCCAACTGAATAAATTATCAATATTGATAAACTTCATATTTATATCATGATGTGTGCAATTATCAATAAACTCCAAGTTTATTAGGATATATGTTTTTATATCATAAACATCCATTTTATTATGGTATTCTTTTATTTGTGTAGTACAAACTTGAGAATAAAGCGGGTAGCATTTTGTCACGACCCAAAACCCTGCACTAGTTGTGATGACGCCTTTCGTGAAGACAAGGTCATCCGACTAACCCAATTAGTCTCTTTCAAAGCAGTTTAACATAAATGAATAGCAAAATACGACTTAATGACATTAATTAACGAAATTTACAAACCCAAAACAGCCGGACCGGGGTGTCACAAGTCACGAGCATCTATAAGAATGAAATCTCCACTTTACAGTCTAGAAATACACTGAGCAATAATAATGAAAAACATAGAAAGACAGTGGTGCTGCGAACGCCAGCATTCACCTCGCTAAAGCCTCTATAACTCTGCCTCCACGCAGCCAATACTCACTACCGGGTGCATAAATACCTGCAAGTACATGCAAGGTACAAGGAGTAAAGTGAGTACTCCAACTCAGCGAGTAATAAAAATAAATAATAACTGAGCAGTAAGACATCACATAAAACAAACCATCATGCTATATAGGAGCAATGAAAAACCCTTTGAGAGAAAGTAGTGAAGCTGTAAAACATTTGGAAATATCTTAGATTAGTTTAAAACATCTTTTGAAATGACTTTTTCAACAGCTATGCAAATGTATGCGAAACGAGTAGTGCAAGCAAGCACAAAAGCCAGCCCCTCGGGCACAACATTCGATTAATAGATAATGCAAAGATATGAGGTAATTATTGCAAAAAGTAGCATATAAGCCAATGAAACAAGAGTGCAGAAATATTATGCTAGAGAATACGAATAAGAACAAATGCATGAGTGCAATACAATGCATTTGGCGGTATACACTAGTACCCACTACGGCGTGCAACCCGAGCCATCTATTTATTTATCATCGATGTCGCTCACTGGGGGTGTGTACAGACTTCGGAAGGGCTCCTACAGTCCAATCACAATATCAAGCCATCTCGTGACATCAACTAGGCTCGCGGCCTTAATATCAATATAATCATCCAGGCCCTCGGCCTCAAGATCAATGTAATCACCTAGGCTCTTGGCCTCAATATTAATATAACACTACTGCGGTGCGCAGCCCGATCCATGTATAGTCCAGAAATGCACATAAGCCTCGTGGGTAATTTAAAATAATAGTTCTCAGCTTAAAACGTCAATACATATTGTTTAAGTTTTCCAATCTCAAAAAGATGGATGAGTTTGCGAAACAGTATTTAAAATCTTGGACAGAGATCAATTAATATGCAAAAATAATGCGAAAATAGTGATATCAATCCCTGAAGGATCCAAATAATTGGAACGAAGCCCAAACAGGACAATCAACCTAAATTATGAGATAACAAGTAGTCTCAGTCAAATACGAAGTAATTCCATCAATCGGGACGGACCAAGTCACAATCCCCAACAGTGCTCTACCCCACGCTTGCTATCCGGCGTGTAAGTCACCTTAATACAACACTATAATGTGCAAATTTGGGATTTCAAACCCTCAGACTATCACTTACAATGTCGAGCCGGCAATATCTCTAGCTCGCGACGCCTTTGCCCCTCAAATCGGCCTCCACGCACATCGAATCTATCCAAAATCAGAGCGAATACATCACAGTATGCCAATGACACATACCCAATCGAAAGACTTGAAAAATATAAAAAATCACGAAGCTCGCAAAACCTGATCCCCAGGCCCACTTCTCAAAAAATCAGAAAATTCACATTACCGGATTATTCATCTCGTCACGAGTTTATACATATCAATTTTACCAAAATCCGAGCTCAAACCTCAAATTTTCTTTCTCTAAAGTTCAAGCCCTAACCTCCATTTTTGACCTCCAATTTCTTGATTTTCACCATTAATTCATGCAATAACACACTAGATTTATATTTTAGGCTTAGAATTCCTTTCCTCAATGAAGTCCATTGATTCCCTCTCCAAAATCGCACAAAAACCTCCAAGCCCGAAGTGAAAATATTAGGTTCCTTCAAAAATTCGCGAAGATAGAATTTTAATACCCCTGAATAGGTCTTTTCACTTTTTGCGATAACCATACCGCTTCTGCACACTCGCTTTTACGGAAATTGTTCCGCTTATGCGGAACTTCACTTATTGCCCTGGACCGCTTTTGCGGTCACTAATCGTTTTTGCGGTCACTAACCGCTTTTGCGGAAATCGCTTTTGCGGGAAATGGTCCGCTTCTGCAAAAATCTCCAAAAAGCCCAACTTCACTTCTGCGACTCCTCATATGCTTCTGCGGAACCGCTTCTATGGTCCATTTGTGCAGAAGTGAAAATACCAGATACCAGACTCTTCAGCAATCCTTAAACTCCAAATTTCATCCCGCTAACCATCTGAAATCACCCCGAGGCCCCCCGAGACCTCAATCAAAAGTACTAACACATCTTAAAATATTATTCAAACTTGCTCCAATCATCAAAATACCTTAACTAACACCAAAATCATTAAAATGCATCGAATTCAAGCCTAAGTTCTTCAAAAACTTCCGAAACACGCATAATAAAAAACTCAACCAAATCACCTCCGAATAACCTGAAATTTTGCACACACATCTTAAATCACCTAACGAAGCTACTACAACTCTCGAAATTCCATTCCGAACCTCGGATCAAAATCTCACCCATCAACCGAAATTCGCCAAAATACTAACTTCGCCAATTCAAGTCTAATTCTACACCGGACCTCCAAAATAAATTCCTATCACACTCCTAAGTCAAGAATCATCCTTAGAAGCTAACCGAATCATCAGAAATCACATCCGAGCCTTATAACTCATTTGTCAACCTCCGATTGACGTTTTCAAACCAAATATTCTTTAAAGAGACTAAGTTTCTCATTTCCTACCACAACCAATCCGAATCAACTCTAACACACCAAATACTAACAATGAAATATGAAGAAGCAAAAAATAGGGGAAATAGTACGGTGACTCCTCAGACGACGGGTCGGGTCGTCACACTTTTTACATACATATTAACCAGCAACAAGTTGTAGTAATAGAATATATTAAATCTTTCTTTTATTTATAGTCTCAATATAATCAACCGTTTTTGCGTTTATATTAAAAACCGAATAAGTTTCTTTGAGACTTACTACAACACAATATCTTATTGGTAATCAATGTGTTTCTCCAAAATAGTAATAATTGGCTCTTCGAGAGATCTCAATTAATTTGGTACTATCACATATTCATCAACATCCATATGGTGAATATCTCTTTTAAAAAGAAAGTTATACTATTACAGTCATGGTCAAAATTATATGCAAGATCTGTTTTTGCATTACTGTTATCCTTTAATAATCAAATTGTCAAAATATTTTGTACGTGTTATCCTTTAATAATCAAATTGCCAAAATATTTTGGCGTACAATTGATATGTGACAAATATAATGACTTTCATGCCATAATAATGACATTATTTTTTTATTTTATCTCAAACTCCATTCTAGAGGCAAGTGTGGTATCTACTACTAACACGGTCATATTATTCCAAGAATGAATATGTATTCATAAATCACATGTTGTCACATTCACATCATGAATGGACCATAATCATCTATTTGTGCTTTACGAAATCTCATGTTAAATCAATGACAAATATTACTTTCACAAAGTGAAGGATTATTTTGAGAATCGTTATTATTCTCATTATCACAATGATGACGATTATAATTTCGTCTATTGCCACGTCCACATCCATTGATACCTTCACGGTAATAATTTTATCTTCTTTAAGACTTAATCACATATTGCTATCACATTCTCTTAAGGGAATGAGAATGGAGCAAATTCAATGGGACGAGTTTTCACTTCTTGTGCTCACAATCGTACATGACTTTGATCATGGCAAGACATAGAAATTTTACCACTTCGAATGGTTATAATTCTTACAAACTCAATTAGACTCATGATCAAAACTTAATTTCTTTTCTTGTTTTTAAAGTCAAATTATAGAATAAAAGAGAAAAATATGGCAAAATACATACCTTAAATTCAAAATTTAATCATGAAGGAAGTTCATGGAACAATTGACAACCATTATGCTCAATCCCTAAGCTTCTACCCAATTGGTTATAATTTCGTGCTGATAACGTGTTATAAAATAATAAAAGAACAAGAGCCGTATTGCTGAGAAAGAGGGATAGAGAATTCTTATTGAATTTTGGGGTGAATTACAATGGTATAGAACCCTCTATTTATAGGGAGAGAGTAACTTAGCCACCAAGTAATAAACTCTAGAATCTCTCTAAATATAGAATTCACCATAAATAAAATTCTATTTATAATATTTATCAAATATTGTAAAAAGTACTTCTTAAATGAATTGACAAACCACAAATTAATTTTTTTCAACAATGCTTTTAAAAAAATACTTCTGAAAAAAAATATTTTTTAAAATAAACAAATTTTGACAGCTTAGCACGAGATCTTAGAGTTGGGAGACTTTGAGACGCGGAGCAAACAACCATGGACTTTTGAATATTGCTTTTCTTTTCCCAATTTACCGATTAAAATTAATTCACCTACTGGTGCTCTATTAGTCAACCACAAAATCTCAAGGCTCCATTTGGCATGACGTTGTTTTGCATGAAAAAATACTGTAATATTTAATGAAGAAAGTTAAATAAGTGTATATTTGAATGAAAATTGTTTTATCAAGATTCGTTATTTGAGTGTAATAAAAGTTGGAAGCTTGTGATAGTACGGACAAGGATGGGACAGAAAGGTGGTTTAAAACTTTAAACTCATAATTTTGAGTTGCGAAGGATGATACGTTTATATTTTATATATTGGTGATACATGTAGCAAGTGATGGCCAAGATTGACAAAATGCAAGTATTGGTCACGAGGGGCGCGGGCCGCGCGGCCCTTGGCAAAATCCTGCGTGAACGCAAAATACTTTGTGCACCGTGCTAACTCTTCCACCACTAGACCAGTTCTGTTGGGTAACTCTTCTTGCAGAAGAGCGATGGAAGCTATGAAAATCCTCAGAAGTTTCATTTGGTACACTGTGGACTGCATTGCTAAATAAAACTAAGGGTGTATTCTGGGCCGGTCCCGGGCCTAAACGGGCCTCGCGGTCCCGGTCCTGGCGGTCCCGGTCCTAAACGGTCCCGGGCCTGGCGGTCCCGGTCTTCGCGGTCCCGGTCTTCGTGGGCTTGGTGGGTAAGACCGGCCCGTGACGGGCCTAAGCCCACATGGTCCCGGGCCTGGCGGTCCGGGCCTGGCGGGCTTCGTGGGCTTCGTGGGCTTTTAATAAAAAAAAAATTATTTAATAAGTATATATATGTTAACTATATATATGTTAAGTGTATGTATATATATATATATATATATATATATATATATATGTATGTATGTTAAGTATATATATGTTTAGTATTTATATATGTTAAATTTATATATGTTAAGTATATATATATAGTAAGTTTATATAAGTTAAGTATATAAGTTAAGTTTATCTACGTTAACTATATATATATATTAAGTTTATATAAGTTAAGTATATAAGTTAAGTTATTTATATATATATATATTTTATATATATATATATATATATATATATATATATATATGTATTAAGTACTTATATTAAGTATATATATAAGTTAAGTTATATATATAAGTTAAGTTATATATATATATATATATATATATATATATATATATATATATATATATATATATATATGGTAAGTATTATATAAACTTAATATATATATATACTTAACATATATAAACTTAACTTATATATATGTATTAAGTTTATATGTTATGTATATATATAATATATATTATGTATATATATTATATGTATATGTATGAAATAGATATATATATTGTATTAAGAGATAAATCAAAAACTTGTGTAATAATTTTTATTACTAAAAATGACATATCTTTATTAATCTTCTCTCCCCCAATGGAATGAGCACAACAAGGTACTAATACCACCATTAAAAGAAAAAAACTAAATAAGATGTGCCAAAGTACAATTTACAACACAATCTACATATCTCTAACAAATCTCATAAATCCTTCAAGATTTGGAGGGGGTTCCGTTGGCGGTGGTGGAAAAGAAGCTTGTTCATCACCACTTCCCGGCGAAGCAGCATCCTCTGCAAGTTCAGCTATCATTTCTTCGTAAGCTTCATCCACATCCGGTTGTGATTCCGCAAGTCCAAAGTTTCTTCTTTCCGAGCGGATCCAATCTCTGAATAGCACTGATTTTTCCAAGCTCTCCCTCATAGATATTCTATGATCTCCTATTTGAAGTCTTGCTTGACTGAAGGCGCTCTCTGATGCAACTGTTGAAGCTTGAATAGATAATATATCGCGAGCCATCCTTGCAAGAACAGGAAAATGTTTTTCCCGTAACTTCCACCATTCCAAAAGCTCAAAACTCCCGTCTGGATTCTCCTTCTCTAGTCCCTGCGACAAATAAACTTGAAGCTCATTTAGATGGGAAGATTCGTCAAAATTATCTCCTTGAGAACCCCTAAACTCCGTCCAAGATTTAAGTGCCTTCAAGCCCGCGGCTCTTTTGGACGACTGTGAAGTAGACGAAGTAGGGGTTGGAACAGTTGGCCTAGAATTTTGTAAGGCTTGTTGGTATGCATTATAAATTATTTGAGTATTAATTTTAATTGATGCTTTTGCATCTGCAAGAGTACCACGTTCTTCTACTGTAAGATCTAAAGCGTTATAAATATTTGTATACCAAAAATGAGGACCTCCTAATTTCATTGTAGGGTTTAAAATTGCCGATACACCATAAATAGGAGGGATAGGGAAAAAATATTTTTTAAATTTTTCTTTCATTGCATTTATAGCAAGTTCATAAATAGGCCCACCCTCGTTATAATCCACAAATAATCCACATAATGCTGCAATATAAACTAGACAATTAGAAATAGTTGGATAATATTGTCCGGAAAATATATTTGTAGCAGTATGTGAAAATGTTCTAAAAAATCTATAAGAGTTTTAACATTAGTCCAATCTTGGGTTGTAAGCATTTCATCATCATCCACACCCCCAACCCGAGCATTGAACGTTGCATTAATAGGGTTCCTATATTCGTAAGCAACTACTAAACTTTCGTACATATAATTCCACCTAGTGGGGCAAGGTTTAGGAACCTTTCTTTCTCTAAGTCCATATTCATCGCATTTTGTATAATACTCCCTAAGTCTACTTCTACGGTTAGAATAAAAAAGCCAATTAAGAGCCATTCTAACCTTTTCAATTTCTACATTTAAAATTCGCATACCATCACCGACAATTAAATGATAAATATGACAAATACATCTAACATGAAATATATTACTAAATGCAGGATTTAATGTGTTTGTAAGAATGCCTACTGCACTAGTGTTACTAGAAGCATTATCCATATAAATTGACATTATTTTATCATTAATGCAAAAATATCTAAAAATATCACCAACAGTGTTAGCGATAAACTTACCTGTGTGACGGGAGTTAATTATTCTATACGCAAGAATGCGTTTTTGCATTATCCACTCCTCGTCTATCCAGTGACTAGTAACAGTTAGGTAGTCACAATCATTATTACTTCTACCAATATCGGTGGTAATAAAAATTCTATTAGTTATATGAACTAAATAAATACCGCAAATATTGTTCGTATTCATGTTTAAATTTATATATATCGGCCTTAACCGTTGCACGAGGCCAACCTTTATAAGTAGGATTAAAAACTTTTCTAATATAATGCACAAAATTAGGATTAGAAGGAAAAGTATACGGTAAACACATAACGGTAACCATCTTTGCTAATTCTTCCCTATCTTTGTTTGGATCGTAATATAATATACCTCCGGTGACAGTATTTATTCCAGGTTGAACTAGATTAGAACTTGTACTAAGCGTTACCCGCTTTTTCTACACTTGTCCCCTCTAGTTGTGCTTTTAATCTGTCATATTTAGCTTTTTCAGTAGGGTGTGTTCTTATGTGTCTAGTCAAAGTACCTGTGCCACTACGCGTATATTCATGAACCAACAATTTCTTACAATTTTTACATTGAGCCTTATTTTGATCTCTTAGTTGAGTAAAAAATTGCCAAACTATTGAGGTTTCTTGGCGTTTAGAAGGTTGTCTATTAAAAGTCGGTGTTTTTACGGGTGGGTGTTGTGGTTCAGTTGGGTTATTAGCCGGACTAGTAGGTGTGTCATCTAAATCCTCTTGGGTTTCATCTACATCATGTTGAGTTTCATCAAAATCCTCTTGGGTTTCATCAAAATCCAATTGCCTATGAAGTTGTAAATTAGGATAAAGAGCAGTCATAATTTCATTATCTAGTTGATCTTCTCGTGAAATATTATGACAAAATTCAGTGTCGCTAAATTGAAAACAAGGATTATCACTATCAAGAATAATTGGACCACTAGGACGGGTAGGTCGGGGAACCGGGGGGGGAAGGTTAGTTGGTTGACGACTACTTTCACCCATTTTAGCTTTTCCCTTAGCACTAAACATTTTTTTCAATGAAAATGCCATTTTATTTATATTTATGCAAACAAAATAACACAAAATATATTCTTAAAAATTAAGAGTTGGAACGACTTTACCGAATTGACGAACAACTTCTTCAAAATTCAAAATTGCAAATTGTTGAAGACTTGAAGACTTGAATACTTCAATTCACCAACTTCACAAAATTTCACAAAATTGGAATAATAATATAAGCAATTGAGAGAGATTGAGAGAGATTAAGATAGATTGATGAATTGGTGAGTTAAAATGAAATAATGAGTGGGTATTTATAGTTGAGAATTGGGAAAAAGTGTAATTATATAAAGTTTGGGGTTATATTAAAGTTTGGGGACCATTTGGCTAAATTTTGATAGCCAAAAACGGCTATTTTTGACCTCCAACGGCTAGTTTTTAAATCTGGCCGTTGGGCAATTTTAAAAAAAAAAAAAAAAAAATTTTTTTTTTTTTTTACCGTTGGGACCGGTTGGGACCCGCCAGGCCCGCGAAGACCGGCCCAGGACCGCTACCCGGTCCCGGTCTTCGCGGTCCCGGTTTCGCGGTCCTAAGGGTAAGGACCGGCCCGTCACGGGCTTTAGGACCGGTTGAAGACCGGGACCACGAAGACCGGCCCACCAGGACCGTGGGACCGCCAGGCCCGCGGTCCCGGTCCCGGTCCCGGTCCGGGACCGGACCAGAATACACCCTTAAATAAAACTGGTACGGCTGTAGCAGCAATTAGCTAGGCCTTTGTCAGTCACTCAGTCTTAACGAAAATTCCCTCTCAAGGTAATTACTGGAGTATATATGAAGAGCAACTGGTAACAGTTCCTATTCAGAAAGGTTCGTCAACACCTGCTACACTTCTTTGCCGTTCAACAAGTAAATACGTCATTAGATCATGATTCACATGCCTAATTTATGCTGATAATACGTGAAATTCTCAATAAGAACGCAGCAACTTGCATTTCTCCTTGTATTGAAAGAGTTCATTAATTAGTCTCATTAACACTTACGAAATTGTTACGTGTAATTCTTGTGAAACAAAGATATCAATAATCTAATAAATCACGCAGAATACTTAGCCACATATATAGATAAATCGTGCATGAATGGAGGGACAGCTCTACTCCAGTGCGCGTGGATTCAAATATCACTGAAATTGCAACAAAATGCCCGAACAATCAGTATAATGCATGAAGAAAAACTGAAATGCAACATAAATTTGTTTGTACTTACCCGCATAATTCTGTTTTATCCTATTGCTCATTGTTTCTTTTTCAATTTAGACACAGGGTGGAGGAACATAGTTCAAATCCATTCTAAGAAGTATGAACTTAACCGTACATCACTAATGTACACAATATAACAATTTGCTGTCTCCTAGTTAGAACTACCTCAATAAACGTTGCTGGGATCATCAATACAGGCAGCTGAGTATCTCCTCTCCGGGACCCAAAAGTTGGAACAGAACCAATCTCTTGGCATATAGTAATATGTAGATCTTTATCAACAACAATCCTTGCGATCAAAACAGGCAACTGTTGGACTAGAAACAACCCCAAAATTTGTGATAACAGATTTACAAACATGCCTATGTGCGAATCTCTATCTGCTTATTGGTTCTAGCTGAACCTCCATGCGATCAGAGGACCGTGAGTCTTTCTCTGCCATTGCCTGGCTTGGACTGAGGAGGTCAATGTCCTCCTCCTCACCACTACCCAGAACCCAATTGCTTCTGCCGGATATTCTATCCTGCCTTCTCTTCCTCTCACGATACTCCAGGTACATCACTGTCAAAGCACCAACAAGAAACCACAGAATTAAAGCCCACATGAGCCTGTGAACATCTTCATCATCATACCTCTCTCCTAAATGCTTCATTCCAGTTATAAGTGCTGCAACCCCAACAACAATGGCACCCCTGCCTACAATGACATGGATGTACTCCCAAAGACGCCGTTTCGAAGAAACCTCCTCCCCTGCCGCAGGTTTCTTAGGTCGTAAGTATGCATTGACAGGTTGTGCAATACAAAGAACTATGGCCAACATTCCAAACTTGACGTGTAGGGAGCTAAAACTCAAACCGCGAAGTTCAGCAACAGCAAAGAGAAAGCCAAGGAAGACAATTGCTAATCCCGAATACTGTAGATAAACATGAATCTGAAACCACCCATCTCCTTTTACATGTTTCAAGTATCTAGCTGCCAAAATTCCACCTGGCAGTAATATTCCCCAAGCCAGAAACATCATAAACCCGTGTACAGCTAACACTGGCCGTAAATCCTCCTCTGCCTCTGCAGAACCACGCATGAGCAGCACCCTGATTGGCCTGCTGCTTGTGACGGAGTGCATATTTCTCACGCTCAGATGGTCATCTGACCATTGAGCACCCATGGCCCAGATGACTTTGAGTGGTGTTGTAGGATCAACAATATTTTTGCATTCTGGTTTATCATCCTCGCAGGATGGACGTAGTGGACGGGTGAATTCCATAGTAACAATGCCATTCTCTAACTTGCATCTTACGTGTGTCAGATTCTCATTTGTTGGGTGAATACTGGAAGCATCTGTTCCATCAATCCAGTATGTGCTTACCTTCCCTTTACCAGTGTCATCAACCCATCCCACGTAAGCATAACTATTCACCATACCACGGCCAAAACCAATTGCCAAATAACCACTCTTCTTCTCCCCTCGAGCTGCAATGGAGATTGAATTTTCAGCCAACGTCCAAAAGAAAGTAACCTGCTGATCATCCAGAACTACACTGTTGTTATACATATCAGGTAAACCTGCATCTACTACTTGAACTTTCCACCCCATTTTCTTAGCATATAGTGACTGATAGTAAACTAAATCTGGCGTGTTCCGATCAGGAGCCCAAGTTAATTCCGTTGGACTGGCTTGAACTCCTTGTGCTTCAGGGCCACCAAAGTAGATAGTCTCAGAGATATTCCTTAATGTGGCATTTCCACCAAGTGGATCTGATGTTATATAGAATGCAACATCATGCCCAGCCTGAATTGAAAACTTCACTGGAACACCCCTCTCTACCCTGAGAAGAGGTGCCTCTTTCTTGTTGATATAAAGGACCTTTGAAGGGTTTGGAGGATTCGGGTAATACACTGCTGGACCTGTTGAAACAACAAGTGGTTCTTTTTTATCCGCGATGACAAGGTCTTGATCTTGTTTATCTTCCGCATCCAGCGGACCCAAGCAATCATCAACATGTTCCGAGATATTAAGAGTCAAGTGCCCGTAACTACCACCATGATTCTGTGGAAGATAAAAAGGGCGAAGACTATCCGGAGGCTTTATCAAACCTAAAGCCCATATCACTCTCATCGTAGCCTTTTGATTCAATGCCAAATCATACTTTGTATCAATGGACTTCAACGGCCTCCTAAACCTAATAAAGGATACACCATCCCTCCTATGCCCATAAACCAACCTCGTATTATTCACTAACCCGACTGGATCGGACCCTTCATATATTGTATCAGGACAAACACCCTCAACCCTCCCATCCTTGCTAATCATACACTCACTATACTTAGTAATGAAATAATCATCAGCGAATGGCGATAAATCCTCCTTAAACCCCGTGACAGTAACATCACCACCAATCATAAAACTACTCGAAACATTCGGATTCGCCCACCCAAATGCCATGTAAGTCAAGAACCCTATTGCTGCCTCTAATCCAATCTCAACCACATCCTCTTCCTCATTCAGAGTCCACCTAACCCTATAATTATCAGCTAACACCTTACAATTATTAAACATTGTAGGCATACCATTTCCCCTAATCACCGTCCCATTAACGGAACTTGGTAAAGGAGCTAAAAACTCAGTCCCATTCGTCAAATTCCTGAGCACTACATGCCCAAAATCCGACGCCATGGGAAGATCCCACACCGCAAGCACATTTATATCATCCCACGTCACATTCTTCATCAATTTCACAACAAATCCATCACTTTTATAAGTTTTATTCAAATTCTGCTCGGAAATTACAAAACCCTTCGTGAGGTTTTCCAAATGGGGACCCACCGCACCCCACCAACGCACATCAGACCCCTCAAGCATATCAAATTGACTAACTTTAAAAGAGCAATCGTCTATTACATTAATCACACCACGTAATTGATGTTGTGCCATAGAAAACTGGTATGTGAAGTTCATGAGAGATGCACTGCGGGTCTTCGGGCAACCCGAACCCGGATCCGAAACGGAAAACCGGATCAAATGACAAAAACTTCCAACAATAAGTAGCAGACGACATAGTTTAATACTTGCGTCCATATCATATAGATCCCGAGTTAATCAATCGGGATTTTGTATAAATCACAACAAAAGAGAGTGATTTACCTTGAATTATTTATTCTTTGGGCTTCATATACAACAGCAAATATCAGGTGGAGTTATAGAATGAGAAATTTTTTTGAGATCGGCGATTGGAAAGGAATAAAGTTGGAAAATGCCGGAATCGCCAACCTTGATTTCGTTAGTTGGAGTTGACGTAAAAGCCGGAGTTTTTTTTTTTTTGGTTGAGATTTGTAACTTTTGAGCAGTAGGCTCAAATAGAGACCCTAACTAATCGAAACTCAACTAATGTCCCGATCTTATTTTTTGTAAACTCACTATTCACATTCGCATAACTTATAAAAATGATTAAATTGTTATAAATAGAATTCTATTTATGGTGAATGTCCATATTTGGAGAGATTCTAGGGTTTATTACTTGGTTGCTAAGTCACCATCTCCCTATAAATAGAGGGTTCCATTCCATTGTAATTCATCTCATATCAATAAGAATTCACTCTCTCTCTTTCTCTGCAATATTGTTCTTCTTCTTTTATTATTTCATAACACGTTAGCAGCACGAGACTCTACGGCCTCAAGAAGCTCTTTGAGAAGATTAAGCAAATATGGATATCTCTCAAAGCAAACTTGAATCAAATTTCAATTGTAAACATATTTGTTTAGTTGATTCATGTACAACACATACAAAACTCAAAGATAAAAAAATATTTCTCTCATTTAAGTATGTGTAAGGCAGATGTTACTATAATTTTTGGTAGCAGTAAATTAATTGAAGGCTTTGGAAGAGCCACTATAACTCTGCCTAAGGGAACAATACTTATCATAGAGAATGCAATGTTCTCCTCCAAGTCCAAGAAGAACTTGTTGAGTTTTAAAGATATCCGCAGAAATGGATATCATATTGAGACAATAGATGAGAATAATCTTGAATATCTCATCATTACCAAAAATATCTCTGGCCAGAAAAGGGCTATTGAGAAGTTCCCATCTTTGTCTTGTGGCCTGTATTGGACAAGAATTAGTGCAATTGAGGCACATTCTATTGTAAACCAAAACGTTACTGATTCCAATACTTTTGTACTTTGGCATGATAGATTGGGACATCCTGGATCAATTATGATGAGACGAATTATAGAAAACTCAAATGGGCATCTATTAAAGAATTTAAAGATTCTTTTAAATGATGAATTTTCTTGCACTTCTTGTTATCAAGGCAAGTTAATTATTAGACCATCACCAACAAAGGTTGGAATTGAATCCCCTACATTTTTGAAACGTATACAAGAGGACATTTGTGGACCTATTCACCCACCTAGTGGGTCGTTTAGATATTTCATGGTCTTAATAGACACATCTTCTAGATGGTCCCATGTGTGCCTATTGTCATCTCGCAACCTCGCGTTTGCAAAATTAATGGCACAAATAATTCGATTACGGCACAATTTTCTGATAATCCAATTAAGTCTATTAGACTTGATAATGCTACTGAGTTTTCATCCCAAGTATTTAATGATTATTGCTTATTAATTGGGATAAAAGTGAAACATCTTGTAGCTCATGTTCACACTCAAAATAGTCTTGCAGAGTCTTTAATTAAACGTCTGCAATTGATAGCACGACCGTTACTCATGAAAATGAGGCTGCCCACTTCTGTTTGGGGTCACGCCATTTTGCATGCAGCAATGCTAGTTCGTCTCAGACCGATAAATTATCATAAATATTCCCCGTTGCAATTAGTTTTGGGTCATGAACCTAATATATCCCATTTAAGAATTTTTGGATGCGCAGTATATGTGCCTGTAGCACCGCTATATCGCACCAAAATGGATCCGCAAAGAAGGTTAGGAATATATGTTGGGTTTGAATCGACCTCCAATATTTGCTACCTCAAACCATTGACGGGGATTTGTTTACTGCACGATTTGCAGACTGTCGATTCGATGAGACACTTTTCCCAAAATTAGGGGGAGAAGTTGGTGAAACCAAACGGAAAATTTTGTGGAAAATTTTATCATTATCTCATCTTGATCCACGTGCCTCTATTTGTGAAAAAGAGGTGCAAAAGATTATTCATTTGCAGAGAATAGCAAATCAAATGCCAGATGCATTTACGGATATGAAAAGGATAACAAAATCACATATCCCTGCGGAGAATGTTCCAATCCGTATTGATGTCCCTATTGGACAATCTTCTAGTATCATAGCTAATGAGTCAAAAGACGCCTGAAATGTGGTAGGCCATTAGGTTCCAAAGATCGAAATCCTAGAAAAAGGAAAATAAATGATCAAAATGACACTATGAAAGAATCTCACGAAGAAATCCACGACTTAATAAATTCTGAGATTCATGAGGAATCCACTGAGCCCGAGACTCAAGAAAATAAGGAACTATCAATAAATCCAATCGATATTAAGACAAATTTGAATCGAGTGGATATAGTGGTGGATTATGTCTTTGCATATAATGTTGCATCCAGCATTATGCAAGAAAGTGAGGATCATGAACCTCAATCTGTTGGAGAATGTCGACAAAGACTTGATTGGCCAAAATGGCAAGAAGCAATCCAATCAGAGTTGAATTCACTTGCAAAACGTGAAGTTTTTGGGCCTGTAGTCCAAACATATAATGGTATTAAGCATGTTGGCTATAAATGGGCCTTTGTACGCAAGAGAAATGAGAAAAACGAGGTACAAAGATATAAGGCACGCCTTGTTGCACAAGGATTTTCACAAAGGCCTGGTGTCGATTATGAAGAGACATATTCACCCGTTATGGATGCTATAACGTTCCGTTATCTCATTAGTTTTGTTGTCCATGAAAAACTTGACATGCATTTAATGGATGTGGTTACCGCCTACCTTTACGGCTCACTTGATAATGAGATATACATGAAAATTCCCGAGGGCTTCAAAATACCTAATAATTCAAAATCCCGAGAAATGTTTTCAATCAAATTGCAAAGATCTTTGTACGGTCTAAAGCAATCAGGACGAATGTTGTATAATCTTCTTAGTGAGTATTTATTAAATGAAGGCTATATAAATGATGCCATTTGCCCATGTGTTTTCATAAAGAAAATAACATCAGAATTTATTGTACTTGCCGTATATGTTGATGACATAAACCTTATTGGAACTCTTATAGAACTCCAAAAGGCAATTGATTATTTAAAGAAGAAATTTGAGATGAAAGATCTCAGAAAGACAAAATTATGTCTTGGTTTGCAAATTGAACATTTGGCAAACGAAATTTTTGTTCATCAATCTACCTACATAGAAAAGGTATTGAAATGGTTTTACATGGATGGAGCACATCCATTAAGTACTCCGATGGTTGTTCGATCACTTGATGTGAACAAAGATCCATTTTGACCTCAAGAAGAGAATAAAGATCTACTTGGTCCTGAAGTACCATATCTTAGTGCAATTGGTGCCCTAATATATCTTGCCAATATTACAAGGCCCGACATAACTTTTTTAGTTAATGTCTTAGCAAGATATAGCTCTGCTCCCACAAGGAGACATTGGAATGGGATCAAACACATATTGCGATATCTAAAAGGGACTACCGATATGTGCTTATTTTATGGCAACAATTGCAGCCCCGATCTTGTTGGTTATGCTGATGCTGGGTATTTGTCTGACCCCACAAGGCTCGATCTCAAACATGTTATGTATTTACTTGTGGAAGCACTGCCATATCTTGGCAATCGACTAAGAAATCAATTGTGGCTACTTCATCTAATTATGTTGAGATAATTGCTATTCATGAAGCAAGTCGAGAGTGTGTGTGGTTGAGGTCTATAATACATCTTCTTCGAGACAAATATGGTGTGAAATGTGACAAGTTACCCAAAATTTTGCATGAAGACAATGCAGCATGCATAGCTTAATTTAATGGAGGATTCATAAAAGGAGATAGGACAAAGCACATTTCACCTAAGTTATTTTTCACACATGATCTTTAAAAGAATGGTGATATTAATGTGCAACAGATTCGTTCAAGTGATAATATGGTTGATTTGTTCACAAAATCTCTATCGACGTCAACCTTCAAGAAGCTAGTGTACAAGATCGGGATGCGAAGGCTTAAGTATGTGAATTGATGCTCTCATCAAGGGGAGTTAATGCGCGTTGCACTCTATTTCCCTTACAAGGTTTTGTCCCACTGGGTTTTCCTTATAAGGTTTTTAACGAGGCAACCAAAAGGCGTATTATTAGATATGTGTACTCTTTTTCCTTTTCTAGAATTTTTTCCCATTGAGTTTTCTTTTAGTTAAGGTTTTAACGAGGCACATTATCATTGAATAGACATTCAGGGGAGTGTTATAAATAGAATTCTATTTATGGTGAATGTCCATATTTAGAGAGATTCTAGAGTTTATTACTTGGTGGCTAAATCACCATCTCCCTATAAATAGAGGATTCTATTCCATTGTAATTCATCCCAAAATTCAATAAGAATTCCCTCTCTCTCTCTTTCTCTGCAATATTGTTCTTCTTCTTTTATTATTTCATAACATAAATCAAATTTTCATTATGCAGTTTCGCGATTTGGGAGTGCTAATCTATGTTTTGTCAAACTTTTTAAAAAGTGCTTTTAAATGTCAAATTACCAAGAGGAACATGAAAAAATATGCTTAATAGTATAGTATATAAGTAGATAAATAGGTATAAATATTTATTATTAAAGATAATAATTAAGTTATTTTATTTTATCTAAGTAAAATATAAAAATAAACTTGAAAAGTACATTATTCTTTCAAGATAATTTAAATATAACAAAAATTCATTCAACGAATATGAATGTCCATCCCAAAAATTATTACATATTACTAATAATTTAACTAAGTAAGATTATCTTGGTATATATAATATTTGCTAAGAATATTTTTAGAAAAAAGAAAAGTCAAAGCTGCTTCTCATTTATGGGGAAAGACTACTTTTTTCCGCTTCTTAAAATTTATTTTTACTTCTAAGCAAAAACACTTTTTTTTCTTCAAAAAAGGTTTGGCCCAACACTTAAAATTAAAATTTAAAAAAAAAACCTTTAGCCTTAGGGAGAAACTTGGCCAAATAGGCTATCAACAACACAAAGTATTAAACTTCAAGACATGATAAATGCAAAGCTTTTCTTGATGTTCTTAAAAAGATTTTTATGACTATCCAATTTGTGCTCATAAATAATGTAAATCTTCCCATTTTTATATTGGTCTACCTTTTCTTTTCTCTTTTTTTTTTTGGTAGGAAAAGAAAGTAACATATATTAAAACATGCGTACAGGTTTTGATGTTCATGCAGCACAAGTGTTAGTGTTAGCTATACTAATAGATATACTATCCGTACATGCATAACTATGTGAGGTATCGCCCCTAGTAATGTCACACTAGTGATCTCCAAAGTAGTATGGACTACATTTTTACTACTTAAGCTCTCAAAATAAATACTAGCAGTCTCTGTGGGTACATGATTAATAACAAAACATCTATTGCCGTCTTGATCATCCAGCTGTTGTACTGCTATAGGTGGAATCATGCGCTGGGACGTGAATTCTCGTTAGTTTTCTAACAGTTGTTTTGTAACACAAAAAGGTGGTTCAACAAAAATGCACAATGCAGCAGCAGGTGGCATCCTACTTCCTAGTTTTGCAATATTATCTGCTACACAATTCTGCTCCATGTATGCATGGGTGATTACTGGATCATGGAGTGTCCCATGCAATCCAAAATTAAGTTAGAATACCTCGAATTTTGGTTATCCAAAAGTGTAATTACCTCTTTTGCATGTATTTCCACTTGAAGTGGTAGTAGTATTAGTTGTGTTGCTAGACTTATGCCTTTGATGAGTGCTTGTAATTTAGCAGATAGACAGTTCGTATGAGGAATTGGGCCACCCACTATCCACTCGCCCTTGTGATTTCTAATAACCCCTAATTCCATCTTAGTATGTTGCTAAAGAAGTTTCCCTATCTGTATTTAGTTTGTAAAAATTTATTGCTAGAGGAATCCATTTTAGATGTACTGGAACTCTATTACAAAGCATCCTACCAAGTAGGTATGTTCTATTGCTATATTTAAAACATTAAAAGGATTAGGCTTTTGATCTTTATGCTAAAAAATGTATTTATTACGAGTAGTCCAAATGTGCCAAAAGATTTGTAGCTAAAAAAGTCTTTGAGTAAACTTTATGCGAAAAAGTAATTCCTTTGTAGTTAATGAGCTTCTTCAACCAATGGATAGGGGCAGAATTTGGGGGTATATGTTTTGTTATTTTTTGTAAATGAATGACATGCCATTAATGTTCTACACGAGAGCAGAGGAGAAGCATATGACTTATCGATTCTTGGCTAGCTTGGCATTTTGAGAAGATAGAACTTATTGGAATGCCTATGTAATTTAAATATTGTAGAGTCGGTAGTGTATTATGTAGAACCAACCATAAGAAGCTTCTAATCTTTGGTTGCACATGTAGTTTTCATATCCATTTAAAGCCATTGCAAGAGGCAATTGAATAATTTCTACTGTCAGTAAGTTCTTTGTACATTGTTTGCATGGTGAAATTTCCATTAGTCGTTAGACCCCATAGGAGTTGATCATGTTGTTGAGCATAGATGGAGATATATTGCTTGTTTATTATTGTTTATATCTCATTAGGAATTTTAAAACTCAAATTTTCCCAGTCCCAAGTATTATTTTTTAGAATAGTAGAGACAATGTGAGTATCATGTAATTTAGAAAATGAGCGTATAAGCATGGGCCTTAGAGTTGTGTCCGTCATGAGCCATGGATCAGATCATAGCTTAATGTGTATCCCTACTTCTAATCTCCAGTAGATACACCATTGACAATAATGTCAACCCTTGATTATATTACGCCATGTTGAAGAAATAGCATAGCTATATTTTTTATGAACGTATTTATTGAGAAGGGTCATTGCCCAAAGAATTCTTGGTAGTGACAAGGAAGGTTAGGGCCTTACTGAGACAAAATAAAATAATAACAATAATTAACAGTATAATAATCTGACAGAAATAATAAATACAGTAGTAAAATAAGGCAGGTCAATGAGGCAATAGAGTAAACACAGCTTAATGTCAAAGATACCAATGGGGGTCTCCCAGGATACCGTCCTATAGCCCTTTCCTCAACTGTCCAGTGGATCTTCCGGAATACCGTCCCATAGTCCAACTCATGTACCAATTGAAGGATCTTCCGAAATATTGTCCCGTAGTCCAACCAGCAATGTGCAGGGGGATCTCCCGGGATACCGTCTCGTAGTCCCAAAGTAAAAGTATAGGGGGTCTACTGGGAATCGAACACGTAGTCCCAAAGTAAACAGACAAGGGGGAGCTACCGGAATCCCACATCTATAGTCCCAATATAAATACGCAACCACAGTCAGAAACAAACCAAGGAATGAAGTACGAAAGACAAACAACAGATAGGACTAGCCTAGCATGCTTCACGTAGTGCATTCAAAACAGCTTAAGCAATTAGACAGTTAAATCAGCTATGCATGTTTTTTCTAATCTAGCATAAGTCATAACTTCAAATAGAATAAAGCAATTAAGAACAAGAACTAAGTTTCCATAGCTTAATTAAAAATCGGGATTTCACCAATCGTCTCAAGTACGCGCTCGTCACCTCATGTACAAGGCACTCAAATATCAAGTAAAAATCCTAAAAGGAAAGGTCCCCCACACAAGGTTAGACAAGCTACTTACCTCGAACCGGCTCAATATCACTAGGAACCAGGCCTTTGCCACGAGTATTCTGTGACGACCCAAAGGGTCATCACTTATTTTATTACTCATTTCGAGCTTCTCAGGTCTTGAAAACCTCATTCTATGTTGCTCGATTTACGTGCACGATCCGAGCAGGTAGCCGGAAAGATTTTGTGATAGAAAATATGAATTCTATGAGAAATTTGGATAAAAATGATATTAATATTGATATAGTTGACTTCGGTCAACATTTTCGGTAAACGGACCCGGACCCGAGATTGGATGGTCCCGGAAGGTCCGTAGAAAAATATGGGACTTGGACATGCGTCAGGAGTCGAATTCTGAGGCCTAGAGCCCAAGTTATAAATTTTTATGTGAAATTATTTTTGAGGTAATTATTAAAGGATAATGAATTAATTGACCTTGGTATCGGGCTCGTATTTTGGTTCCGACGCCCGGTACAAGTCTTAAATATTATATATGTGCTTTCTGAAAAGTTTGATGACATTTGGATGTCGTTTGATATGTTTTGGACCTTGAGTTCCAAGTTTGAAAGTTATGAAAACCAAAAGTATGAAAATCATGAACTTGAGGTACGATTTGATGAAAACGAGGTGATATTGGCGATGTGATCGCACGAACAAGTTCGTAATGTGTTTTTGATGTTGTCTACATGTTTGGTTTGGAGCCCGGGGAGCTCGGGTAAAGATTTGATAGGCCGTTGGATTAAATTCTGAATTTTTGCACTGCTGGTTTTTCACCCAGCTGTTGGCTTCGCAATTGCGAAGCATTTCTCGCAATTGCGAAGGTGACAGATCAAGGCAGGGTTCGCAAATGCGAACCCTTGATCGCAAATGCGAAGGGCGTCCAGGAAGGCTTGGGTTCGCAAATGCGAACATAACCTCGCAAATGCGAGGCCTTCATTGTTAAGCCATGCTTCGCAAATGCGAAGCCTGCTTCGCAAATGCGAAGGTCCCTGGAGGCCAGCCTTGTTCGCAAATGCGAACATTATGTCGCAAATGCGAACCTCCCAGTATGCCTTGGCTTCGCAAATGCGAACAAAAGTTCGCAAATGCGAACTTCCCAGCCTTAGCTTATTTTTCAAAGTCCAGAAATTGGTCGGGGTTCGCAATTGCGAACCCATGTTCGCAAATGCGAACACAGAGGCCTGTAAATCCCGATTTCCAGCTTCATTTTCATATTTCACAACCCAAAAACACCCATTGGCGGTTTTTCACGAACTCTCTCTTCTTCAAAACAATTGTAAGTCACTTTTTACTTAATTCTTTCAATTCATAACAACATTAAACATGTTTTTCAATAGAAATCAAAGGTTTTCATGGTAGAATTTCTTGTTTTTAGTAGAATGTAGGGTTTTTCATGAATTGGGAAATTGGACCTCGAATTAAGGTCCGATTTTGAAACAAATCATATACTTGAACTCGTGGGGGGATGGGTAACCGGATTTCGGTCCGAACCCCGAGTTCCGACCATGTGGGCCCGGGGTCGAAATTCACTATTTCGGGCAAAATGTTGTAAAAGTTGTAATTGGCCTTATGAATTAGTTTGTTGAGTAGTATTGATGATATTAAATCAATTGTGTATAGATACGATTGGATTGGAGCCAAATTTGAAAGGAAAAGGCATTGCCACGGATTGAATTATTCGTAAACATTCGAGGTAAGTGTTTGTTCTATCCTAGCTTGAGGGAATAGGATTATGTGATATGTGCTATGTGATCGAGTGCGGTGTATGGGCTGTGGTGAAGAGCATCTATACACTAGCGTCTAGCATGACCGTGAGTCGTTGTTAATACTTGTTGTGAGACATATTTGAAGATAAATTGTTGAAACCTTGCCGGGTTGTAGAATTGTTATTGTTCTTCCTTGTCGGGACTTGTTGTGAAGTGAGATATTGATTGCCCTTGCGGGGACTTTGTTGAAATGATTATTGTGTCCCTTGCCGGGACGGTTCATGATTTGTTGTTTTCTTTCTCTGCCTTAACTGTGATTGTTATTTGGGTGAGGAAGAGTGATAATGCACGAAGGGTGATGCCGTGCCTTGATTTATTATTTATGCACAAAGGTTAATGTCGTGCCTTGTTATTGATTATGCACGAAGGTTAATGCCGTGCTATGTTTTATTGATTATGCACGAAGGTTAATGCCGTGCCATGTTTTATTGATTATGCACGAAGGATCATGTCGTGCCTTGTTATTGAACCATGTACGAAGGATCATGTCGTACCATAGATGTGAGGATGAGAGTAAAAGTACGAAAGGTGATGTCGTACACTTTATTTGCTTATTTGGTGAGGATGAGAGTAAAAGTACGAAGGGTGATGCCGTACACTTTACTTGTTTATTTGGTGAGGATGAGAGTAAAATCATGAAGGGTGATGCCGTGCAACTACTTGCTATTCCTTGACTTGATATTACTTGTTTTTCCGTTATACTTTGTTTTCTTTGTGAACTTATTAATTGTTGTTTACTTGTTGAGTTCTTTTGAGATATTCCTTATTGTGTTATTACTTGGTTACTTCTCGTTATTTTGTGGTATACATATATATTTAACTGCACAGGTTTATGTGGGTGTCTGGTCCTAGGCTTGTCACTACTTCGCCGGGATAGGCCAGGCACTTACCAGCACATGGGGTCGGTTGTGCTGATACTACACTTCTGTGCGTTTTTGCACAGGTCCAGGTTACGATCAGGAGCAGCAGCAGTAAATCTTTTGCGTGGGAGTTGATCATATTTGAGACCGAGGTAGCTTGCAGACGTCCGCAGGCCCGGCATCTCTCTCTTTACTTATGTTACTAGTTGTAGTCTCTTTGTTCCGAGACAAACAGATTATGTTATATTTCTTTCGGACTTTTATGTGTAGTATTCAGTAGTAGTTCGTGAGTTGGTGACTCCACGTCTTGGGTAGAGGATTTCAGTATGGTTTTACCTTGAAACTGCTTAATACTATTTCGATAAAGTCTTCCGCACTTATTTAATTAAAGTTATGGTTTGTTGGTAAATTAATTATGAAATATTATTAAAAATAGGATAGTATGAATACAGTGGCTTGCCTAACTACCACGAGTAGGCGTCATCACGATCCCGATGTTGGGGGAAAAATCCGGGTCGTGAAAAGTTGGTATTAGAGCTCTTGGTTACATAGGTCTCACCACTCACGAACAAGCTTAATAGAGTTTGAGAGGTAGGTACGGAGACGTCCGTACTTGTCCTCCAGAGTCTATTGAGTTAGGAAAAGTCTCTCATTTGTTCTTTCTTATCGTGTGAATTCATTCTTCAAATGTTAAATTGAATTTCTACTCTTGTCTTCCCACGAATGGCGAAGTCACGTACCGCTTCTTCAGCCGAACAATGGCACAGGCTGGTGATAGATCAACTTCGCCTTCAAAAGTTTTACGGAGGTCGGATAGGTTTCACCAAACTCTTCCCTACCACCTTCAGCGGTACATCTTTTGAGAACCCACGGGATCGTGCTTGACCGCTGTTATGAGGAATTACAGAACGTGGGAATAGTCGAATGCGAGGGGGTTCATTTTACTCTGCTACGGAGGGCAAACAGAAGTAGTGGGAAGATAATGTATTTACCATACCAATTGTGGTCCCAACGGAAGATGCAATTATATCAGGAGATCACCTAATTAATCGTGTTGGGTTTCAACGGACCTAGACGTCCGGTCGATGTGTTGGAGTTGTGAAGGACAAATATGGTGAGTTATTGGAATGTATATATATATGGTATGGAAAGGTCCTCCAAATAATTTATACATAATTAAGGTTGGTTCTTTTCATGGGGTAAGATCGCCCCCAGAGAATGACGAAGAGTATATGAGTAAATGGGGTAGCTCAGCAGTGTTAAGCCAACATAGCAAAAGAGGAAATTGGCCGTCGATGTTTGTGACAAGCCTACGAAGATGGCAAGCCGGCCAACGCAACGCTATCTACTAAACTCTATTTTAAGAAAATGTTCTGAAGACGTCACCCCCGAGATTCTCTGCAATATGTAGTATATGCGATCTGAATGGTTGTATCAGGTCACAATGATTGTGTCCGAATATATATTGTCATGAGCAATAAGTTAATTGAGCCTTAAAGGAATTGTTGTGAATGTGGAATTTTGGAGAAATACAATTTTAGGAAAGCACTCAGGCTACACGCTTCAATTGCAGCTAATATTTATCCTACATGGCCAGCCAGATGTAGAGGTCAGGATGTTAGAGGTGGAGGTGAAAATCCTAGAGGTGGAGACCCGACCATTGATATAATTTTTATGATATGAGGGAGGTCACTACACCAGATGTGGTCATCACACGTATAATTCAGATTGTTATAGATAGAATAATTTTCCCTTAATTTGATTTGGTTTTTGAAAGAAAATTTAGGCGAGTCCTTTTAACATGCTCCATTCATGAGCGAGCATCGTAATCATCAAATCTACTTAGAGAAATACTCACATTGGGATATTACATGAGGATAGACATCCCTATTATTAGGTGTTAGTCACTAAAATATCTATGAGGCTAAGAGTGACTTTATATTACTTATTACAGTGGGTTTTGATATAATTTTTGGGATAACTAATTTTAACCGTTAATTGTGTGCCCTATCAGTATGAGGGTTCATTTTATGTCGTGATTATCTTTGACGGACAATTATTGAAAGGAAGAAAGAAAGGAAATGGAAATTTTCAGATGATATGATATGCAAGCACTGTGATTCAGAGTTGAGGATGAGATCCTCCAATTTTTGGCATAATGTGAAATATTTCTAAGCCGAGCTTCAAGCTGCGGTGGATATCATATGAGGACTGGGTCCTGGTAGTAAGAATTTATGTGTTTAAAATTCTTCTTTTATGAAATTAATATTTTCGTATTGCATTCGTAAATAAGAGTCATGTCCGTTAGGACTATTTGACAATTCTTGTATAGTTTCTATTCATATTTAGCCATTTCTATTTTGGAACCGTTGAGCTTAGCCTTTGAGACGAGCACCAGGTAAGGATAAATATGACGCATTAATTCGGGAAATAATCACGAGGTCTCCATACCTCATTCTAAGTAAAGTGGGATTTGTAGAATAAGGTATTTGATAACACGTAGTTAATTGGCAATGTTGTAATTTAGGGACGACTCCTATCACCGAAGTCATGGTTATGTGTATAAGTACGAGGTGTTCATGCCTTAGTTAGATCTGTTCATGATAGTCTTTATAGATGACATCCTGGTATACTCCCGCAGCCAGGAAGAGCTCGAGTAGCACCTCAGAGTGGTTCTTCAGACTCTGAAAGATAACCAGCTATATGCTAAATTTTCTAAATGTGAGTTCTGGTTGAGTTCGGTAGCATTTCTGGGTCACATTGTATCAGTGGAAGGTATTCAGGTAGACCCAAAGAAGATTGAGGCAGTCCAAAATTGGCCTCGACCAACTTCAGTGACTGAGATCCGGAGTTTCTTGGGATTAGCAAGTTACTACCGTCGATTTGTAGAGGGGTTATCTTCTATTGCAGCCCCGATGACCAGGTTGACCCAGAAGGGTGCCTAGTTCCAGTGGTCAGAGGAGTGTGAGGCGAGCTTTCAGAAGCTCAAGACAGTCTTGACCACCGCACCAGTGTTGATACTACCTATAGGTGCAGGGCCTTATACAGTTTATTGTAACGCATCTAGTACAGGGCTTGGAGCGGTATTGATGCAGGATGGTAAGGTTATCGCTTATGCTTCGAGGCAGTTAAAAATACATGAGAAGAATTATCCAGTTCATGATCTTGAGTTAGCAGCAATGGTTCATGCCTTAAAGATCTGGAGGCATTATCTATATGGTGTGACATGTGAGGTGTACACTGATCACAAAAGCCTACAGTACTTGTTCAAGCAAAAGGAGTTGAATCTACGACAGCGGAGATGGTTAGAGTTGCTAAAAGACTATGATGTTACTATCTTATATCATCCAGGTAAGGCCAATGTGGTGGCCGATGCTTTGAGTAGAAAGTATGCCGGCATGGGTAGTCTTGCATACATTCCGGTCAGTCAGAGACTATTAGCACTAGATGTCCAGGCCTTAGCCAACCGGTTCGTGAGATTAGACATTTCTGAGCCTAGCAGGGTGTTAGCCTGCACGATCGCTCGTTCTTCTTTATTAGAGTGTATTCGTGAGAGGCAATTTGATGATCCTCATTTGCGGGAGTTGAGAGATACAGTACAGCGGGGAGGTGCCACACATGTAAATCTAGATAATGATAGGGTATTGAGATTGCATGGTCAAGTTTGTGGCCCAATGTCGAGGGGATTCGAGAGTTGATCTTAGCGGAGGCCAACAGTTCACGGTATTCTATTCACCCGGGCGCCGCAAAGATGTACCAAGACTTACGGCAGCACTATTGGTGGCGCAGAATGAAGAAAGATATTGTTGCGTATGTCGCTCGATGTTTAAATTGTCAGCAGGTGAAATATGAGCACTAGAGGCCTGGTGGTGTATTCCAGAGGATTAAAATTCCCGAGTGGAAATGGGAACGGATCACTATAGACTTCGTTACTGGACTTCCTTTGACTCGGAGGAAATTTGATGCTATTTGGGTCATTGTTGATAGGCTGACCAAGTCAGCACACTTTATTCCAGTATCTGTCTCCTACTCGTCGGAGAGGTTAGCGGAGGTTTACATTAGGGAGATTGTTCGTCTTCATGGGGTGCCAGTATCTATTATCTCCGATCGGGGTATGCAGTTTACCTCGCGGTTCTGGAGAGCGGTCCAGCAGGAGTTAGGCACCCAGGTTCAGCTGAGTATAGCTTTTCATCCCCAAACGGATGGTTAGTCCAAGAGGACTATTCGGATTCCAGAGGACATGCTTCGAGCGTGTGTTATTGATTTTGGAGGCTCGTGGGACCAGTTTCTGCCATTAGCAAAGTTCGCCTACAATAACAGCTACCAGTCTAGCATCCAGATGGCCCCGTATGAGGCGTTGTATGGTAGGCGATGTCGATCACCAGTTGGATGGTTTGAACCGGAGAGGCTCGGTTGTTGGGTACAGACTTAGTTCAGGAGGCCTTGGATAAGGTCAAGACTATTCAGGAGAGATTGCATTAAGCTCAGTCCAGGCAGAAGACTTATGCGGATCGTAAGGTTCGAGATGTAGATTTCATGGTTGGTGAGTGGGTATTGCTCCGAGTGTCGCCTATGAAGGGCGTGATGAGGTTCGGGAAGAAGGGCAAGCTCAGCCCTAGGTATATTGGTCAATTTGAGATTCTAGATCGAGTGGGAGGGGTGGCTTAGAGACTAGCTTTGCCGCCTAGCTTATCAGCCGTGCATCCAATTTTTCATATATCTATGCTTCGGAGATACCACGGCGATTCCACCCATGTGTTAGACTTCAGTACTATCCAATTGGACAATGATCTATCTTACGAGGAGGAGATGGTGGCCATTCTAGACCGGCAGGTTTGACAGTTGAGGTCGAAGAGTTATCCTTCTCTGCGTGTTCGGTGGAGAGGTCAGCCTCCTGAAGCATCGACCTGGGAGTCCGAGTCTGATATGCGGAATCGCTACCCACATTTGTTTCCTAACTCAGGTACTTCTTTCTTTTGTCCGTTCGAGGACGAACGGTTGTTTTAGAGGTGGAGAATGTGACGACCCAAAGGGTCATCACTTATTTTATTACTCATTTCGAGCTTCTAAGGTCTTGAAAACCTCATTCTATGTTGCTCGATTTACGTGCACGATCCGAGCAGGTAGCCGGAAAGATTTTGTGATAGAAAATATGAATTCTATGAGAAATTTGGATAAAAATGATATTAATATTGATATGGTTGACTTCGGTCAACATTTTCGGTAAACGGACCCGGACCCGAGATTGGATGGTCCCGGAAGGTCCGTAGAAAAATATGGGACTTGGACATGCGTCCGGAGTCGAATTCTGAGGCCTAGAGCCCAAGTTATGAATTTTTATGTGAAATTGTTTTTGAGGTAATTATTAAAGGATAATGAATTAATTGACCTTGGTATCGGGCTCGTATTTTGGTTCCGACGCCCGGTACAAGTCTTAAATATTATATATGTGCTTTCTGCAAAGTTTGATGACATTTGGATGTCGTTTGATATGTTTTGGACCTTGAGTTCCACGTTTGAAAGTTTTGAAAACCAAAAGTATGAAAATCATGACTTGAGGCACGATTTGATGAAAATGAGGTGATATTGGCGATGTGATCGCACGAACAAATTCGTAATGTGTTTTTGATATTGTGTACATGTTTGGTTTGGAGCCCGGGGGGCTCGGGTAAAGATTTGATAGGCCGTTGGATTAAATTCTGAATTTTTGCACTGCTGGTTTTTCACCCAGCTGTTGGTTTCGCAATTGCGAAGCATTTCTCGCAATTGCGAAGGTGGCAGATCAAGGCAGGGTTCGCCAATGCGAACCCTTGATCGCAAATGCGAAGGGCGTCCAGGAAGGCTTGGGTTCGCAAATGCGAACATAACCTCGCAAATGCGAGGCCTTCATTGTTAAGCCATGCTTCGCAAATGCGAAGCCTTCTTCGCAAATGCGAAGGTCCCTGGAGGCCAGCCATGTTCGCAAATGCGAACTTCCCAGTTTTGCCTTGGCTTCGCAAATGCGAACAAAAGTTCGCAAATGCGAACTTCCCGGCCTTAGCTTATTTTTCAAACTCCAGAAATTGGTCGGGGTTCGCAATTGCGAACCCATGTTCGCAAATGCGAACACAGAGACCTGTAAATCCCGATTTCCAGCTTCATTTTCACATTTCACAACCCAAAAACACCTATTGGCAATTTTTCACGAACTCCCTCTTCTTCAAAACAATTGTAAGTCACTTTTTACTTAATTCTTTCAATTCCTAACAACATTAAACATGTTTTTCAATAGAAATCAAAGGTTTTCATGGTAGAATTTCTTATTTTTAGTAGAATATAGGGTTTTTCATGAATTGGGAAATTGGACCTCGAATTAAGGTCCGATTTTGAAACAAATCATATACTTGAAATCGTGGGGGGATAGGTAACCGGATTTTGGTCCGAACCCCGAGTTCCGACCATGTGGGCCCGGGGTCGAAATTCACTATTCCGGGGAGAATGTTGTAAAAGTTGTAATTGGCCTTATGAATTAGTTTGTTGAGTAGTATTGATGATATTAAATCAATTGTGTATAGATACGATTGGATTGGAGCCAAATTTGAAAGGAAAAGGCATTGGCATGGATTGAATTGTTCATAAACATTCGAGGTAAGTGTTTGTTTTATCCTAGCTTGAGGGAATAGGATTATGTGCTATGTGCTATGTGATCGAGTGCGGTGTATGGGCTGTGGTGACGAGCATCCATACACTGGCGTCTAGCATGACCGTGAGTCGTTGTTAATACTTGTTGTGAGACATATTTGAAGATAAATTGTTGAATCCTTGCCGGGTTGTAGAATTGTTGTTGTTCTCCCTTGTCGGGACTTGTTGTGAAGTGAGATATTGATTGCCCTTGCAGGGACTTTGTTGAAATGATTATTGGGTCCCTTGCCGGGACGGTTCATGATTTGTTGTTTTCTTTCTCTGCCCTTAACCTGTGATTGTTATTTGGGTGAGGAAGAGTGATAATGCACGAAGGGTGATGCCGTGCCTTGATTTATTATTTATGCACGAAGGTTAATGTCGTGCCTTGTTATTGATTATGCACGAAGGTTAATGCCGTGCCATGTTTATTGATTATGCACGAAGGTTAATGTCGTGCCATGTTTTATTGATTATGCACGAAGGATCATGTCGTGCCTTGTTATTGAACCATGTACGAAGGATCATGTCGTACCATGGATGTGAGGATGAGAGTAAAAGTACGAAGGGTGATGCCGTACACTTTATTTGCTTATTTGGTGAGGATGAGAGTAAAAGTACGAAGGGTTATGCCGTACACTTTACTTGCTTATTTGGTGAGGATGAGAGTAAAAGCATGAAGGGTGATGCCGTGCAACTACTTGCTACTCCTTGACTTGATATTACTTGTTTTTCCGTTATACTTTGTTTTCTTTGTGAACTTATTAACTGTTGTTTAATTGTTGAGTTCTTTTGAGATATTCCTTATTGTGTTATTACTTGGTTACTTCTCGTTATTTTGTGGTATACATATATATTTAACTGCACAGGTTTATGTGGGTGTCTGGTCCTAGGCTTGTCACTACTTCGCCGGGATAGGCCAGGCACTTACCAGCACATGGGGTCGGTTGTGCTGATACTACACTTCTGTGCGTTTTTGCACAGGTCCAGGTTACGATCAGGAGCAGCAGCAGTAAATCTTTTGTGTGGGAGTTGATCATATTTGAGACCGAGGTAGCTTGCAGACGTTCGCAGGCCCGACGTCTCTCTCTTTACTTATGTTACTAGTTGTAGTCTCTTTGTTCCGAGACAAACAGATTATGTTGTATTTCTTTCAGACTTTTATGTGTAGTATTCAGTAGTAGTTCGTGAGTTGGTGACTCCACGTCTTGGGTCGAGGATTTCAGTATGGTTTTACCTTGAAACTGCTTAATACTATTTCGATAAAGTCTTCCGCACTTATTTAATTAAAGTTATGGTTTGTTGGTAAATTAATTATGAAATATTATTAAAAACAAGATAGTATGAATACAGTGGCTTGCCTAACTACCACGAGTAGGCGCCATCACGATCCCGATGTTGGGGGAAAATCAGGGTCGTGACATATTCAATTCCAAATGTGCCAAATCTATTCAATTCAATTACACATCGTAAAAAAAATTGCAAACAAATGATTTCACTATTAAATTTAAAGCTAGGGCGCAAAAATAGGTAAAATAACCAAAACCCCCCTCCAGCCAACGTCTCAAAATAAAAAAAAATTCACATTTTCAGAACTCTCGTACTCTCACGAGTCTAACCATATAAAATCTCCCAAATTGGAGGTCAAATGCCCACTCAAAACTCAATAATTTAGCCTATGAAGTTTCACCCAATTTTTCATCCAACAATTCGAAATTAAGGAGGAAATTGTGATTAGATTAGTAGGTTTTAGGCTTAAGGGAGTAGAGAATCATTACCCAGTAGTTGTCTTTGAAAAACCCTCGAAATTGCTCCCAAACTTGTATTTCGAAGAAAATGGCAAACCCTCGGATTTTGAAATGTTTAATATTGCCTAGTGGTTTGTTCAATGCAATCGCATGAAATGGGATGCGTCGCGCAGAGTAAAATTTTAAAGGCTCAGAAAATAGCCTATGCAATTGTAATGCTGGTCATGCGATCGCAGAAGAGAGAGGGGGCAGAACTATGCGATCACAAGAAATACAATGCGGTCGCATAGATGACTTCATTATTGAGCCATCGGCACAATTTATTCAATGCGAACGCGGGGGATAGAATGCGAACGCGGAGAAGAAAAAGGCAAAACTATGTGATCGCGATCAGTGTTATGCGATCGCATAGAAGGATTTGGTCCCCCTCTGAAATTGCACTATGGGATCGCATGGAAAGGGATGCGATCGCAATGAAGAAAGGGGTTTGCAATAGCTGAAAAGAAAATCTGCAATTTTCACAACACAAAAATGCCCCGTTGAGTATCCGAAACACACCTGAGGCACCTAGGACCTCAACCAAACCTACAGACATATCCCATAACATCATTCAAACTTGTACCAATCCTTAAACCACCTAAAACAATGCCGAAAATATGAATTAATCAAAGATTCAAGCCTAAGAACTTCAAATTCCAACAAAACACGCTTTCAATAAAAAACCTAACCAAACCTCGTCCGAATGGCTTGAAAATTTGAACATACATCCCAAATGACATGACGGAGCTACTTCAAATTCTGGAATTTCATTCCAACCCTCGGATAAAAAACTCACTATCAGACTGGAAACTTCAAAAATTCAAACTTCGGCATTTCAAGCCTAAATGAGCTATGAGCTTCCAAAATACATTCCGAACACGCTCCCAACCCCGAATTCACCTAACTGAGCTAACAGAACCATCAAATTTCCATTCTGAGGTCTTCTTCATAGTGTTCCGATTATTGATCATTTTTCAACACTTAAGCTCTCATTTAGGGATTAAGTGTCCCAAAACACTCCGAATCCTAACATCGAATGTCCCAGCAAACTAAAATAGCATAAATGAACTTAGGGGGAGGAGTTAATGGGGGATCGAGGTGTAAATTCCAAAAACAACTGCCGGGTCATTACAGAAACCACCTGTGGAAAAAATTTTAAAATGTTTCTGAGAGCGTGTTATGTGCACCAACTCAATCTTTTTTGTGGAATGTTTGTGATGTGTGTGGTGGTAAAATGTTCACTTTTATGGTTGTTTTTATATTTATTATCTTTTCTCAACCCCTTACTATGATGGTTCTATCTTTTTTTGTGAAGTTAATAGGAACAAAGAACCTGGAGATGCAAACCTGAAGGAGATCAGAGATATACTAAAGTGCCTTCTGGAACAAAAAAATGAGAAACAATTGCACATAGAAAGGCAAAAGGCAAATATTCGCAAGTTGGAGGCTCAATTGAGTCAAGTGGTTGGAGCTTTTAATACTCAACAAGCCAATATTGAGGATAGTAGCCAAGAAGAGCATAAATTTAAGGTGTTAATTGGGGAGTTCAGAGTAGAATATCAACAACCTAGCCAACTACAATTTGAGGATGTCAATGTTGAAGAAGTGAGACTAGAGTCAGCCAAGGACATTGAGGATACAAATTTTGTTGACTCTAGTATCATTTGTGTTGAGGATGTTGAAAATCCTAAAGTTCATGTGTTTGAGCACATTGGTCCACACTCCAAGCATTTTTTCACATTATGTTTGGATGATGATATAGAAATAGAGTCATTTGAACCAATCAAAGAGTGAAGGAATGAGGAACAAGCAGCATATATTTTGGAATTCTTCTTGCCAGAAAGTAGGGATTACATACCTCATACAAAGGCCTAGGAGTGCAGAATACTACATTATTTCCTCGGGCCAGTTAGATCTGTTCCACCGCCCCATGACCATAATCATAAGCTTGAATCAAAACTTGGGGTTCAATTCATAAGCTCGAGTTGGAGGAAAAAGGTTATTCGCGTCGTGCCGCGATGTTAAATCAAGCGCTTGTTGGGAGGCAACCCAGGTTTATTGCTTTCTTTTATTATTTTTTTATTGTATTATTATTGTATTGCCAATTTTTTATTTTTCTAGGAGCATGGAAAGCAAAAGTATTGGAAGGATGCAACAGCAAATCAAATGGTTGGAACTAAGTGTGAGGTACTCACACGAAGGACCAAGCTTGGGAGAAGTGTGAGTACCCCATGAGTTGCTAGTCTTTGGCCTTTGGCCTACTAGAGAGTTTCTTTTACCCTCTAATGTCACGACCCATATTTCTCACCCTCAAGAGTCGTGATGGCGCATATTAATAGGAGCTAGTCAAGCCAATTATAAATACCTCTTTTAGCGAACATCGACAATGTTAAAAACAATGAAGCTTTTAACAAATAAAGCGGAAGTCTCAAATAAAATTTGCTAAAATAAATGCGAAAGATTAACAATCCTCTACCCAAGACTGGTGTCACAATACTCACGAACGTCTAGATAATACTAAATACAAGGTGTGAATGGAACATAAAAATGTCTGCTACGGTACAACAATAACAAACTGAATAAAATAAAAGGGACTCCGGGCCTGCAGACGTCAGCAAGGTTACCTCGAATGTCCCTGGACTGGAACTCGCTCCCAGAATGCTACTGCTACTTAAATGTTGCTCCAACACTTAGATTTATGCAAAAAGATGCACAGAGTGTAGCATCAGCACAACCGACCCCATGTGCTAGTAAGTGCCTGGCCTAACCCCGACGAAGTAGTTACGAGGCTAGACAGGACTACCAAAAAAATATGTGTAGTTCAAATATATATATACGCAATAGAAGGGAATACAGAAATTTAACAAGTCAGGAGGTAGGGGAGCATGCTATATGGGCTATAGCATTTTAGAATACAAGGTCAAAAAATGAGGAATGAAACGGTACAACTACAAAGTCAACAAGAGTAATAAATCAAATATGGCACGGAATGTCCCTTCGTGCATTAATAATCAAAACATGGCACTAAATGTCCCTTCGTGCATTAATTATCAAAACATGGCACGGAATGTTCCTTCATGCATTAATAATCAAAACATGGCACGGAATGTTTCGTTGTGCATTAATAATCAAAACATGGCACAAAATGTTCCTTCGTGCAATAATATCCAAAACATGGCACGGAATGTTCTCTTGTGCAATAATAATCAAAACATGGCACGGAATGTTCCTCCGCGCAATAATAATCAAAATATAGCACGAAATGACCATTCGTGCATAAATATTCAAAACAAGGCACGAAATGACCCTTCATGCATAATCACTCTTACTCACCCAATAACAATCACAACCAAACGGGGCGAGGGGATAGACAAATAATACTAAATATCCCGGCAAGGGAGAACAAAGCAAAATAGCTAAATTCCAGCAAGGGAACAACAACAATATACTCAAAACATCCCGGCAAGGGAATAATCACATCTCTTTCTATTACGCTCATTTCTTACTTTATAATCAAGTCAAAAATTGAGCCAACGCTCCAAGGAGTTTACAAATCATATTTCCTTCTCATTCTCTTCATATCATATAGAAACCATCAATAACAAGGAAGAGTCACTACCGAATCCCAAATAAGGACTTATGGTCATGCTAGACACCGGTGTATAGATACTCGTCACCATGCCTATACACCGTACTCAACAATTAGAAATTAGCAAATAATACTCTAATTTTATTCCCTCAAGCCAAAGGTAGATCAAACACTTACCTCGAATGCTCCAAACTCAACTCAATCCTCTAGTATACCTTTAGCCCTCGAATTCACCATAAAACCGCTCTAATCTAGTTTCAAATTACTTGAATGCATTAACAAATGCTAATTGAATCAATTTGAATGCATGAAAATGAATTTCCCAAAGTTTTACTTAAAAATCCCAAAATGCCCCCGGGCCCACGTGGTCAAAACCCGAGGTTCGGACCAAAATCCGGTTACCCATTTCCCCACGAGTTCATATCTTTTTTGAAATCGGACCTCAAATTGAGGTCCAAATCCCCAAATTTAAGAAAATCTAGGTTCTACCCAAAATTCCCATTTTCATGCATGAACAACCTTGATTTTAAGATGAAAACATGATAAATGTTGTTAACGATTGAAGAAATTGAGAAAAATTTGACTTACAAATGATTTGGGGAAGAAAGGTTTCTTAGAAAATTGCCTATGGAGTTTGGGTTATGAAAGAATGAAGAAATGTGGGTTAAAATTCGTCTAAGTATGAAAAATTGCAGGTCTCAGATGTGGGAAATGCGAAAATGGGTTCACAATTCCGAACCCAGCATGCTTGGGAATTGCGAACCTGGGAATTACGAAGAAAGTTTGGAAAATGCGAACATGCTTGGGAATTGCGAAAAATGTTTAGGAAATGCGAACCTGGGAATTGCGAAGAAAGTTTGGGAAATACGAACAAGCTTGGGAATTGCGAAAAACGTTTGGGAAATGCGGACCTTGGAATTGCGAAGAAAGTTTGGGAAATGCAAACTATCCTGGTAATTACGAAAAATATATGGGAAATGCGAAACCTGTAGACGTGCAATTCCTTTAGTCCAAAATTTTACCTTGTGGCTTATCCAAAACTCACCCGAGCCCTCGGGGCTCCAAACCAAATATACACACAATCTCAATAACATCCTACGGACTTATGCGTGCGATCAAATCGCTAAAATAACATCATTTACATAGAATCAAGCATCAAATCGCATGATTTCTTCCAACTTTTCATAAAACACAAATTTTCCATTTTTAAGTCCGTTACATGCCAAGCGGCGTCCGTTTTCAACCAAACTTTACGGAAAGTGCTTGAATCACATATAAGACTTGTAATTAGCGTCGGAACCAAAATACGAGCCCAATACAATTTTTTTCTGATCAAATTTTCTTTCCATTTTCCTTAATTAATTTCAAAAAACAATTTCACACAAAAAATTATTTCTCGGGCTTGGGACCTCGAAATTCGATTCCAGATATACGACCCAAGTCCTATATTTTCCTACGGACCCTTCGTGGCTATCAAATAACGGGTCCGGGTCCGTTTACCCAAAATATTGACCAAAGTCAACTCTAATGATATTTTAAACGTCAATACCACACAAGAGGGGGGGTGATTTATGTGGTACCTAATTTTCGCGTTAGAAGAACATGGTTCTTCTAAGTGTTCTAACTACAACAGTTTGTGGAATAATAAATGCTGAAAGTAAAGTTCATAGAGATTTTTACGTGGAAAATACCTGGGTCAAACGGTAAAGAAACCACGACCTACTACTCAGTGGGATTTTCCCAAACTCCACTAAAATCATTGGACCAAAAACTACATTTACAAAGACTTTTTGTAAACCTAAGGATTAACTCTATTTCCAGTGAGGCACACAACCTCAACTGTTGCGACACTTTCAAGTTAACGCTAACTTGAATACTCAATGCACCTAATACAATTGCTTTTATGAAAGTTGAAAGGTACAATATGAAAACCTACTACAATTGAACTAAAATTTGAATAAACACGATGATGAAATTGGTTCTTCTATAATAGTTCATGTAGCTTCAGATGTGCACTCTTGTATCTCGCATATATTGCTTGCAAAACAGACTTGATTCTTTTTGCTCTCAAATATGCTTTACTTCTGCTTATGTGCATTACCTGTAAAAGGGAACAACTTAGTTATTTAATAGATCGCCAGTTAAAGTTTGATCAAGACACCAGTGTTTATCCTTTTTCGATTTCAGTCATTAACTACTACAAACTCTCATCCTTATACAAACTTAGGATTGTGTTCTCTTATCTTAAGAAGACTTCTCTCCTTAGAACTCAATGCAACCTTTTCGATCATATTTACAAGATATTTGTTGCATACGCCTCAGTACAAAGGAATTGAAGGAGCAACTTCAGGAACTCCTAGATAAGGGGTTCATACACTCGAGTGTGTCACCGTGGGGTGCACCGATATTGTTTGTCAAGAAGAAAAATGGCACAATGAGGATGTGTATTGAATATAAGAAGTTGAACAAGGTAACAGTGAAGAACAAGTATCATATACCACGCATAGGTGATTTGTTTGATCATCTCCAGGGAGTGAGGGTATTCTCGAAGATTGATCTTCGTTCAGGATACACAAGCTAAAGATTAGGGATTCTAATATTACGAAGACGACTTTAAGGACGAGATATGGGCATTATGAGTTTCTAGTTATGTCTTTAGGGCTGACTAATGCCCCATCCGCGTTCATGCATTTTATGAACAACGTGTTCCAGCTGTATCTGGATTTGTTCGTGATTATGTTTATTGATGATGTCCTGGTGTACTCGCGTAGCGAGGAGGAGCATGCTCGGCATTTGATAGTGGTATTGCATAGATTTAGGGATGAGAAGCTTTATGCAACGTTCTCCAAGTGTGAGTTCTAGCTTAAGTCTATGGCTTTTCTGTGACACGTGGTATCTAGTGATGGTATTTAGGTTGATCCAAAGAATATAGAGGCGGTGCAGAGTTGGCCTAGACTGTCCTTAGCTACAGAGATCCGGAGTTTCCTCGATTTGGCAAGGTATTATCGCTGGTTTGTCCAGGGATTTTCATCTATTGCTTCATCCTTGACCAAGTTGACGCAGAAGGGTGCACCATTCGTATGGTCGGACGAGTGCGAGGAGAGCTTTCAGAAGCTCAAGACAGCTTTGACCACAACTCCAATGTTAGTCTTTCCACCAGCTGCAGGTTCTTACACCGTGTATTGTGATACTTCGAGAGTTGGGATTGGATGTGTATTAATGCAGAAGGGTAGAGTTATTCCTTATTCTTCTCGTCAGTAGAAGCCTCATGAGAAGAACTACCCCATTCATGATTTGGAATTGGCTGCCATAGTTCATGCTTTGAAGATTCAGAGACACTACCTATATGGTGTATCTTGTGAGGTGTACACCGTTCATCGCAATCTTCAGCACTTGTTCAAATAGAAGGATCTAAATTTGAGGCAGCGTAAGTGGCTTGAGTTGCTCAATGATTATGACATTACCATTTTGCCAATGTAGTGGCCGATGCTTTGAACTAAAAGTCGGTGAGTATGGGTAGTTCGGTGTATATTCCAGTTGGGGAGAGGCCCTTTACAGTTGATGTCCAGGCTTTGTCCAATCGGATAGTGAGGTTAGATATTTTGGAGCCTAGCTGGGTGTTGGCTTGTATGGTATCACGGTCTTCCTTGTATGACCGCATTAGAGAGCGCCGGTATGACGATCTGTATTTGCTTGTCCTTAAGGACAGGGTTCAGTATGACGGTGCTAGGGATGTGACTATTGATAGTGATTGTGTGTTGAGGATGCAGGGCCGGATTTACGTGCCCAATGTGGATGGGCTTCGGGAGTTGATATTGGAGGAGGCCTACAGCTCGCGGTATTCTATTCATCCAGGTTTCACGAAGATGTATTATGACTTGAGATAGCATTACTGGTGGAGAAGAATGAAGAAGGATAATGTGAGTCATGTAGCTCGGTGCCTCAACTGTCAGCAGGTCAAGTATGAGCACCAGATGCCCGGTGGTGTGCTTCAGTGCATGGATATTTCCGAGTGGAAATGGGAGAGGATTGACTTCGTGAGTGGTCTCCCTTGGACAGCGAGGAAGTTTGATTCGATTTGGATGATTGTGGATCAGCTGACCAATTCTGCGCACTTCATTCCTATATGTACTACCTATTTTTCGGAGCAGCTAGCAGAGATTTTTATCCGGGAGATTGTACGGTTGCATGGGGTCCCAGTTTCCATTATATCAGATAGAGGTACTCAGTTTAGTTCTCAGTTTCGAAGGACTTTTCAGCGAGAGTTGGGTACATAGGTAGAGTTGAGCACAGCATTTCATCCTCAGATGGACGGGTAGTCCGAGCGTACCATTCAGATATTGGAGGATATGTTGCATGCCCGTGTTATTGACTTTGGAGGTGCTTGGGCTGATTTCTTGCCTCTTGCAGAGTTTCCTTACAACAACAGCTATCAATCCAGCATTCAGATGGCGCCATATGAGGCCTTATATGGGAGACAATGTAGATCTTTGGTTGGTTGGTTTGAGCCCGGCGAGGCTAGGTTGTTGGGGACAGAGTTGGTCCAGGATGCCTTAGATAAGGTGAAAGTGATCTAGGAAAGACTTCGTACAGCTCAGTTGTGTCAGAAGAATTATGCGTACTAGAAGGTCAAAGATGTATCTTATTCGGAGGCCGAGAAGGTCTTGCTGAAGGTTTCGCCTCTGAAGGGCGTCATAAGATTTGGGAAGAAAGGGAAGTTCAATCTGAGGTTCATTGGCCCTTTGAGATACTCATGAGGACTGTAGATGTGGCCTATATGCTTGCTTTGCCACCTAGCTTGTCGGGAGTTTATTCGGTATTTCATGTGTCTATGCTTCGGAAGTAAGCTGGGGACCTATCTCATGTGTTTGACTTCAGTATAGTTCAGTTGGATGATGACTTGACCTATTAAGTAGAGCCTGTAGCTTATTTGGGTCATCAGGTTCGAAGATTGAGGTGAAAGGATATAACTTCGGTAAAGGTGCAGTGGAGAGGTTAGCCCGCAGAGGAGGCTACTTGGGAGAACGAGTTCAAGATGCGGAGCAGATATCCGCACTTGTTTGAGACTCCAAGTATGTTTCTTGACCCGCTCGAGGATGAGCATTTGAATTAGTTGGGGAGGATGTGACGACCCAGCCCGTCGTCACGTGTGTTACCGCCCCGTTCCCCCCCCCCCCCCTTCCCCATAATGTGTTGCTCTATTATTCAATATCAATATTTGAGTTAATCGGGTGTAATTGAGTTGGTTTTAGTTGGAAATGAAGCACTTAGCCTATTAGAAGAAAGCTTATTTTAGAAAAAGTCAACCTGAAGTTGACTATGTGGTTAAAGGGCTCGGATGTGAATTCTGGCAATTCGGTCAGCTTCGGGGGATGATTTGTGACCTAGGAGTGCGATCGGAATTAAATTTGGAGGCCTGGTGTAGAATTAGGATTGAATTGGCGAAGTTTGAATTTTGGCGAATTCCGGTTGATAGGTGGGATTTAGATCTGAGGGTTGGAATGGCCACTGGGGCAACTGCAAGTGAACACATGTTTTAGTTAACTCAACTCAGAAAATAACTATAAATATCATATTTAACAAAAACAAGATAAGCTGCATTCATTGATTAGCAAGTAGTGTCTATAATGCAGTCCACAAAAAGAAAAATAGAATTATCCAACCATGAGCAAAACAAAGAAAAAAATCTCAAACTGGGTCACTGAAGGGTCTTGACTGGTGCACACCAGGATAGCATAGCTAAGGCTTAGAAGAGCTAGAGGGTTGGGTTTGTAGCAAGTTCAACATTTATTTGAACATTCCTTCATTTTTCTCCTTCTCCTTTGTAAGTTCAGCTCTCAACCCATTTCTTTTTCCCTCCAATTCATCCATTGTTGCCTGAAGCCTTGCTATTTCAGCATCTTTTGCTTCAACTCCTGAACTAAGGCTCTGGCCTTGCTATTCACAAGAGTTTTGCTGATGAACTAGGTTCAACTAGAGATGTGCTGAGCAGATGGTCACAAGCTTGAAGTGTCTTGCTGCTAAAATGCTCTTTGCTCGATGCCATTTCCCACTTATTCAGGGGAGCATTTAATCTTTCAAGCACAGTTGCCAAGATAAATCCACAGGGAATGGCATGAGCTTTTGATCCATTGAGCACCCTCTCAAGCAGCTTCACAATAAAAGCAGGCCAGTTGATTTGCTTTCCATCATTCAGACATTGCATAACAACCTGATCCATATAATTTGTTGTATGTCTCCTTTCCTGTCCGGGTAGGAGACATTTGTTGACAAATTCAAAGAGCATTTTGTGATCTGGACTCATTTTACTTTTCTGAACTTCCCTGGCCTCAGGCACCTCTTCCTCTGATGTGGTCACAAAAATTCCTATAATATGAAGATCAGTAGGCAATCCATCTAGGCAAGGCCACATCTGCCTTGTATAGTCATTATATCCCTCACCAGGGATGCCTAAAATCTTGCCCATCTTCACTGCACTACTTCACCTTGACACTCTTCACCTTGCTAGTCACTATCCCATTTTTTATTGTTCCATTGGCCATGAACTCAACAAGTTCAGTCCTAGCCAATTTTCCATCCATCTGAAGAACCATGTTCTTCCAGCCTTGTGCTTCTAAAGCAAACAAAAGCTTTATCATCCCTGGCTCCTCCAGGTCCCTGAGCAATCTTCCCTTCAAAATTTTTCTTTTGCCAAACATGGCATGTCTGTCCAGTTCTTTTTCAGATTCTTCTCTTTCTTCCTCACTTCTCCACCCATCATCTTCTTCGGTAGTTTTGACTTGCTTTCCTTTTCCAACTAACCATGTTCTTTTGGCAAGAGCAGATTTAACAAGTACTTATTTGGTAGACTTTTTGAAAGAAATCATGGTTTCCTTGGACTTTGCTACTGGAATTTCCACAGTAGGACTATCTTCTAGATGGACCTGTTCCATCTCTTTATCTTCTTCCTCAACAACAGTCTCTGAGCTTTGATCAATCTTTTCTTTCCCCTTTTCTTTCTTCTTTTTCTTGATTTCCTCCAAGGAGCTCTTTAATTCTTCTTCACTTTCTCTAACACTACTTCTTGTAGCTCTAATCCTGGCAGTAGACTTGGTTGGTGATTTCTTGCTTTTCTTGGTTGGTTTGGATGCAGCAGGGGTTTTTTGTGATGAGGCTTTTCGTTTTTTGGGTCATAAATTGCCCCCACTTTCTTCAGTAAGTCAGCCAAACTTTCTTCATCAGATGAACCAGGTTCATCTTTCACTTTGCTCAAATTTATTAACCCCTCAGCCGCCTCCCCTGATCCACTTCCCCCTGACTTTGATACTACTTCTCCCCCATTCCCAAAAATGGATAAGATCTCCTTTTTCCTTTTCTTTTTCAATTTTTCAGACTCACTCCCACCTATATCTCTAGTAGCCCCTATCAGAACAAATCTATTTTCCTCTCTCTAAACCACATCTGAAAAGACATAACACGTATCAACTTCCCTTTGAGTTTCCTGAGTTTTGATCTGTTCAGAAGACACATGTTCATCACTTTCACTTGTGGATATGGAATCATTAGATTCTGAGCTCGAGTTGGACTCAGTTACAGGGCTTACTTTCTTTTGACTTGATTGAAGTTTTTCATTCAAGGTTTACCTCAAAGAACCGGTTGCTACAATTTTTCTTTACGGCATTTTCTGGCGACAAAATCTTGGTTTTGGATTTTCAATAGGTGGTGTGGAAGATGAGGTGTTGGGTGAAATGGGTGGTGGAATGCCTGGGGTATCTTGTGGATTTGTAATTGTGAGAGAATTCTGAAACCCTAAGTGAATTTTTCGTGGTGTGGAATCTATGGAGAGTTACAGAAACGAAAGAGGGAAGGTTCAAGTATTTTTGAAAAATTGATAATTGAGGAGTGTTTTGTGGGGGTTTTAAAGAAAGTAATAATTGCTCAGATTTTGTAGATTTTCAGTAGTCACATAGAAGTCTAATCAAATTAGAGTTCCAATCTCCTTAGGTATTAAATATAATTGCTAGGATTTAAGTAAGGTTTCCGTTATGTTTAGACTTCTAGTTTCAATAAAATTGGTTCAATAGGCTCAACGCATAGTATTTTGGACTTTTAGTATATCTAGGATTCTTGCTCATAATTGATAATTAATTTTTTTTAATTGTGCAAAGAATAGAAACATACCTGGACTTTTCATGAGCATACCTGATGAACTAGGTTCTTCAAGTGATACTTCTCTTGATTATGCCTCATATGACAAAATAGAAATTTTGTAAGAGATTAATGAATTTCATAAACACATGTTACAAGAGTATACTATTTATAGTATGAGATTGAGTAGAAATTAGTCTAATATTCACACAGATTAAGAACTCCTAACCAAAAATAAAATCATTTTTTTTCATATATATTTTTTTTCTTGTGCTTTCTGAACTTGTCCTTTTAGGTGATCTTAATCATCCCTAACTCCAACTTATTCCTTTCAAAATTTTCTCTACTTAAAGCCTTGGTGAAGATGTCAGCTATTTGCTTATTAGTTGCATAAAATTCTTTGGAAATTAGCCCTTTCTCATAATTATCTCTTAAGAAATGATGTCTGACATCTATGTGCTTAGTACTTTTGTGATGAACCGGGTTCTTTGTCATCCTTATAGCACTAGTGTTGTCACAGAATGTTGGTATGCATCCTACTACTATACCAAAGTCTACTAATTGTTGCTTGATCCACAGTAGTTGAGCACAACAAGAAGCAGCAGCTACATACTCAGCCTCAGCAGTAGATAAGGCTACTGAATTCTATTTCTTGGTGGCCCATGATACAAGACATGAACCAAGAAAATGAGCCATACCTGAAGTGATTTTTCTATCCACTAGAAAACCTGCATAGTCAGCATCAGCATATCCTACTAGATCAAAGTTACTACCTTTAGTATACCATAGGCATAATTTAGTGGTCCGTTTCAAGTATCTCAATATTCTTTTGACATCAGTCAAATAAGACTCTTTAGGATTAGCCTGAAAACGTGCACAAAGTCCTACACTGAAAACACTGTTAGGTCTACTTGCAGTAAGATACAAGAGTGAACCAATCATACCCCTATACAACTTTTGATCAACTGATGAACCGAGTTTATCAGCATTTAATTTAGTGGCAGTTGCAATAGGTGCATCTATTTCTTTAGAGTCCTCCATTTTAAACTTCTTGATTAGTTTCTTTGTATATTTCTGTTGATGAATCATGGGTCCATTTGAGCTTTGTTTTATATGTAGGCCTAAGAAAAAGTTTAGTTCACCCATCATACTCATTTCAAATTCACTGCCCATTAGTTTTGCAAATTCCTTGATCAACTTATCTGTGGTAGCCCCAAATATGATATCATCAACATATATTTGTACAATAATAAGATCTTTACCTTTTTCTTTTAGAAATAGGGTGCTGTCAATTTTACCTCTTTTGTACCCATGCTCCAGCAGGAATTTTGACAACCTTTCATACCAAGTTCTTGGGGCCTGCTTGAGACCACAGAGAGCCTTATCTAGCTTGTAAACATGATTAGGACATTCTTTGCTTTTGAATCCTGGAGGTTTCCTTACAAACACTTCTTCTTTGATATAGCCATTTAGGAAGACACTTTTGACATCCATTTAATGAAGAGTGAATTCCATATGTGCTGCAAAGGCTATGAGGAGTCTAATTGCTTCATGTCTAGCAACTGGAGAAAAAGTCCCATCATAATCAATGCCTTCCTCTTGACTATGGCCTTGAACCACCAACCTTGCCTTATTTCTTGTAACTGTTCCATCTTCATCCAATTTGTTCCTGAAGACCCATTTTGTTCCAATGACTAACCTGTCCTTAGGTTTTGGAACCAAGTACTAGACTCGACTTCTTTTAAACTGATTGAGTTCATCTTGCATAGCATTGACCCAGTCTGCATTTTGTAGAGATTCATTCACATTTTATGTTCAATAAGAGACAGAAAGGCATCAAATGCACATAGGTTCTTCAGTTGTGATCTTGTCTTGACCCCTGATGTTGGATCATTTATGATGTTCTCAATGGGGTGAGAACTCAAATACTTGTAAGATTTTCCAACCATCTGGTTTTTGCTGGTTTATCCTTCATTGTTATGTTGAAGAAGAACATGATCAGAAGTATGATCCTTTAGATTGGTTCCCCCTGTCAGATTGCCCGGGGTGAGTGGACCTGTTCCATCACCTGCTCCTTCCTTTGGTGCAACCTTGACTTGTGTTGTGACTTTAGTTAATTTTCTCACCAGCCCAATGGCTTCATCTTCATGTTCCTGTCTCTCAGAAAGAGTGTTAGATTCATCAAATACAACATACACTTTCTTCAACACATAGGATTCTTTTATTAAATACTTTATATGCTTTGCTATGTGAAGAATATCCCAAGAACATTCCCTCGTCACTTTTGGGATCAAACTTACCTAGGGAGTCTTTTCCATTATTGTACACATAGCACTTGCAACTAAAAGCCCTAAGGTGGGATATGTTTGGTTTTCTCCCTTTAAGTAACTCATAGGGAGTTTTCTCTACAAGAGGCCTAGTCATACATCTGTTTATTATATAACAAGCAGTGTTTATAGCCTCTGCCTAGAAGCTATGAGGTAGTTTACTGGAAAGTAACATAGTCCTTGCCATATCCTCAAGGGTTCTTTTCTTCCTTTCAATTACCCCATTTTGTTGAGGGGTCCTAGGGGAAGAAAAATTGTGGTCTATTCCATTTTAATCACAAAATTCAGCAAATTTTGCATTTTCAAATTCGGTTCCAGGTTAAGACCTCTAATATGTCAGTTTTCTTTTGTGGTTTATTCTTGAGTCACTAATGCTCCTTATTTTTGTTTTGTTTTTGTTCTTTTTTCCTTTTCTCGATCTTTCGCCGAGGGTTGATTGGAAACAGCCTCTCTGCCCTATCGGGTAGGGGTAAGGCATGCGTACATATTACCCTCCCCAAACCCCACCCTGTGGGACTATACTGGGTAATTGTTGTTGTTGTTGATAAGACCTAATGGAAGCAAATTGATTTCCTAATTGCTTCTGAGTTTTCCTAATAAAAGCAGTGAACATTTCAAATGCTTCATCTTTAGAAGTTAGAAACAATACCTAGGTAAACCTAGAATAATCATCAACCAGTACCATTACATATCTTTTACCACCTCTGCTAATGGCTCTCATTGGACCACAAAGATCCATATGAACCAGTTCCAACGTCTTGGAAGTACTAACCAGTTTATTAGGTTTAAAGGATGACCTTACCTGCTTCCCCCTTGCACATGCCTCACAAACCTTGTCTTCCTTAAACTTGATATTAGGTAGCCCTATTACCAAGTCCTTGGAGATTAATTTGTTTAATTGATTTAGACTGGCATGGCCGAGTCTTTTGTGCCAAAGGAGGGGATCATTAATTACCACACTTGAGTAGGTGAGTTCATCTTTAGAAAGAGTTGACAAATCTACAATGTAAATATTGTTAACTCTCCTTCTCTGCAAAACAATTTTGTTAGTAGTAAGGCTAATCACAAAACATTTTGTTAAAGTTAAGGCCACAAGATTACCTCAGTCACACAGTTGTGACACACTTATCAGGCTATACTTTAAGCCATATATCAAATAGACATTCTCAATGGAATAAGAGTCTGTTTTTCCTATCTTTCCAACACCAATGATCTCACATTTCTTTCCATTTCCAAAGGAGACATTACCTCCTTTTAGGTTCTCAAGTGAAAGGAACTGGTTCTTGTTACCAGTCATGTTTTGAGCAGCCACTATCCATGTACCATATTTGGCTACTTCCTTTCACATAATCTTGCAAAATAAATCATGGGTTAGTCTTAGGAACCCAAACTAGTTTGGGTCCCTTTCGATGGGCAAATGGATAAATGAAACTTTTCTTTGCCCAACTAGGCAGTTTGTGCTTTTCTTTAACAAAAGCTTTGTTCTTTTGACCAGCCTTTTCTCTAGCATTACATTCGTTTTTGTAATGGCCAGTATTTCCACAATGTGTGAAAATCTTATTCTCAGGAAATGTGAGATACTTGTTTTTGGGATCCCATTTTGGAGCTTGAGGCCCAAATCCAAGTCCTCTCTTATTGCTACTATGATGTTCTTCCAGCCAAGAGAGTACATCAGAAGACTTGTTCCATTTGCATGTTATGTCTAGTTCATGCTTTACTTTTCCTAAATCTGCTTTTAAGACTTTAATCAATTCATCTTTCTTGTACAGTTCATCTTTCATTTTTCCTATATTTTCTTCTAAGATGAGACATGATTGATCCGCATTTTTCTTACCTGTCCCTAATTTCAGTTAAATATTTTCAGATCTGAGTTCTAGAATCTTATTTTCAAGTTGATGAACTTGGTTCATCAACTCGGTACTTATGTTGTCACTCTTATCGGCCCTAGACTCAAGTCTTTTACATTTTTCTTCTAGGATAACACATTCTTTAGACAGAACATCTTTCTCATTGTTTAATATTTCAGACTTGTCTATGAGGTCCATCAACAAATCATCCAGTTTTTCTTTGGATAAAAATTTTATCTTTTCTTTAAGGTGTAGGATACTTACCTCATGTTCATCTTCTGATTCTCCGATGGCCATAAGAGCTTGCTCATCTTCAGCTTCATTTTCTGAGTCCTCATCTGATGTTTCTCCCCATGCAGCAACCATGGCTTTTGTTGATCCCTTATTCTTTTTTGGTTGAACCTGTTCCTTCTTCCTATTTCTTCTTTCAGCTCTTTCTTTCTTCCATTCAATCTCCCATTGTAGACAATTTTTGATGTGGTAATCAGTCTTCACACACTTGTAACAACCTTCATTGGTTTGTTTCTCTGGAGCCCTTTTGTTTCCCTAGAGCCCTGGATTTGCTGAATGTCGTTTCTTTTGAAGTACCTTTTCTTCTCATAAGGAATTTCTTGAACTGGTTATCATAGCCTTCTCATCATCTTTAAGATCTGATCCTTCTGAAATTCTAAGAGCCAGACTTCTTTCTTTCTTTGGAGCATCCATTTTCATTGTTTGCCTTCTCAGTTCATAGGCAGTGAGATTTCCAATTAGTTCATCTAACTTTAGAGTAGCAATGTTCTTTGATTCCTGAATAGCAGTGATTTTGCTTTCCTAATAGATTGGCAGAACCCTAGTTAGAATTTTCTCCACCTTGTCTTCTTCTAGGATAATCCTTCTAAGAGACCAAAGTTCACTTGTCAGTGTAGTGAACCTGTTATATATTTCTGGGATAGTTTCCCCTTCGTTCATGGTAAAATTTTCATATTGAGAATATAGTAGAGTTCCTCTTGACCTCTTTACCTGAGGTGTTCCTTCATGAGCCACTTATAGAGTGTCCCAGATCTCCTTCACAGTAGCACGGCCTTGAATCCTGTTATTTTCATCGGGACCCAGTCCACATACCAATCATTTCTTGGCCTTTGCATTTTTCTCCCATTTCCTTAGATCTCCAGTGGTACAATCTACTCTTGTCTTTGGAACATCCACTCCTTCAGCATTCTTCTTGGTTGTGGCTAATGGACCATCAATGATGATATCCCAAAGTTCATAGTCTTCACCCATGATATGGTCCCTCATTTTTTTTTCCACAAGGAATAGAAGAGGCCATTGAAGAGACGAGGCCTGGCAGTGGATTGCCCTTCCCAGTTCTCAGGTGGTGCACTCATGTTTATCTTTCCTAAGGTGTTACCCTCTTCAAGGTTAACCCACTTTGATACCAATTAATGTTTTAAACGTCAATACCACACAAGAGGGGGTGTGATTTGTGTGGTACCTAATTTTTGCGTTTGAAGAACCTCGTTCTTCTAATTGTTCTAACTTCAGCAGTTTGTGGAATAATAAATGCTGAAAGTAAAGTACACAGAGATTTTTACGTGGAAAACACATGGCTCAAAAGGTGAAAACACCACGACCTACTACTCAGTAAGATTTTCCCAAACTCTACTAAAATCAATAAGCCAAAACTGCATTTACAAAGACTCTTTGTAAACCTAAGGATTAACTCTAATCCAAGTGTAGCACACAGCCTCAACTGTTGTGACACTATCAAGTTAATGCTAACTTGAATACTCAATACACCTAATACAATTGCTTTTATGAAAGCTGAAAGGTACAATATGAAAACCTACTACAATTGAACTAAACTTTGAATAAACATGATGATGAAATTGGTTCTTCTATAATAGTTCATGTAGCTTCAGATGTGCACTCTTGTATCTCGCATATATTGATTGCAAAATAGACTTGATTCTTTTTGCTCTCAAATATGCTTTACTTCTGCTTATGTGCATTACCTATAAAAGAGAACAACTTAGTTATTTAATAGATCGCCAGTTAGAGTTTGATCAAGACACCAGTGTTTATCCTTTTTCGATTTCAGTCATTAACTAGTACAAACTCTCATCCTTATACTAACTTAGGATTGTGTTCTCTTATCTTAAGAAGACTGCTCTCCTTAGAACTCAATGCAACCTTTTCGATCATATTTACAAGATATTTGTTGCATACGCCTCAGTACAAAGGAATTGAAGGAGCAACTTCAGGAACTCCTAGATAAGGGGTTCATTCGCTCGAGTATGTCACCGTGGGGTGCATCGATCTTGTTTGTCAAGAAGAAAAATGGCACAATGAGGATGTGTATTGATTATAAGAAGTTGAACAAGGTAACAGTGAAGAACAAGTATCATATACCACGCATTGGTGATTTGTTTGATCAGCTCCAGGGAGTGAGGGTATTCTCAAAGATTGATCTTCGTTCAGGATACACAAGCTAAAGATTAGGGATTCTGATATTATGAAGACAACTTTAAGGACGAGATATGGGCATTATGAGTTTCTAGTTATGTCTTTAGGGCTGACTAATGCCCCATCCATGTTCATGCATTTTATGAACAACGTGTTCCGGCTGTATCTGGATTAGTTTGTGATTATGTTTATTAATGATGTCCTAGTGTACTCGCGTAGCGAAGAGGAGCATGCTCAGCATTTTATAGTGGTATTGCATAGATTTAGGTATGAGAAGCTTTATGCAAAGTTCTCCAAGTGTGAGTTCTAGCTTAAGTCTATGGCTTTTCTATGACACGTGGTATCTAGTGATGGTATTCAGGTTGATCCAAAGAAGATAGAGGCGGTGCAGAGTTGTCCTAGACTGTCCTTAGCTACAGAGATTCGAAGTTTCCTCGATTTGGCAGGGTATTATCGCTGGTTTGTCCAGGGATTTTCATCTATTGCTTCGTCCTTGACCAAGTTGACGCAGAAGGGTGCACCATTCATATGGTCGGACGAGTGCGAGGAGAGCTTTCAGAAGCTCAAGACAGCTTTGACCATAGCTCCGGTGTTAGTCTTTCTATCAGCTGCAGGTTCTTACACCGTGTATTGTGATGCTTTGAGAGTTGGGATTGGATGTGTGTTGATGCAGGAGGGTAGAGTTATTCCTTATTCTTCTCGTCAGTTGAAGCCTCATGAGAAGAACTACCCGGTTCATGATTTGAAATTGGCGGCCATAGTTCATGCTTTGAAGATTCGGAGACACTACCTATATAGCGTATCTTGTGAGGTGTACACCGTTCATGCAATCTTCAGCACTTGTTCAAACAGAAGGATCTAAATTTGAGGCAGCGTAAGTGGCTTGAGTTGCTCAATGATTATGACATTACCATTTTGTATCATCCGGGGAAGACCAATGTAGTGGCCGATGCTTTGAATCGAAAGGCTGTGAGTATGGGTAGTTTGGTGTATATTCCAGTTGAGGAGAGGCCCTTTGCAGTTGATGTCCAGTCTTTGTCCAATCGGATAGTGAGGTTAGATATTTTGGAGCCTAGCCGGGTGTTGGCTTGTATGGTATCACGCACTTCCATGTATGACCGCATTAGAGAGCGCTAGTATGATGATCCATATTTGCTTGTCCTTAAGGATAGGGTTCAGTATGACGGTGCCAGGGATGTCACTATTGATAGTGATTGTGTGTTGAGGATGCAGGGCTAGATTTGCGTTCCCAATGTGGATGGGCTTCAGGAGTTGATATTGGATGAGGCCCACAGCTCGCGGTATTCTATTCATCCAGGTGTCGCGAAGATGTATTAGCACTTGAGACAGCATTACTGGTGGAAAAGAATGAAGAAGGATAATGTGAGTCATGTAGCTCGGTGCCTCAACTGTCAGCGGGTCAATTATGAGTATCAGATACCCGGTGGTGTGCTTTAGCGCATGGATATTCCCGAGTGGAAATGGAAGAGGATTGACTTCGTGAGTGGTCTCCCTTGGACATCGAAGAAGTTTGATTCTGTTTGGGTGATTGTGGATCAGCTGACCAATTCCGCGCACTTCATTCCTGTACGTACTACCTATTCTTCGGAGCAGCTAGCAGAGATTTTCATCCGGGAGATTGTATGGTTGCATGGGGTCCCAGTTTCCATTATATCAGATAGGGGTACTCAGTTTATTTCTCAGTTCCGGAGGACTTTTTAGCGAGAGTTGGGTACATAAGTAGAGTTGAGCACAACATTTCATCCTTAGATGGATGGGCAGTCCGAGCGTACCATTCAGATATTGGAGGACATGTTAAATGCTTGTATTATTAACTTTGGAGGTTCTTGGGATAATTTCTTGCCTCTTCCAGAGTTTTCTTACAACAACAGCTATCAATCCAGCATTCAGATGGCGCCATATGAGGCCTTATGTGGGAGACAGTGTAGATCTCTAGTTGGTTGGTTTGAGCCCGGCGAGGCTAGGTTGTTGGGGACAGAGTTGGTCCAGGATGCCTTAGATAAGGTGAAAGTGATCTAGGAAAGACTTCGTACAGCTCAGTTGTGTCAGAAGAATTATGCGGACTGGAAGGTCAGAGATGTATCTTATTCGTAGGCCGAGAAGGTCTTGCTGAAGGTTTCGCCTATGAAGGGCGTCATGAGATTTGGGAAGAAAGGGAAGTTGAGTCTGAGGTTTATTGGCTGATTGAGATACTCAGGGGACTGTAGATGTGGCCTATATGCTTGCTTTGCCACCTAGCATGTCGGGAGTTTATTCGGTATTTCATGTGTCTATGCTTCGAAAGTATGCTGGGGGCCTATCTCATATGTTGGACTTCAGTATAGTTCAGTTGGATGATGACTTGACCTATGAAGTGGAGCATGTAACTTATTTGGGTCATCAGGTTCGACGATTAAGGTCAAAGGATATAACTTCGGTAAAGATGTAGTGGAGAGGTTGGCCCGCGGAGGAGTCTACTTGGGAGACCGAGTTGGAGATGCGGAGCAGATATCCTCACTTGTTTGAGACTCCAGGTATGTTTCTTAACCTACTCGAGGACAAGTATTTGTATTAGTTGGGGAGGATGTGACGACCCAGCCCGTCGTCACGTATGTTACCACCCCGTTCCCCCCCCCTCCCCCCCATAATGTGTTGCACTATTATTCAATATCAGTATTTGAGTTGATCGGGTGGAATTGAATTGGTTTTAGTTGGAAATGAAGCACTTAGCCTCTTAGAAGAAAGCTTATTTTAGAAAAAGTCAACCTTAAGTTGACTATGTGGTTAAAGGGCTTAGATGTGAAATCTAGCAATTCGGTGAGCTTCGAGGGATGATTTGTGACTTAGGACTGCGATCGGAATTAAATTTTGAGGCCTGGTGCAGAATTAGGATTGAATTGGCGAAGTTTGAATTTTGGCGAATTCCGGTTTATAGGTGAGATTTAGATTAGAGGGTTGGAATGGAATTCCGGAAGTTGCAGTAGCTTCGTTAAGTGATTTTGGATATGTCTGCAAATTTTCAGGTCTTTCAGATGTTGTTTGGTCGGGTTTTTGATCGAATGCATGTTGTGGAAGTTTTGAAGAAACTTAGGCTTGAATCTGATGCGATTTAATGGTTTTAGCATTGTTTCACATGTTTTGTGGATTGGAACAAGTTTGAATAAGGTTTTAGGATGTGTTAGTGCTTTTGGTTGAGGTCCCAGGGGACTCGGGGTGATTTCGGATGGTTAAACGGGAGTTTGAGGCATTTGTTGAAGGTCTATATTTTTTTCAATCTTCTAGTATTTCTGCATCTGCGAAAAAGGAGACGCATAAGCGGTTCCGCAGATGCGGTGGAGTGGTCACAGAAGCGGGAAGGCGTGGCTCAGGAAAATTCCGCATAAACGGATATTTTACCGTAGAAGCGGTTGGTAAGAAACTGTATAAGCGGTTTGTGTATCACATAAGCCGTCCTAGGGGTTTTTAAGTGAGACCGCATAATTGGTCAATTGAACGCTTGTGCGGGACCGCAGGTGCAGTCATTTGGCCGCAAAAGCGGAAAAAAGACCTGGAGTTATAGTGAACAGTGTTCACGAACTTGAAAGAGAAGCAAACATTTTGGACTTCGACTTAGGCGGTGTTTTTGGGCAATTTTGAAGAGGGTTCGAAAGGGTTTCATCAGGTATGAATTGTTGGACTCGGATTATGTTATTATGGTTAAAAACATGAATTAATCACTAAATTTCAAGGAATTAAGGGTTAAAAAATGGAGGTTAGGGCTTGAAACTTAAGAGGGTTTGAATTGATGATTTGAGGGGTCATAAGGACTCTGATTCTTGTGTATTTTGTATGTACAGACTCGTGGCAAGACAAGGAATCCGGTGATGCAACTTTCGTAATTTTTTGAGAAGTGGGCTCGGGGCTCGTGTTTTGCCAACTTCGTGTTTTTTGTTATTTTTTGAGTTCTTTCAATTGAGTTATGTTTTATTAGCTTATTATAACGTATTCCTGATGGTTTTAATCAGATTTGGTGCGTGAGGAGGTGGATTCAAGAGGGAAGGCTTAGCGAACTAGTCTTGTGGCCGGTTTGAGGTGAGTAATAGACGTAGATGATGACCTAAGGGTCTGAAACCCCGGTATATCACATTATGATGCTATATTGAGGCGAGACACGTACTTTACGGTAAGTGCGGGGTTGATTATGATTGGTGACTATGCCTTAGTCTGACCGAGTGATGTTCGTACTGCTTTATTGGCTATAAATTAGTTGGTAAACCTCCTACTTGGATGGTTATGAATATATTTGGGTCGTATGCTGATTATTTGGATCCTGTAGGGATTATTATCACTGTTTCTATGATGTTTAGCATATTTTCATGATATCAGTCCTGAGTTAAACACTTTCTCGAAATGGCTAGTAAGTTTCTAAGGTTTTAAACACTAAATCTATAAATTCTAATAATTGGAACTGAAAATGGTAAGTTTGACTATGCCTGTGTGGCTTGCACGCATATAACTGGACTGATTGTGGATCTGGTTATGCGCCGCAGCGAATGTTATGATTATATTGCGTTTGGACTATAGGAGCCCCTCCAAAGTCTGAACCTCCACAGTGAGCACGGGTACCCAAATGGATCGGGTTGCATGCCGCAATGGTCACTTGTATTGCATTACATCCATGCATCGATATCTGCCTGTTTTATCTGTCATTATTTGTTGTTGTTCTACCGTTAAATGTGTAAAAGTATTGATTATAGCTTTGCATTGTTATATTTTTGGGTTTCTCACTATCAGTCATTATACATGTCTATTACCACTAAGTTGGAAGTACTCACTTTACTCCCTACACCATGTGTGCAGATTCAGGTGTCTCGGGAGCTTAGCTACTATATTTGCTTTCAGAACTTTATAGGAGTTGTCGAGGTAGCTGTCTAACGTCCGCAGGACCCGACTCCTCCCCTAGCGCTTTATCATTTTCCACAGTTTTGAACATCTGTATTACTGAAGTTTTATTACTCTGTATTGTTAAAGGCTCTAGACTCATGACCCTCAGGTCTTAGGGAGTTTATTTGGTGTTATCCTTATATTCAGTTTTGTTCTATCAGTTAGTTAAAACTTTTAGCTTTATTGTTTGTTAATGACATTCAAATAACTTGTTTTGAGCTTCATGCTTGGGTTGATGGTGTAAATGGTCGGGCTTGCCTAGCAATTGTGTTGGGCACCATCACGGTCGGGATTGGGGCCGTGACAAGTTGGTATCAGAGCCTAGGTTACTAGGCCTCATGAGTCATGAGCCGGTTAGTAGAGTCTCGTGGATTGGTACGGAGATGTCTATATTTATCCTCGAGAGGCTGCAAAAACTTTAGGAAATATTTCATATCCTTGAACTCTTGTCATGCAGCTTTATTGTTTGAGAACTAAACTTCTATATTCTATTCTCTCATAGATGGCGAAAACACGTACTACCGGACATGGCGGACCACCACCATTGCCACCCACTAGAGGCCGTGGTCATGGTCGAGGTAGAGCAGCAGGGGTAGTACCAGTTGACCGACCATTTTCCCCCCATTCAGGACCATCCTCCAGCTGTAGATGCTCCAACAACACCCGTTCAGGCACGGGCAGTGCCCATCGTGGTTCCTAGTCTTTAGGAGGCTTTAGCTTAGATCTTATCTGTCTGCACTGGTCTGTCTCAGGCAGTCTCATCCTCTACTACTAGAGCTACTTCTTAGATCGAGGGTAGTCAGCAGACCCTCGTAGCTCGCACACCCGAGTAGGTTGTGCAGGGATTACATACACCAGTAGCGGCCCTAGCTCAGCTAGCTGCACCGGTTGCTCCAGTTACACCAGTCGCACCAGCTCCAGAGTATGTGGTCCAGTGATGCCAGATAATGAGCATCATCGACTAGGGAGGTTTTGTAGACTTCAGCCTCCGACGTTCAGCAGTACTGAGGGCGAGGATGCCCGGGGATTTCTAGACAAGTGTCAGCATATGCTTCACACTACAGGGATCTTAGAGTCGAATGGAGTGGCTTTTACTACCTTCGAGTTCTTAGGGCCTGTATTTACATGGTGGGAGGAGTTTGAGAGTCGTAGGCCTGCGGGAGTAGCACCCCTTACTTGGCAGTAGTTCTCCACTCTCTTTCTAGAGAAGTATGTGTCGCAATATCGTAAAGAGGAGCTGCGTCGATAGTTTGAGTGGTTGATCCAGGGTGACATGGCTATGACCAGTATGAGTTAATGTTCACACAGTTGGCTAGACATGCTACTTGGATGTTCCCGACGGATCGGGAGAGGATTAGGAGGTTTGGGGATGGCCTCAACTATCCGATTCGCATTTTGATGAATAGGGAGAGGGTGGTAGCAGCTTCGTTTGAGGAGGTAGTTGATATGGCTCGCCAGATTGAGACATATCATCGTCGGGAGTGTGAGGAGAGGGAGGCCAAAAGGCATCGAGGTTCAGGTAGCTACAGTGGTGCTCCGTCTAGGGGCTAGTTCCAGCAAGGCATAGGTCGTACTTATAGGCCTCCTCAGCCAGGTCGCCCAGAGTACATGGGGGCTTCTTCAGGCCGAGGCCGTCAGGGACTTCAGCGGGGCTAGTTCAGTTAGTGCCCTTCCATCTTAGAGTTCTACTCCTACCTCTTTAGCCTAGGGTTCATCTGCAGCGAGGGGTTCCTTTTAGTCCCCTTCTCGAGCACTGGGTAGTTGCTATGAGTGTGGTGAGTTTGGCCATACGAGGAGACAGTGTCCTCGGCTTCATAGTGGTCGGTCTCAATCTACTTCAGCAACATCCCAATCAGGTATGGGTGAGGGTCAGACAGTTAGGGGTCGCCTTAGAGGTGGAGATTGATCTAGTGGTGGTCGGGCTCTGTTCTATGCTATCCCATATATGAGGGATGCTATTGCATCAGACGATATTATCACAGGTATTATCCCAGTTTGCCACATGGATGCTTCTATTTTATTTGATCCCGGGTCTACATACTCCTATGTGTCTTCATATTTTGCCCATCATCTGGGTACAACCCGTGGTTGTCTTGCCTTGCATGTGCATATATCTACCCCGGTGGATGATACTATTATTGTGGATCACATATATCGATCTTGTCTTGTTATTCTCGAGGGTCTAGAGACCCGAGTTGATTTGTTGTTGTTGGTAATAGTAGACTTTGATGTGATTCTAGGTATAGATTGGCTATCTCCGTACCATGCTTTTCTGGACTATCATGCCAAGACAGTTACGTTGGCCATTCCAGGTGTTTCGAGGATTGGGTGGCGAGGTTCGACCGATTATATTCCCAGTAGGGTGATCTCTTTCCCAAAGGCCCAGCGGATGGTTGGGAAAGGTTGTTTATCGTACTTCACTTTTGTGAGAGATGTTAGAGCTGAGAATCCTAGTCTCAATTCTTTGCCCGTTGTGAGAGACTTACCAGATGTGTTTCAAGTAGACCTGTCGGGCATGCCGCCGGACAGGGACATTGATTTATGTATTGATCTGGTGCCGGGCACTCAGCCCATCTCTATTCCTCTCTATCGTATGACACCAGCTGAGTTAAAGAAATTGAAGGAGCAACTTTTGGAACTCCTAGATAAGGGGTTCATTTGCCCGAGTGTGTCACCGTGGGGTGCACCGATCTTGTTTGTCAAGAAGAAATATGGCACAATGAGGATGTGTATTGATTACAAGCAGTTGAACAAGGTAACGGTGAAGAATAAGTATCCTCTACCGCGCATTGATGATTTGTTTGATCAGCTCCAGGGAGCGGGGGTATTCTCGAAGATTGATCTTCATTCAGGTTATCACCACCTGAAGATTAAGGATTCTGATACTAATAAGACAGCTTTAAGAACACGATATGGTCATTATGAGTTTCTAGTTATGTATTTTGGACTGACTAATGCACCATCTGCGTTCGTGCATTTGATGAACATCGTGTTCCAGCCGTATCTGGATTCATTTGTGATTGTGTTTATTGATGACATCCTAGTGTACTCGTGTAGCGAGGAGGAGCATGTTCGGCATTTGAGAGTGGTATTGCAGAGATTTAGGCAATGAGAAGCCTTATCAAAAGTTCTGCAAGTGTGAGTTCTAGCTTGGGTCTGTGACTTTTCTGGGACACGTAGTGTCTAGTGATAGTATTCAGGTTGATCCAAAGAAGATAGAGGCGATGCAGAGTTGGCCTAGACTGTCCTTAGCTACGGAGATCCGGAGTTTCCTAGGTTTGGCAGGGTATTATCGCCAGTTTGTCGAGGGATTTTCATTTGTTGCTTTGTCCTTGACCAAGTTGACGTAGAAGGGTGCACCACACGTATGGTCGGACGAGTACGAGGAGAGCTTTCAGAAGCTCAAGACAGCTTTGACCACAGCTCTAGTGTTAGTCTTGCTATCAGCTTCAGGTTCTTACACCGTGTATTATGATGCTTCGAGAGTTGGGACTGGATGTGTGTTGATGCAGAAGGGTAGAGTTATTGCTTATTCTTCTCGTCAATTGAATCCTCATGAGAAGAAGTACCCCGTTTATGATTTATAGTTGGATGCCATAGTTCATGCTTTGAAGATTTGGAGACACTACCTATATGGCATATCTTGTGAGGTGTATACCGATCATCGCAATCTTCAGCACTTATTCAAACAGCAGGATCTAAATTTGATGTAGCGGAGGTGGCTTGAGTTGCTCAAGGATTATGACATTACCATTTTGTATCATCTGGGGAAGGCCAATGTAGTGGCTGATGCTTTCAGCCGAAAGGCGGTGAGTATGGGGAGTTTGGTGTACATTCCAGTTGCGGAGAGGCCCTTTGCAGTTGATGTCCAGGCTTTGGCCAATCGGATGGTGAGGTTAGATATTTCGGAGCCTAGCCGGGTGTTGGCTTGTGTGGTATCTCAGTCTTTCTTGTATGACCACATTAGAGAGCGCCAATATGATGATCCATATTTGCTTGTCCTTAAGGACAGGGTTCAGCTTGACGATGCTAGGGATGTGACCATTGATAATGATTGTGTGTTGAGTATGTAGGGCCGAATTTGCGTGCCCAATATAGATGGGCTTCGGGAGTTTATATTGTAGGAGGGCCATAGCTCGCAGTATTTGATTCATCCAGTTGCCGCGAAAATGTATCAAGACTTGAGACAGCATTACTGGTGGAGAAGAATGAAGAAGGATATAGTGAGTCATGTAGCTCGGTGCCTCAATTGTCAGTAGGTCAAGTATGAACATCAGAGGCCTGGTGGTGTGCTTCAGCGCATGGATATTCCCGAGTGGAAATGGGAGAGAATTGACTTCGTGAGTGGTCTCCCTTGGATAATAAGGAAGTTTGATTCGGTTTGGGTGATTGTGGATCGATTGACCAAGTATGCGCACTTCATTCATGTATGTACTACCTATTATTCGGAGCGGCTAGCAGAGATTTTCATTTTGGAGATTGTACGATTGCATGAGGTCCCAGTTTACATTATATCAGATAGGGGTAATCAGTTTACTTCTCAGTTCTGGAGGAATTTTCAACGAGAGTTGGGTACATAGGTAGAGTTGAGCACAGAATTTCATCCTTAGACGGACGGGCAGTCCAGGCGTACCATTCAGATTTAGGAGGATATGTTGTGTGCCTGTGTTTTTGACTTTTGAGGTTCTTGGGCTAATTTTTTGCCTCTTGCAGAGCTTGCTTACAACAACAGCTATCAATCCAGTATTCAGATGGTTCCATATGATGCCTTATACGGGAGACGGTATAGATCTCTGGTTGGTTGGTTTGAGCCCGGAGGCTAGGTTGTTGGGACAGAGTTGGTCCAGGATGCCTTAGATAAGGTGAAAGTGATCTAGGAAAGACTTCGTACAGCTCAGTCATGTCAGAAGAGTTATGGAGACTGGAAGGTCCGAGATGTATCTTGTTCGGTAGGCGAGAAGGTCTTGCTAAAGGTTTTGCCTATGAAGGGCATCATGAGATTCGGGAAGAGAGGGAAGCTGAGTTAGAGGTTCATTGGCCCTTTTGATATACTTAGGAGGATTGGAGATGTGGCCTATATGCCACTTTGCCACCCATCCTGTCGTGATTTCATTCGGTATTTCATGTGTCTATGCTCCGAAAGTATGCTGGGGACCCATCTCATGTGTTGGACTTCAGTACAGTTATGTTGGATGATGACTTGACCTATGATGTGGAGCCTGTAGCTATTTTGGGTCATCAGATTCGAAGATTGAGGTCGAAGGATATAGCTTTGGTAAAGGTGCAGTGGAGACATCGGCCCGTAGAGGAGGCTACTTGGGAGAACGAGCAGGAGATACGGAGCAGATATCCTCACTTGTTTGAGACTCTAGGTATGTTTCTTGACCCGCTCGAGGTCAAGCGTTTGTATTAGTTGGGGAGGATGTGACGGCCTGGCCCATCGTCACGTGAGTTACTGCCCTGTTTTCCCCATAATATGTCACTTTTTGATTCAATATTAGTATTTGAGTTGATCGGGTAGAATTGAGTTGGTTTTAGTTGGAAATGAGGCACTTAGCCTCTTAAAAGAAAGCTTATCTTAGAAAAGTCAACCTAAAGTTGACTATGTGGTTAAAGGGCTCGGATATGAATTCTAGCGATTCGGTTAGTTTCAGGGGATGATTTGTGACTTAGGAGTGCGATCAGAATTAAATTTGGAGGCCCGATGTAGAATTAGGCTTTAATTGGCGAATTCCGGTAGATAGGTGGGATTTTGATCCGAGGGTTGGAATGGAATTTCGGGAGTTGCAGTAGCTTCATTAAGTGATTTTGGATTTGTCTGTAAATTTTCAAGTCATCCAGACGTTGTTTAGTCAGGTTTTTGATCGAATGCGTTTTGCGGAAGTTTTGAAGAAACTTAGGCTTGAATCCCATGTGATTTAATGGTTTTAGCATTGTTTGATGTGTTTTTAGTATTGGAACAAGTTTGAATAAAGTTTTAGGATGTGTTGGTGCTTTTAGTTGAGGTCCTGGGGGCCTCGGAGTGATTTCGGATGGTTAAACGGGAGTTTGAGGCATTTATTGAAGCTCTGTATTTTCTTTAATCTTCTAGTATTTTCGCATCTACGGAAAAGGAGCCGTATAAGTGGTTCCACAGATGCGGTGGAGTGGTCGCAGAAGCGGGAAGGCGTGGCCCAGGAAAATTCTGCATAAGCGGATAATTTACCGCAGAAGCGGTTAGCAGAAAACCGCATAAGCGGTTTGTGTATCGCATAAGCGGTCCATGGGTTTTCAAGTGAGACCGCATAAGCGGTCAATTGGACGCGTGTGCGGGACCGTAGGTGCGGTCATTTGACCGCATATGCGGGGAAAAAACCTGGAGTTATAGTGAACATTGTTCATGAACTTGCAAGAGAAGCAAACATTTCGGACTTGGACTTAGGCGGTTTTTTTGGGCGATTTTGAAAAGGATTCGAAAGGGTTTCATGAGGTATTAATTATTGGACTCGGATTATGTTATTATGGTATAAAAACATGGATTAATCACTGAATTTCAAGGAATTAAGGGTTAAAAATGGAGGTTAGGGCTTGAAACTTAAGAGGGTTTGAATTGATGATTTGAGGGGTCATATGGACTCCGATTCTTGTGTATTTTATATATATGGACTTGTGGCGAGACGAGGAATCCGATGATGCAAATTTTGTAATTTTTTGAGAGGTGGGACCGGGGCTCGGGTTTTGCCAACTTCGTGTTTTTGGGTATTTTTTGAGTTCTTTCAATTGGGTTATGTTTCATTAGCTTATTATAACGTATTCCTTGTGGTTTTGATCAGATTCGGTGCGTGAGGAGGTTGATTTAAGAGGGAAAGGCTTAGCGGACTAGTCTTGTGGCTGGTTTGAGGTGAGTAATAGATGTAGAAGATGACCCGAGGGTTTGAAACTCCGGTATATCACACTGTGACACTATATTGAGGCGAGACACGTACTCTACGATGAGTGCGAGGTCGATTATGATTAGGAACTATGGCTTAGTCCGACCGAGTGATGTTCGTACTGTATTATTGGCTAGAAATTAGTCGGTAAACCTCCTAATTGGATGGTTATGAATATATTTTGGATGTATGCCGATTATTTGGATACCATAGGGATTATCATCACTGTTTCCATGATGCTTAGCATATTTTCATGATATCAGTCCTGAGTTAAACACTTTCTCAAAATGGCTAGTAAGTTTCTAAGGTTTTAAACACTAAATCTATAAATTCTGATAATTGGAACTGAAAATGGTAAGTTTGACTGTACCTGTGTGGCTTGCATGCATATAACTGGACTGATTGTGGATCGGGTTACGCGCCGCAGTGAATGTTATGATGATATTGCGCTTGGTCTGTAGGAGCCCCTCCGAAGTATAAACCCCCACAATGAGTGTGGGTACCCAAATGGATCGAGTTGCGCGTCGCAGCGGTCATGTGCATTGCATTACATCCATGCATCGATATCTGCCTGTTTTATCTGTCATTATTTGTTTTTGTTCCACCGTTAAATGTGTAAAAGTATTGATTATAGCTTTGCATTGTTATATTTCTGGATTTCTCACTATCAGTCATTATACATGTCTATTACCACTGAGTTGGAAGTACTCACTTTACTCCATACACCATGTGTGCAGATTCAGGTGTCTCGGGAGCTTAGCTAAGATATTTGCTACTTTCAGAGCTTTATAGGAGTTGTTGAGGTAGCTGCTTGACGTCCTAAGGACCCGACTCCTGCCCAACCCCTTTGTCATTTTTCCGCAGTTTTGAACATCTGTATTACTGAAGTTTTATTAATCTGTATTATTAGAGGCTCTAGACTCATTACCCCCAGGTCTTTGGGAGTTTATTCGGTGTCATCTTGATATTCAATTTTGTTCTATCTGTCAGTTAAAACTTTTAGATTTATTGTTTGTCAATGATTTTCAAATAACTGGTTTTGAGCTTCATGCTCGGGTTGAGGGTGTAAATGGTCAGGCTTGCCTAGTAATTATGTTGGGCGCCATCACGAACGGGATTAGGGTCATGATAAGTTGGTATCAGAGTCTAGGTTACTAGGCCTCATGAGTCATAAGTCGGTTAGTAGAGTCTCGCAGATCGGTACAGAGACGTCTATATTTATCCTCAAGAGGCTGCAGAACCTTTAGGAAACACTTCATATCCTTGAACTCTTATCGTGCGGCTTTGTTGTTCTGAGAACTAAACTTTTGTATTCTATTCTCTCGTAGATGGCGAGAACACGTACTATCGGACATGGCGAACGACCACCATTGCCACCCGCTAGAGGTTGTGGACACGGCTGTGGTTGTGGTCGAGGCAGAGCAACAAGGGCAGCACTAGTTGACCCACCAATTACCCCCATTCAGGACCAGCCTCCAGCTGTAGATGCTCCAGCAGCACCAATTCAGGCACCGGCAGTGCCCATCGTAATTCCTGGTCTTTAGGAGGCTTTAGCTTAGATCTTATCTATCTATACTGGTCTGGCTCAACCTGTCTCAGCCGCTACTGTTGTAGCTAATTCTAAGATCGGGGGTGGTCATCAGACCCCTGCAGCTCGCACACCCGAGCTGGTTGTGCAGGGATTACAGACAGCAGTAGTAGACCCAACTCATCCAGTTGCACCGATTACTCTAGTTGCACTAGTCGCACCAGCTCCAGAGTATGTGGTCCCATTGATGCTAGACAATGAACGGCGTCGGTTAGAGAGGTTTGGTAGACTTTAGCCTCAGACGTTCAACGGTACTGAGGGCGAGGATGACCAGGGATTTCTAGATAAGTGTCAGCGGATGCTTCGCACTGCAGGGATCTTAGAGTCAAGTGGAGTGGCTTTTACTACCTTCTAGTTCTTAGGTCCTACATTTACATAGTAGGAGGAGTTCGAGAGGCATAGGCCTGCGGGAGCAGCACCCCTTACTTGGCAGCAGTTCTCCACTCTGTTTCTGGAGAAGTATGTGTCGCAGTCTTGCAAAGAGGATCTGTGTCAACAGTTTGAGTGGTTGATCTAGGGTGACATGAATGTGACCTAGTATGAGTTGAGGTTCACTCAGTTGGCTAGACATGCTACTTGGATGATCCCGACAGATCAGGAGAGTATTAGGAGGTTTGTGGATGGCTTCATTTGAGGAGGTACTTCATATGGCTAGCCAGATTGAAATAGATCATCGTCGGGAGTGTGAGAAGAGGGAGGATAAGAGGCCTCGAGGTTCGGTAGCTATAGTGGTGCTCCGTCTATGGGCCAGTTTCATCAGGGCAGAGGTCGTTCATTTAGACCTCCTCAGTCAGGTCGCCTAGAGCATAGTGGAGCTTCTTCAGGCCGAGGCCGTCAGGGATTTTAGCAGGGCCAGTCTTCAGTTAGTGCCATTCAGGTCGGAGTTCTACTCCTGCCTCTTCAGCCTAGGGTTCATCTGCAGTGAGGGATTCCCTTCAGACCCCTTCTCCAGCACCGAGTAGTAGCTATGAGTGTGGTGAGTTTGGCCATATGAGGAGAGAATGTCCTCGTCTTTGTAGTGGTAGGTCTTAGCAGAGGGATCAAGCTCTCCACTTCTACTCCATCTACTTCAGTAACATCCCAGTTAGGTAGGGGTGGGGGTCAGACAGCTAGGGGTCGCCCTAGAGGTAGAGATCGATCTAGTGGTTATCAGGCTCGGTTCTACGCTATCCCAGACGTGAGGGATGTTGTTGCATCAGACGCTGTTATTACAGGTATTATCTTAGTTCGCCACAGGGATGCTTCTATTTTATTTGATCTTGGGTCTACATACTCCTATGTGTCTTCATATTTTGCACATCATCTGGGTACGACCCGTGGTTGTCTTACCTTACCTGTGTATGTATCTACCCCGGCATTTGTGGACGTATATCGATCTTGTCTTGTTACCATTGGGGGTCTAGAGACCCGAGTTGATTTGTTGTTATTGGGAATGGTAGACTTTGATGTGATTCTGGGTATGGATTCGCTATCACCAGACCATTATATTCTGGACTCCCATGCCAAGACAGTTACGTTGGCCATTCTGGATGTTCCGATGATTGAATGGTAAGGTTCGACCGATTATGTTCCCAACAGGGTAATCTCTTTCCTAAAGGCTTAACGGATGGTTGGGAAAGGTTGTTTATCGTACTTCGCTTTTGTGAGAGATGTTGGAGCTGAGACTCCTAGTCTCGATTCTATGTCTATTTTGAAAGATTTCCCAGATGTGTTTCCAGCAGACCTAATGGGCATGCCGCCGGACAGGGATATTGATTTTGTATTGATCTGGTGCTGGGAACTCAGCCCATCTCTATTCCTCCCTATCATATGGCACCAGCTGAGTTAAAGGAATTGAAGGAGCAGCTTTAGGAACTCCTAGATAAGGGGTTCATTCGCCCGAGTGTGTCACCGTGGGGTGCACCAGTCTTGTTTGTCAAGAAGAAAGATGGAACAATGAGGATATGTTTTGATTACAGGCAGTTGAACAAGGTAACAGTGAAGAAGAAGTATCCTTTATCGTGCATTGATGATTTGTTTGATCAGCTCCTGAGAGCGAGGTTATTCTCGAATATTAATCTTCGTTAAGGCTATCACCAACTGAAGATTAGGGATTCTGATATTATGAAGACAACTTTCAGTATGAGATATAGGCATTATGAGTTTTTAGTTATGTCTTTTGGGCTAACTAATGCCCCATCCGCGTTCGTGCAATTGATGAACAGCGTGTTTCGACCATATCTGTATTCATTTGCGATTGTGTTTATTGATGACATCCTGGTGAACTCGCATAGGTAGGAGAAGCGTGCTCGGCATTTGAGAGTGGTATTGCAGAGATTGGGAGAGGAGAAGCTTTATGAAAAGTTCTCCAAGTGTGAGTTCTGGCTTGGGCCTATGGCTTTTCTAGGACACGTGATGTCTAATGATGGTATTCAGGTTGACTCAAATAATATAGAGGCGGTGCAGGTTGCTTATGTTTCTCGTCAGTTGAAGCCTCATGAGAAGAACTACCTCGTTCATGATTTGGAGTTCGCTGCCATAGTTCATGCTTTGAATATTTGAAGGCACTACCTATATGGCGTATCTTGTGAGGTATACACTGATCATCGTAGTCTTCAGTATTTGTTCAAACCGAAGGATCTAAATTTGAGGCAGCAGAGGTGGCTTGAGTTGCTCAAGGATTATGACATTACCATTTTGTATCATCCGGGGAAGGCCAATGTAGTGGCCGATGCTTTGAGCCGGAAGGCGATCAATATGGGCAGCTTGACATACATTCCAGTTAGGGAGCGGCCGTTTGCAGCTGATGTCCATGCTTTGGCCAATCGGATGGTGAGGTTAGACATTTGAGAGCCCAGTTGGGCATTGGCTTATGTGGTTTGTCGGTCATCCTTATATGACCATATCAGAGAGCGCTAATATGATGATCCACATTTGCTTGTCCTTAAGGGCAGAGTTCAGCATGATGATGCCAGGGAGGTCACTATTAGAGATAATGGTGCATTTAGGATGCATGGCCGGATTTGCGTGCCCAATGTGGATGGGCTTCGGGAGTTGATATTAGAGTAGACCCACAACTCACGGTATTCTAATCATCCTGGTGTCGTGAAGATGTATCAGGACTTGAGACAACATTACTGGTGGAGAAGAATGAAGAAGGATATTATGAGTCATGTAGCTCGGTGCCTCAACTGTCAACAGGTCAAGCATAAGCATCATAGGCCCGGTGGCGTGCTTTAGTGCATGGATATTCCCAAGTGGAAATGGGAGAGGATATATGGACTTTCTGAGTGGTTTCCCTCGGACAGCGAGTAATTTTGATTCGATTTGGGTGATTGTGGATCGGATGACCAAGTCCGCGCACTTCATTCATGTATGTACTACCTATTCATCGGAGCGACGAACAGAGATTTTCATCTGGGAGATTGTACAGTTGCATGGGGTCCCGGTTTCCATTATATCAGATAGGGGTACTCAATTTACTTCTCAGTTCTGAAGGACTTTTCAGAGCGAGTTGGGTACATAGGTAGAGTTGAGCACAGCGTTTCATCCTCCAACGAACGGGCAGTCCGAGCATACCATTCAGATATTGGAGGACATGTTGCATGCCTGTGTTATTGACTTTGGAGGTTCTTGGGCTGATTTCTTGCCTCTTGCAGAGCTTGCTTACAACCACAACTATAAATCCAGCATTCAGATGGTGCCATATGAGATTGTCACGACCCCAAACCGAATCGTGATGACGCCCAACACACTGCTAGGCAAGCCCGACCAATTATACTCACAACCTGAGCATAGAGCTCAAAACTTTTATTTAAAATCATTAACAGCGAAGAAAACCCGAATTAAAGCTGATAGATAAAAAAACAACCCAATATCATAAAGTCAAGAGCTACCAGAATAGTATAATTATACCATAGTACAATATAGCCTGCAATACACAGAAAAGTCAAATACAAGAAATAAAAGAGGAGTCGGGTCCTACGCACGCGAGGCAGCTACCTCGACAAACTTCGGAAAATAACCCTGAAGAACAGCGATAAGCTCAGCTCTGTCCTGAAGTACCCGTATCTGCACATATAGTGCAGGGAGTAAAGTGAGTACTTCCAACTCAGCGGTAATAGACATGTATAATGACATTGAAGGCAATAAATCCCAATATATGACAAAGTAAAGCTACAACAGTGTTTCTACTCATTTAACAGTATAAATCTCAAGAAATATTAACAGACAGAGCAGATAATTATCAAATGCATGAATGCAATGCAGATGCACATGCACGATCCATTTGGGTACCTGCGCTTACTGTAGGGGTTCAGGCTCCGGAGGTGCTCCTACAGCCCAAGTGCAATATCATAGTAACATATGATGTGGTGTGCAGTCCGATCCACTATTAGTCCAGCTATATGCATGCAATCCACGCATGCACAAATATATTTACCATTTTTAGTTCCATTTATCAGTAATTATAACATTAGGTGCTCAAAGCCTTAGAATATGCCAGTCATTTTTAAACAGTGTTTAGCTCAGGACTGATATCATGAAAACATGCGATAAATCATAGAAACAGTGATAACAATCCCTATAGGATCCAAATAACCGGCATATAGCCCAAATATATCCATAACCATCTAAGTAGGAGGTTTACCAGCTCATTTATAGCCAATAACACAATACAATACCACTCGGGGAGACTAAGCCATAGTCCCCAATCACAATCGACGCCACACTCACCGTAGAGTACGTGTCTCGCCTCAATATACCATCATAGTGTGATATACCGGGGTCTCAAACCCTTAGGTCATCATCCACATCTATTACTCACCTCGAATCGGCCACGAGACTAGTCCGCTAAGCCTTTTCCTCTTGAATCAACCTCCACGGGTGCCAAATCTGATCAAAACCATAAGGAATACATTAAAATAGGTTAATGGAACATGACCCAAACGAAATAACTCGTAAAACACCCAAAAATACAAAGTTGGAAAAACCCGATCCCCGGGTCAACTTCTCAAAAAATTACAAAATTCACATTTTCGGAATCCACATCTCGCCACGAGTCCGTGCATATAAAATTTATCAAAATTGGAGTCCAATAGCCCCTTCAAATTCCAAATTTTCAATACCAAAATCCAAGCCATAACTTCTCCAATTTCCACCCAATTTTCAGAGATTAGATGATGAATCTTCAATAAAATAACGTAATTAGCTCATAAAACTTACCTCCAATCAAATCCTAGTTGAAATCCTCTTATTCCCTCGTCCAAAAGCTCCAAAATGTGCTCAACAATGGTGGAAAATGATTTTTGCTCGCAGAGGAAATGTTATAAAACCCTTCTGTCCGCCCAGCCTTTTCTTCATCGCATTCGCGACACAACTCACGCGAACGCGAAGACCAACATTTTAAAATTCAAAATTTAACTTATGTGAACACAACCATTGGCTACGCGAACGCGACACACAGCTTCCTTCCACTACGCGAACGCGACATACCCCACGCGGACGCGATGCCCATTGACCTGACTTCATACGAACGCGGCCTCCTCTCACATGATCGCGTATAATAAAATTCCACTGACTTCAATTCCTCCTTCACAAACGTGGATAGCCAATCGCGAACGCGGAAACTCAGACTCCACAACTACGTGTTCGCATCAACTCCTTCACGAACGTGAAGGCAAAACTCCTAGGCTCCCAAATTACTCTACGCGTTCGCATCCATCACCATGCGAACATGATGCTCTAAGGTCTGCAACACTTATAGCAGCAAAAATCTGATCTCAATACCAACCAAAAATGATCCATTTGAACCTCTGAAAACACCCTGAGGCCCCCAGGACCTCAACCAAAACCACCAACCTACTCCAAAACATCATACGAACTTGTTCCAATCATAAAAACACGTCCATTAACACAAAAATCATCAAATCACGACGGATTCAAGCCTAAGTTTAATTAAAACATCCGAAAATCACATTCTATCAAAAACCCAACCAAACGACGTCCGACAGACATATCCAAAATCACCTAACAAAGCTACTGCAACACTCGGAATTCCATTCCAACCCCGGATCAAAATCTCACTTATCAACCAGATTTTGCCAAAATTCCAACTTCGCCAATTCAAGCCTATTTCTACATCGGACCTCTAAATTCGATTCTGATAGCTCTCCCTATCCCCCAAAGATAACTGAACCACCAGAATTTACATCTGATCCCTCTAACCACATAGTCAACCTTCAGTTGACTTTTCTACATCAAACTCCCTTCTAAGAGGTTATGTGCCATATTTTCAGTCAGAACCAATTCAATTACACCCCATCGACTCTAATACTAATATAGAAACATGAAGCAACATAATAAAGGATAAACCGGGCGGTAACTCACGCGACGACATGCCGTGTCATCACAAAGGCCTTATATGGGAGACGATGTAGATCTTCGGTTGGTTGGTTTGAGCCCGACGAGGCTAGGTTATTGGGGACAGAGTTGGTCTAGGATGCCTTAGATACGGTGAAAGTGATCCAAGAAAGACTTCATACAGCTCAGTCACGTTAGAAGAGTTATACGGACCGAAAGGTCCGAGATGTATCTTTTTTAGTGGGCGAGAAGGTCTTGCTGAAGGTTTCGCCTATGAAGGGCGTCATGAAATTTGGAAAGAAAGGGAAGCTGAGTCTGAGGTTCATTGGCCCGTTTTGAGATACTCAGGAGGATTGGAGAGGTGGCCTATATGCTTGTTTTGCCACCTAGTCTATCAGGAGTCCATCCGGTATTTCATGTGTCTATGCTTCGGAAGTATGCTGGGGACCCATCCCATCTGTTGGACTTCAGTACAGTTCAGTTAGATGATGACTTGACCTATGATGTGGAGCATGTATCTATTTTAGGTCGTTAAGTTTGTAGATTGAGGTCGAAGGATATAGCTTTGGTAAAGGTGTTGTGGAGAGGTAGACCCTTGGAGGAGGCTACTTGGGAGACCGAGTGGGAGATGGGGAGCAAATATTCTCACTTGTTTGAGGCTCCAGGTATGTTTCTTGACCCGCTCGAGGACGAGCGTTTATTTTAATTGGGGAGGAGGTGATGACACAGTCTGTCGTCATATGAGTTACCGCCCCATTACCCCCATAATGTGTTGCTTTATGATTTAATATCAGTATTTGAGTTGATCGGGTGGAATTCAGTTGGTTTTAGTTGGAAAGGAGGCACTTAGCCTCTTAGAAGAAAGCTTGTTTTAGAAAAGTCAACCTGAAGTTGACTATGCGGTTAGAGGGCTCGGATGTAAATTCCGGTGGTTTGGTTAGCTTCGGGGGATGATTTGTGACTTAGGAGTGCGATTGGAATTGAATTTGGAGGTGCGGTGTAGAATTAGGCTTGAATTGGCGAAGTTTGAATTTTGGCGAATTACGGTAGATAGGTGAGATTTTGATCTGAGGGTTGGAATGGAATTTCGGGAGTTGAAGTAGCTTCGTTAGGTGATATGGGATATATCAACAAATTTTTAGGTCATTCGGACGTTGTTTGGTCGGGTTTTTGATCGAATGCATATTGCGGAAGTTTTGAAGAAACTTAGGCTTGAATCCGATGTAATTTAATGGTTTTAGCATTGTTTGACGTGTTTTGAGGATTGGAACAAGTTTGAATAAGGTTTTAGGATGTGTTGGTGCTTTTGGTTGAGGTCCCGGGGGCCTCGGGGTGATTTCGGATGGTTAAACGGGAGTTTGAGGCATTTGTTGCAGGTCTGTATTTTTTTCAATCTTTTAGGTATTTTCGCATCTGCAGAAAAGGAACTGCATAAGCGGATCCGTAGGTGCAGTGGAGTGGTCGCAGAAGTGGGCAGGCGTGGCCCAGGAAAATTTCGCATAAGCAGACGAGGGTGCGCTTCAGCGGGTCCGCATAAGCGGACATTTTACCGCATAAGCGGTTGGTAGGACACCGCATAAGTGGTTTGTGTATTGCGTAAGCGGTCCCAGGGGTTTTTAAGTGAGAACACATAAGTGGTCAATTGGACGCATGTGCGGGACTGCAGGTGCGGTCATTTGACCGTAGAAACGAAAAAAAGACCTGGAGTTATAGTGAACAGTGTTCACGAACTTGAAAAAGAAGCAAACATTTTGGACTTCAACTTAGGCGGTTTCTTGGGCAATTTTGAAGAGGATTCAAAGGGGTTTCATCATGTATGAATTATTGGACTCGGATTATGTTATTATGGTGTAAAAACATGGATTAATCATAGAATTTCAAGGAATTAAGGGTTAAAAATGGAGCTTAGGGCTTGAAACTTAAGATGGTTTGAATTGATGATTTGAGGGGTCATATTGACGCCGATTATTGTGTCTTTTATATGTATGGATTCGTGGCGATATGAGGAATCCAATGATGCAAATTTTGTAATTTTTTGAGAAGTGGGCCCGGGGCTCGGGTTTTGCCAACTTCATTTTTTGGGTGTTTTTCGAGTTCTTTCAATTGGGTTATGTTCCATTGGCTTATTATAACGTATTCTTTGTAGTTTTGATCAGATTCGGCGCGTGAGGAGGTTGATTCAAGAGGTAAAGGCTTAGCGGACTAGTCTCGTGACCGGTTTGAGGTGAGTAATAGATGCAGATGATGACCCGAGGGTTTGAAACCCCGGTATATCACACTCTGACACTATATTGAGGCGTGACACGTACTCTACGGTGAGTGCGGGGTCGATTGTGATTGGGGACTATGTCTTAGTCTGACCGAGTGATGTTCGTACTGCGTTATTGGCTAGAAATTAGTTGGTACACCTCCTACTTGGATGGATATGAATATATTTGGGTTGTATGCCGATTATTTGGATCCCGTAGAGATTATTATCACTATTTCCATAATGTTTATCATATTTTCATGATATCAGTCCTGAGTTAAACACTGTCTCGAAATGGCTAGTAAGTTTCTAAGGTTCTAAACACTAAATCTATAAATTTTGATAATTGGAACTGAAAATGGTAAGTTTGACTGTGCCCGTGTGGCTTGCATGCATATAATTGGACTGATTATGGATCGGGCTGCATGTCGCAGTGAATGCTACGATGATACTGCGTTTGGGCTATAGGAGCCCCTCCGAAGTCTAAACCCCCATAGTGAGCGCGGGTACCCAAATGGATAGGCTGCGCGCCGCAGCGGTCATGTGAATTGCATTGCATCCATGCATCGATATCTGCTTGCTTTATCTGTCATTATTTGTTACTGTTCCACCTTTAAATGTGTAAAAGTATTGATTATAGCTTTGCATTGTTATATTTTGGGATTTCTCACTATCGGTCATTATACATGTCTATTACCACTGAGTTGGAAGTACCCACTTTACTCTCTGCACCATGTGTGCAGATTCAGGTATCTCGGGAGCTTAGCTAAGATATTTTCTGCTTTCAGAGCTTTATAGGAGTTGTCGAGGTAGTTGTTTGACGTCCGCAGGACCCGACTCCTCCCCTATCCCTTTATCATTTTTTTGCAGTTTTGAACATCTATATTACTAAAGTTTTATTACTCTGTATTGTTAGAGGCTCTAGACTCATGACCCCCAGGTCTTTGGGAGTTTATTCGATGTTATCCTGGTATTTAGTTTTGTTCAATCTGTCAGTTAAAACCTTTAGCTTTATTGTTTGTCAATGATATTCAAATATTTGGTTTTGAGCTTCATGCTCGGGTTGAGGGTGTAAGTAGTCGGGATTGCCTAGCAATTGGGTTGGGTGCCATCACAATAGGGATTGGGGTCGTGACAATAGGCCTACAAATCGAATTCTAACTATTTAAGCGATTTCACAACCGTTTTCACAGGTTTCCTATATTCCGACCGTGGGCCCACGTGCCCGGATTCCGAGATTTTTCGAAGAAAGTTGTTCTCTATAACTTAAGGATCAATAATATGCGAATTCTAGTTCATTTCATAACTAATTTCGTGGTTAAATCTTAATTTTATTCAAACTCTAGGTCTAGCTCTAACCCTTTTTGATTTCATCTAATTTTTAGTGTTTAATGTACTTAATATACATGTATTTAAATTAATAATGAGCTGAATTAACTTACCTAGTTCTATGTTGAAATCCCCTATTTGGAAGCTCCCAAATCGCCCAGGTGTAGAGAAAAATGAAATAAATTGTCTTTGAGCTCGAATTAAATAAAGCTCACTGCCTAGTGATTTCTGCATTTGTGGTTAGGGGACCGCATATGCGGAAGAAGAGCCACATTTGCGGAATTTGGCAAAAAGGGCAGGAACTGCTTCTGAGGTCTGAGGCCTGCATCTACGCTGGGGAGCCGCTCCTGAGGTTTTGGCATGGATTGCCCCTGGCCGCTTTTGCGAAGTTTTGACAGCCCCTAAGGTCCAGCTTCTGCGGCCCAAGAACTGCAAATATGGTTATGACAAAAGCAACAACTTCATCCCCTTAGCAATTTTTCTATTTCACTCGAGCCTCGTCCGTTTGAAGCTCGTGGCTCCCGGACCCCGCCCGAACATACCGACAAGTCGAAATCATGAGGCGAACCCACTCAAACCCTCGGAACAACCAAAAAAATGCGAAATCTAGGAATCACACCCTAACACCAAATGAATCAAACTAATGAACTTCAAGTTCTTAATTCTCCTCTAACGGGTCAAAACGCCTTAAAACCATTCGGATTGAAACCAAATTTTACGGGCAAGTCTTAAACGATATTACAAACATGTGCCAAGCATTAAAACCAAAATACGAGCCTGATAACTAGGAAATTAGTGATTTCTAAGTTTCTTTAATTATTTAAAACTTCGATTTAACAATATCTAATAAAAAATCATTACTCGGGCTAGGGACCTCAGAATTCGATTCTGGACATACGCCCAGCTCCCATATTTTCCCACGAACCCTCCGGGACCGTCAAATCATGAATCCGGCTCCATTTTCCCAAAGTGTTGACCAAAGTCAAACTTAATCTTTTAAGAGAATCCTGAAGAAAAAATTGTACATATTTCACTCAAAACTATTCTAACTCCCGAACCAACCATCTCCGCAAGTCATAAATTGGCAAAAGCAAGCGAGGGAAGTTTTATTTAAGGGAACGAGGTTCAAAAAGGCAAAACGACCAGTCGAGTCGTTACAAAAGTAAACAAACTAAAGTTCTCGTTTTTTACCTTAATGACTAATTCGATGAGAAAAAAGAAATAAAGAAGCAAAACTTATTTTTTTGATTTCTTAGACTTAATGTTCTATCGTACTCTAAATCGAAGGTTAAACTAGCATAATTTCCTTTATCTATTTATTTTTGAAACAGATACTCGATGATAAATTTTTGAGGAAAATAACCTAGACGAGAAAAATATTTTTGATTCTTTTTTTTTAGGAAGGAAATACAAAGAATGAACCAAAAAAAATATTTTGAATTTTCGTTTAATATATCCTGAAGGAAATATTTTGAACCAAGAAATGAACAAGATATATAAATATTTTTGGATTTAGTTTTGATTACCTAAGGGAGAAACTTTCAAGATGAACCAAAGATAAAGTATGTTATTTTCTTTTTCTTCTATGTACAATGTCCTAAAGTTCTAGTAAACAATCGTAAACCATGCTATATGAAATGCACACATAGTTCACAACATGTTTAATTTATTTAACATTATTGAAAATTGAAGTCGGGTCACATAAAATGCACACCCGGGGCCCAAGCCCTAAGATTCATCTCAACAGATCATCCACGAGATTCCCTTATACCTACTATTGTATCAAAACCACAACTTTCCTTGCTAAAATATGCTTTTTCTTCTTAATTAGTTTACTATCAAAATGGTTATTTTTTGGATGCAAATATTTCAAACATATTGCAGTGACATGAACGACAATGACCTCCAGTATCTAGAACCCACGCCTGATTACATGCACTGAACATATGACTTTGTCAAATGAATGCTCATGCTCAACAGCTACACACAGGATGCAAAATTCAAAAGCAATCAAATAACTTAATTAACTGGACAACTTCACGTCTAAAGCTTAAACTAATTCTTGAATGCATTCATCTTTCTGTTATGAACAAAAAATATGGTGATCGCTGAAAACATTAAGTGACAATCTTAATTAACATAGAAGCTAGGACGATGATGGCTAGAAGAATCCACAATAGTTAATTCACACTTCGAAACATGACTTCCACAATTCATAATAACAAGAGCAAAAGTTTAAAGACATGATAACAGCCTTCACAATCAAGATGAGATGAATCAAGTGTGATGCATGAATAGATGAAAAGTTCCCCATAATATTTCTAATGCTTCTTTCACGCTTAAACCATTAAATTCAAAACCAAAAATGAGTCACTCACGTATTGACCTTCAAATATAGCAAGTAAACCGACCCACGTAGTTTCCAAATTCTTAAAATATATACATTAGGCTTCAATCATATTTCGAACATAGAAACAAAGATAGAAAGGAAAAGGGATTGACCTGAGAAATATTTCTTTAATTAGTTTGATTTGCAAGCAATTACAAGACAAATTCAAACTAACAGCAATAGGGAACTCCACTGTGAACCTCGAACGAGGAAAAACCTGGAACGGCAAGCGAAGACCCCAAAATCTTGTTCTATTTTTCTCGACTCCGTATCGCACTCGATATTCGCCGGACAACTCAAACTAAACCAAAATGATGAAGCTAAAACTGGCCAATTTTGGGTAAAATTATGATGGTTTATGGGTGTTAGAAGGTGATGGGGGTAGGGATGGCGGTGATGGTAGGTTGTTGGGTGTCGGATGGCCGTTGTGGTGGTCATTTTCTAGGTAGGGGATTTCTCTAGTTCATTCGGATAATGGGTGATCCCTTTTTAATTTTTTGTTATGTCCTGAAGGGTAGTCGTCGATGAAGCTGGTGGACGTTGGTTGTTATTGGTTTTTGGGTGGGCGTTAGAATGGTTGGAGATGGTTGGTTGTTGTGATGTTCAGGCATGTTTGGTTAAGAAGAAGCCATTGAAATAGGCTCTTCTTCTCAGAAGAAGAAGATGAGATCCAGAACAGGAAGGGGGAGATCGTTTCTTTTCGCTGAAGAAAATCCTGAACGAGGGAGGGGTTCTCAATGGGTGTTAAACAACGGATCTCCCATCTAGGGGTCTAGGATCTAGGTTACTTTTTCTAGGATTTTTAGGTTAAGGGGTATAGGCTTGGGAATTATCGATTAGATCCGAAAATTAGGCGTAAAATTGGTTGTTTAAGCCCAAATTTTATTCTTTCTCCGTGAATCGATACTAAAATACGAGATCATTCACTAATTAATCCTACTAAAGTAAAATAACTATTAAAATATGACTAACTGTTAAAACAAACCTATTTTGTGGTATTTTCAAAGATCATATTAACATAGAAATAAGGTACTATTTTTGTATTTATTTTTTAATTTATTTTAGTTTTATGAAAGGTATATAAACTAAAAGCAATTAACAAGAAGAAATATTTTTTGTAATTTTCATTTTGTGATAAAATAAATTAAAATGGTCAAAACTAGTTAAAATAACTATATTAGACCTAAATTAAACTTTTAATTACAAATATATGTAAAATCTTGCGTAGGGTCAAAAATCACATGTCTACAGCTATCCGAACCATTGGAGTTTGACCGTTATCCCCCGTCTAACTCATGCTTTAGGACAGGAATAGCGGAATGGTTAGGGGAGCTGTCTTTAAGCAGCTGGCTTCCACGTAGCTACAGCTGCAGAGGATAGTCTCTAAAAGCTACAACCGGAAACACCCAGTGCTGACTACACTGAGAGACACGAAAGCGCAGGTAATGCTAGTTGGCGAAGTGGCGTTAAGCATCCCTAGCGGTACGAAAAGCTAGCGTAGAATCATTAATAGTTCCAGTTTGGATTTCTCTACAAGTTGATCGCTGAGGAAAAATATCATAGCCATCCGTTAATTCATCACAAAGTTGCTTAAAATTTTCCTCTAGGCTAAAAGGGTGGACTTCACGACATTTTTTTTTCTATTCACTCATGATCTGGCCTGGTCGACCCAATCATGATATTGAAGGAGGGGACCTTTTCTCGAAAAAAAATACACAAGAAGGAAGAATGCCTTAATGGACGGGTATTGGGCTAATTGCGGCCTTGCAACCTAACATCCCTGTTTACTTCAAATCAAGAACCACCTCCGAGCCCTCTAACACATAAGTCAAAATCCAGTTGACTTTCCCAACTTAAGCTTCATAAAAAGAGATTAAGTGTCTCAAATCTTACCGATTCCCTTCCGAACCCGGGCAAACCAATCCAAGCTAACCAACCCGATCACATCTAGAACTGATAGACAAAGTAATATGAAGCTGAAATAGAGGAAACAGAGTAATCATTCATGAGACGACTGGCCGGGTCGTCACAACGCAAAAATTTCAATTTTGCCAGTTCAAGCCTAATTCTACCACAGACCTCCTAATCATATTCCGGATGTGTTCCCAAGTCCAAAATCACCTAACGGAGCTAACTAAATCATAAAAATCCAAACATGAGATCGAATACTAAAAAGTCAAAACTTTGTCAAACCTTTCAAATTTAAAGCTTCAAGCTGAGAATCATTCTTCCTTATCTCTGTTCTGATTAACCTGAAAACCAATACCGAGGATTTACATAAGTCATAATGCATCATACGGGTCTATTCATGCCTGAGAACTGGCAATAAAAGTACAAATGCTCAAAATGACTAATCGGGTCGTTACATCCTCCCCTACTTAAGTATATGTTCGTCCTTAAACGTGCCCAGAGTTGTTTCGAAAGTCGTCAAATCACTGTATAACTTTACCATGCACATACCCGAGGGTGATCCCACGTCACTCTATCCCATATAAGTCTGATCACACAATATATGGAATTTCACAATTCACCCTTGCCCATAACTTTAGAACCAAACTCCATTTCCGAAATTATTTATAAGATCAAAATCTCACATCTATACAATGTATAAGTCCGAACAAGTTATAGCAAACCATAGTTGTAACCCAAGATATAATCACATGATATATCACATAAACCCTCATATCAAATAAGGCCTCATTTCAACACTTTCATATACTACCAATGATGAATGAAATACACAGAAATTCATAACCACTCCTCATATCAATCGGTCATGGAGCTTACTCTCATTCGGCAATGACCAAAGTAAATTTCTAAACGAAATCCCAATATTATCCTTCCAACATGCTGGAACCGAATCCGATAGTATTCATCTAGATTTAAATGACCTTATCTCATCCAACACGACTACTCTAGTCACATGACACATCGATACAATCTATATCTACAATACGTGCGACCCGCGCACCAATAAGAAAAAATCCAAATATACTCAAATCATGAAAAATGACTCAAATGAGAGAGTTGTACCGCAAGCTCACCGGTACCACCACAACACAATGCTAAGAACACATCACACATCGAAAAACCAAAACACATGAATCTAACCCAGAGGATCATACCTCCACATAACTTCGCTACAATGTGCGATCCTATCCAAACACTGGTCCATATGAGACACCTCAGGTCACCATGCAAATTCATCAACCACGCGTAATTTGACGTCTAGTACCAAAAGTAAATCAACATACGCACGTAAAAGAAAATGACTTAATGCCATACCTGCCCGAAAGAACATATCCAATGCGCAATCAATCATGCAACACCTAAATACCCGTCTTAATCAAATTTCGCTATAAAGCCCAAAATAGAACCCTATCACTTGTGCATAAAACCAACAATCATAACTCCTTGCAATACAGAAGGGTAACTCATAGATCACTATAGAACACGAATAAGCTTAATGACAATCAAACGTCATATCTCTTAACAATAGCAATTCGGAGTCAACCAAGCCGACTCGATGCAGAACACACATCCATATTGGCCTACTCATGAACCTCTTATCAAGGAGTTCCTGAAGGTACTCCTACAACTCATTTAACTTTGACGGTGCCCTGCGATATGGTGCAATATAAATGCACTGAGTGCCCGACACCAAATCAATAATTATGTCCGCCGACATACCCGGCAAGTCTGTGGGAAACTCATCCGGAAGATCCCTCAGCACAAGAACTGAATCAATGGTGGGAGTCCCTGAACTAACATCCCTCACGAAGGCCGGATAAGAAAGACAACATATTCCCAACCACGTTGCCCATTTCTGAAATATATACCCTTATCAAGCCACATCAATTAGTAATATCATTTACCTAGTCCTCTGTAACTGTTCATGCTGCCTAAGAATTTACGACCTGCATTCCATAACTGAATTGAGACCTTGTACATGCAAATATCAACCCTATATACCATATCGTGTATACCATGCCATCCTATGATAATTATTAAAACTTCTTAATACATTCCAAGTCACAAGAAACTACGTACTCGACTAGACAAGAACTTTCCATTTGATTCCATCTAGAACAAAATCACTATATATCACATACTCTACACGCCAGTAGAAGATATATATCCCTAATTGTTGTAGGAACCATCAAGAACCCTTTGAATCCCATTTGCGCAAAACCAAAATGTCCAATGCTCATAAGTCGTTGAATGTTCCTCTTATGCATTCCAAAAGTAACACAACTCAATTACTTACTTCCTATGAATTATCCATTCCCTGACATCAAAATATAGGATCCGCTACGATATAAAAATGCCACAAATCTTGATGTCATCCAATGTAAGTCCCAATTTCTAGCCAAATAAACATCCTGAAGAATTCTCAATTGTTACATATAAATCTTGAATCCGTAACACTTTCGAGAGTCATCCACTCTACTCATGTCTAGACTGATCAAACGATCAAAGCGACATGTGCTCCATTAGCTCTCCAATACCCTAGGAAGTAACTCATCTTTCTAAGCATCCGAGTGACATCCTACTACATACTCGTTACATTCCTTACAATAATAACTAAGTCATCCAACGTCTTTCATATACACATAAAGCACAACACAACCCTTATCCAAAATTTCCTTTACTCAAGTCATCCTCGATATCAACCTCTACAAGTCTTAATCGATCCACAAGTATACCTTAAACTAAAACACATACAACACATAACCTTGCAATCAACTGATCACTAACAGACTCCCCCAGCTTGGCTCAAAGCCATAGATCAAAACACATACTAACTCATGATACCCATGCTATATTACTATCATTCTGCCATAGTGAATTAAACTAAATATTTCATAAGCTCGTGTAACACAAACTATCTAATGGTTTAAATCATCTGCAACTCTCGCATTCACCCTAGAAATAGTCAAGTCCACTCTCATACGCAATCCAACCTCAAATTGCAACACATATTTCACTAGTAAAAGAGGACTTACCATAAACAACATAGGGATTACACGCCACTTGGACACCCCGTGGGAAATAACCCCGCATACTTAGCCTCAAACTGATACCTCTCTACACCATTCTTATAGACATAGATATTATGGAGTCACTTTACCCTCATACATTTAAACCCAACCAATGCCTACCCTCAAGGCATCACAATACGCGGTATAAGAATCGGAAGTTAATGGCGGAACTAACATTGAAGCTGTGGTCAAAGTAATTTTGAGCTTCTGAAAGCTCTCTCCACACTCGTCTGACCACCTAGATACCTTCACTCAACACCGTGTGCCCCTAGAATGCTACTAAACTGAGCCAAAATTCATACTTGGAGAACTTTGCATAAAGTTTTTCCTCCTTCAATCTCTGTAATACAATTCTCAAATGTTGAGCATGCTCCTCTTGGCTATGAGAGTACACCAGGATGTCATCAATGAACACAATAACAAATGAATCCAAATATGGTTGAAATACACTATTAATCAAATACATGTACATTGTTGGGGCATTGATCAGCCCAAAAGGCATCAATAGGAACTCATAATACAACTAGAAGGTCCACTTCACTTCTCAACTAAACTACACGAGAGGTCCTTCAATACACCCATAACTCGAGGCCATATGCCAACTTAAGACAGAAGTCAAACTCTCAATAGTTAGTGCTACCTCTCCAGCCAATTATTTTGGTCACAGTCAAACAATCTGAACACATCTCACCATCAAATCACACTCACCACATAGTCATCCAGTTACAAAATCCCATGAATAAGGACACAAACAGACATATAAGTTCCAAAGGCTCATGCTCACACATTCAAAATCTCAATACTCAAGCCATAGACAAAGCCTGACCTCAAGTCCTCTAGACTGGCCCATCACCAATATGCTAAAATCACATCTCGCACCTCACCCGAGAAAATCACAAGTCATCGACGCACAACTGATACCGAGTGCTCATGCGCGTATATGAACGCGTGGAAGGAATTTTAAAGAATTACATTTCAGGCTAAATCAATAACACACGATAAGAATTAAAAAATATGGGATTTCCTAAAGGTTCTACAGCCTCTCGAAGATAAGTACATACGACTTAGTACCGATCCACGAGACTCTACTAAACTTGTTCATGACTCGTGAGACCTATTAACCTAGGCTCTGATACCAACTTCTCACGACCCCAAAACGAAACCTGTCGTGATGGCGCCTATCATGAACTAGGCAGCTGACACAATCCCCTAACCAATTTATATTTTCATTCTTAGGATAAAATTAAAGCTATTTAACAATAAACATTTGTAAAGTGTTCAAAAATAAAACAATAGTCTGGAAAGAAAGCCCGACAACGGGCTGTCACTAGTCGTTAGCATCTAATACAGATGTCTGACATCAAGACCAATATGGCTGAGAATATCACTGAATATAACTAAGGGAGAACAAGGAGGGAAGAAAATAGAGAAGCGATCGCTAGGCAGCTACCTTGGTAACTCCGATGAACCTGTCTCTAAGTAATTAACACCCGCTGCCAGATTTAGAAATACCTGAATCTACACACAATGTGCATGGAGTAATGTGAGTACGCCAACTTAGTAAGTAACAAAGGTAAATAAAGACTGAGTCTAGTAACGAGCATTTAAAAATCATATACATCTCATAACATAAAAACCTCAGTGGAAATAACAAGGTTAAAAAAAGTAGTTAAATTCCGAACATCTCGTAAAATTTTCAATTTCAGTGAAAGTCGTTTAAAACATTTGTTCAACATTTACAATATAGGGGTTATCTAAAAGAAGAGTGAAAATAGTAATTTCATAAAAACAAATCCCTTGGGCAAAGTATCACTCATATATATGTAGCCCCTCGTGCAAGCCTCTCAGTTACTCGTGACTCAACTCTCATCAACAAGTGCTCAAACTCAGCACCTACGCTCAATAGGTACCTTATGATAAGCGCTGCGGCGTGCAGCCCGAGCCTTAAATATATATAGTCAATTGCGCTCGCTAAGGGTGTGTAAAGTACGGAGGGGCTCTGACAGCCCAAACGCCATATTGCTGCAGTGTGCAGCCCGATCCACACACACACATACACACACACACACACACACACACACACACACACACACATATATATATATATATATATATATAAGCGTGCAGCCCGATCCATAACTATCTTCATAATCCAGCCCTCGGCCTCACTCACTCATCATCCTCACAAGCCTCTCGGGCATCTCAGTGTAAACTCATGGAACTCAGCCCAAAACACTTTCACAAATATGAAAATGGAGTGGTGAACAAGATTAAACAATAAACATTTATAAACCATGATTGAGGGTAATGCTTTCTATCAAAAACAATATGAGGATAATAATAAAATACCCACGAGTGTCCATATAGTAAGACACAAGGCCCCAAACATGACATTCAGCCTAAGTTAACAAAATCATTTCTAGAACACATAGATATCATAGAGAGTTTATCAAAATATGCAACTCTACCGTCTCCACGGGACGGACCAAGTCACAATCCCTATGGGTGCACGCCCACACGCTCGTCCCTATTATGTGGTTACCTCAATTATTAAAATAGTACAAAATTTTGTTCATACCCTCAGGACTAGATTTACAATCAATACTTACCTCAAACCGGACGAAAATCTACTATGCGATGCCATTGCCACTCGACTTAGTCTCAAATTGCCCCGAATCTATTCAAAATCAGTATCACATCGTCAATACATGCTAAAGGAACAAAGCCCACGCGAAAGTTATCAAATTAAATCAAAATTCTCGAAATTGGCCAAACCAGACCCCGATCCCACATCTCATAATCCGATAAAAAGCACAATAATGCTTATCCTCTCACGAGTCCATACATAAAAATTTACCAAAATCTTACTTCATTTGACCCTTTAATCGCCTAAATTCTAACTCTCAAATTTTGTTCTAATTCTCCAATTTTCACCCTTAAATCTGACAAATTTCATGCTTAATCAACTGAAAATCATCATAGAATCGAGCTTTTGTTTCAAAAACATTACCTCAACGAGTTTCCACTTGAATCCCTCTTCGAAATTCTCCAAAAACCGAGTTGAAATTGTGAAGAATGTCCAAACAATTGTGAAGGGTCCTTTATATACTTTCTATACTGCGGTTTCGCACTTGCGGCCAATAAGTTGCATCTACAGAAACCACTTATACGGTCAAATCAATCGCATGTGCGATTTTCACTTTAATTATCAGGACTGCATCTGCACGCAAGCACCATACTTGCGGTCCCGTAGAAGCGCCCAACACACTACACATTGCATCTATGATCTACATATCGCATATGCGACCACGCACCTACATTCCCCAATCTGCATCTGCGGAAATGGTAGAAGCAACAAAAATCAACAACATCAACTTGATGCCAATCCTTCCGTCAACCACCCAAATTCAACCCGAGGCCCTCGGGACCTCAACCAAATATGCCAACAAGTCACATATCATCATTCAAACTTATACCAACCTTCAGAACACCAAATCATCCTAGGATTCAAGCCTAAGAATTTTCATATTTTCGAATTTCACAACTGATGCAAAAACCTATTAAACCTCGTTCGAATGGACCGAAATTTTGCACACACGTCACATATGATACAATGGACCTATTCCAATTTTTAGAATTCCATTCTTACCCCGATATCAAGATTTTCACTATCGATCGGGAAACGCCAAAATTATAATTTCGCCAATTCAAGCCTAATTCTATCACAGACCTCCAAATCATGTTTCGGGCATGCTCCCAAGTTCAACATCATCTAACGGAGCTAACCAAATCATAAAAATCTAAATCCGTGATTGAATACTATAAAGTCAAAACTTGATCAAACCTTTCAAATTTAAAGTTTCAAGTTGAGAACCATTCTTCCTTATCTGTTCCGATTAACCTAAAAACCAAAATCGAGGACTTACATAAATCATAACGTATTATACGGGGCTAGTCATGCCCGAGAACTGTCGAGCAAAGTAAAATGCTCAAAACGACCGGTCGGGTCGTTGCTATATATAAATTGTGTGTCCGAAAATTTAACTTTTAACTTTAAAAATATACAAAAATTTTGCAAATTAGTCCAACTAACTAATGTTTAAGTTCGAATCAGCATAAAAATTGCACGGGGCAATTTATTTGATCACCCCCATTTAACATATACCCATTTTTTAAAAAACTTTTAATTTGTACCCACTTTTTAAATAACTTTAGTTCCCTTTCTCCTCCTTCTTCCCTTTTCTCCTGTTACTTCAAAATTTTCTGCCCGGTGTTTTCAGACTTACATGCAAAGCGACAACTAGATTAGGACTTATCTTTTCTTTGTGTTTTCAGTTTTAATAATATGCAGTTAAGTTAAATTAGACTATTATTTGTTAGCTAAATTGTCTTAGATAGTAGGTAAACTAAACTTAACTTTTTATGACTTGATCTGTGTCCACCTAGTGCTTGAAACGAATCAAATTGTTTTTTGCATGTTTTGCACTCAAAGATTTTACTACGTCTAGTAAATGGAGTTTAAAATGACAAAACGAAAGACAAATAAGCAGATGCTGAAGAAAAAAAGAAAAGAACTAGAACATACAAGCACTAGAAAGAAAAGATAACTAAATAACTTCAACTCTAGAGCTAAAGTTTCCCAGTTACAGCATAAAAACTTCGGCTCTAGAGCTAAAGTTTCCCAGTTACAACAAAAAAACTTCGGCTCTAGAGCTGAAGTTTCCCAGTTACAACACAAAAACTTCTGCTCTAGAGCTGAAGTTTTTCAGTTACAACACAAAAACTTCAGTTCTAGAGCTGAAGTTCGAATGTGAAAAAACAAAAACTTCAGTTGTGATGACCCGACCCATCGTCTCTTGTGTTATTGCTCCATTTTCCCTATCTATTGCTTCTTCATATTTCATTATCGGTATGTGGTGTGTGAGAGTTGATTTGGATTGGTTTTGATAAGAAATGAGTCACTTAGTCTCTTTAAGGAAGGCTTAAGTTAGAAAAGTCAACCGGATATTGACTTATGAGTTATAGGGATAGGATATGATTGTTGGTGATTTTTTTAGCTTCGGGGGATGATTTCTGACTTATGAGAGTGACCAGAACTGATTTTGGAGGCCCGGTGTAGAATTAGGCTTGAATTGGCAAAGTTAGTATTTTGGTGAATTCCGGTTGATAGGTGAGATTTTGATCCGAGGGTCGGAATGGAATTTTGAGAGTTGTTGAAGTTCCGATATGTGATTTGTAATGTGTGTGCAAAATTTCAGGTTATTCGAACGTTGTTTGGTTGGGTTTTTGATCGAAAGTGCATTTCAGAAATTTTTGAAGAACTTAGGCTTGAATCCAATGTGATTTAATGGTTTTAGTGTTGTTTGATGTATTTTGATGATTGGAACAAGTCCAGATAATGTATTAAGACATATATGTGTTTTTGGTTGAGGTCACAAGGGCCTCGGGGTGGTTTCGGATGGCCAACGGGGTAAATTTTGGACTTGTGTGATTGTTGATGGTTATGATATCTGGTATTTTTGCATCTGCGGAAAAGGGACCGCATATGCGGTATGGAGGTCGCATGTGCGGTTTGATGCCTCGAGGCAGTTTCCGCAAAAGCAGATGTTGGTCCGCAAATGCGGTCACCGCAAAAGCGGTCCTGGGCGAGTTAGTGAAACCCGCAGAAGCGGATAGAAAACCGCAAAAAGCGGGTTGGATGCGACATATGCGAAAATGACTGTTCACAGAAGGGTTTTAAAATGCCATTTCATCCGCGACTTGGGGGTTATTTTCTTCCATTGTTGAGCATATTGGGAGATTTGTGGGAGCCATTGAAGAGGGTTTCGACTGGAGTTTACTGGAGGTAAATTCTACGTACTAAAAATATGGTTATATTGTGAGATTGGCCTAAAAAATATGAAAATTGAGCCTAAAACTTATGGATTAGGTCTTGAATTTTGATATTTCAAAATGAGATTTGATAGGTCATTCGAGCTCGGATTTGGGAGTTCTTGGTATGTATGGAATCGTGGCGAGACGAGAAATTCGGTAATATGAGTTTTATAATTTTTTGAGAAGCGGGCCCGAGGCTCAAGTTTTGCTAGGTTCGAGATTTTTGCTACATTTCCATTATTTTTCGACTGGGAATTTTTGCTTGGCATAGTGTGATGTATTCGCTCTGATTTTGGTTAGATTCAACGCGCGTGGAGGACGATTTGAGGGGAAAAGGCGCCGCGAGCTAGAGATTCGTCAGTTTGAGGTGAGTAATACTTGTAAATGATATTCTGAGGGTTTGAAACCCCAGAATTGCACATTATATTACTGTATTGAGGTGACATGCACGCCAGATATGAGCATGGGGTAGAGCACCATTGGGGATTGTGACTTGGTCCGTCCCGGTTGTTGATTTTACTGCATAATTGATTGAAACTTACTTGATGTTGTTATGATTTGGGCTGATTGCAATATGTTGGGCTTCATGCCAATTATTTAGATCCTTCAGGGATTAGTATCACTGTTTTTGCATTATTTTGCATATTATTTGGTCTCAGTCCAAGGTTTTAATATGATTTTGCAAACTCAACTATTTTTCTAAGATTTGAAAAACTTGAACAGTATTTTATTGCCGTTTTGAGCTGAGAACTATTATTTTAAATTGTGCCCAAGTGGCTTATGTGCATTTCTCGACTGAGCATGGATTGGACTGCGTGCCGCAGTAGTGTATAATGATATCTGGATATCTGGTTAGCTCGGGCTGCATGTCGCATCAGTATTGATATTGAGGTTGAGGGCCTGGTTGATGCCACGAGATGGCTTGATTATTGCGTTTGGGCTGTAGGATCCCCTCCAGAATCTGTAACACCCCAGTAAGCGTCGTCGGAGTTAAATGGATCGGATTGCATGACGCAATTGGTACTGGAATGTACCACCATATGCATTGCATTGCATTTATGCATTTGTTCATTATTTGTTGTTTATGATATGTCTTGAGATATCTATCTGTTGTTATGGTATTATCCGATCACATCTAAAGAGGATAACTTTCAGACAGTGGCAACAATGACACTGTATTATGCGTTCGGTCAGGTAACAATGACTGGCCAGGAACAACACCATCCGGTCAGGTAATAATGGCTGACCATAAACGAGTCGCGGGAATTACCACCCCGTTATGTTGAAATTGTATGTTTTATGCTTTTATATCGGTGTTAAAGTCTATCGGGTGAGTTAGGAGTGAATTGGATTGAAAATGAGGCATATAGCCTTTGTGAAGGAAACTTGAATAAGGAAAGTCAACCCGAAGTTTACTATTTAGTTAGAGGGCTCGGAATCGGATTACTGATGATTCGGTTAGTTTCGGAAGGTGATTTGTGACTTAGGGGAGCGATCGGAATTGAATTTGGAGGCCCGGTGTAGAAATAGGCTTGAATTGGCTAAGGTTGAATTTTGGCGAAATCCGAACGGTAGGTGAGATTTTGATCCGGGGTCGGAATGGAATTCCAACAGTTGCAGTAGCTCCGTTAGGTGATTTTGGATGTGCCTGCAAAATTTCAAGGTCATTCGGACGTCGTTTGGTCGGGTTTTTGATTGAATGTGTAATTCGGAATGTTTTAAGGAATTTAGCCTTGAATTTGATGTGAATTATGGGTTTTGGTGTTATTAGACGTGTTTTGAGGATTGGAGCAAGTTCGAATAAGGTATTAAGATGTGTTGGTGTGTTTGGATGAGGTCCGGGGGCCTCGGGGTGTTTTCGGATGGTTAAACGGAAGAAAATCATGGAAATTGCAGGTTGAAGAGTCTGGTTCTGTCATTTTCGCTCCTGCGGAATTTTGGTCGCAGGAGCGAGTCCGCAGAAGCGGACGAGGGGCGCAGGAGCGGCTGGTTACGCAGAAGCGGAAGTCATTCCGCTGAAGCGGCATCGCTGGTGCGAGCCAGTGATCGCAGAAGCGGACGGGGAGAAAATGAGCATGGTCCGCAGAAGCGGACATTTGACCGCTTGGGCGAGAGCGCAGAAGCGGAAAATGGTGCGCAGAGGCGGATGTTTCCGCAGAAGCGGAAGTTTCTTCGCAGAAGCGGGCGCGCTTAAGCGGCCCTTTGATCGCAGAAATGGAAATGGCCGGTTAGGCCTGGAACCGCTGAAGCAACCCTTTGGTCGCGGATACGGACGCGTAGGAGCGGAAATGCGAACTATAGTTCGCAAATGCGAACTCGCCACTATTCTGCCTGGGTTCGCAAATGCGAACAATAGTTCGCAAATGCGAACCTCCCCATATTTAGCCTGTGTTCGCAATTGCGAACAATAGTTCGCAAATGCGAACTTCCCAGTTTTGCCTTGGCTTCGCAAATGCGAAGAAAAGTTCACAAATGCGAACTTCCCACCCTTAGCTTATTTTTCAAACTCCAGAAATTGGTCGGGGTTCGCAATTGCGAACCCATGTTCGTAAATGCGAACAACAGAGACCTGAAAAACACGAATTTCAGTCATTTCTTCACATTTTACAAAAACCAAAACACCCATTTGCGATTCTTCAAGGATTTCTTCTTCATCAAAACGATTGTAAGTCACTTTTTACTTAATTCTTTCAATTCCTAACATCATTAAACATGTTTTTCATAAGAAATCAAAGATTTTCATGGTAAAATTCTTGTTTTTGTTAGAAAATAGGTGTCACACCTCCCTTTTTACTACCCCAAACATGCGTAAGGTGTATAAATACACTTGTAGGGTATACCCCGACGCTCAATTACCCGAGACGGATAAAATAACGTAAGGGAAGGAGTTTTTCCAATTTAAGGACAATCGGTTCGGGATATATTTAGAGATTAATCAGAGTCGCCACTTGGGAATGACAATGGTGTCCCAAGTCACCGGTTAATCCCGAATCCGAGGAATTTTGACTCTTTGAAATGTCTGCGAAGCAGAGGTCCGGATAAGGAACTCTGTTAACCCGGGAGAAGGTGTTAGGCACTCCCGGATTCCGTGGTTTCAGCACGGTCGCTCCACTGTCGTTTTTGACTTTTGTTTGACTCAGTTATCGATTTTAACAACACAATATGCTTTACGCTTAAATATTATTTTTAGGAATTTGCGGTATCGCGAAAACACGCCTCGAGTCATACCGCAACCAGTACGCCTATGACTTTCGGTGTATTTCAGCTTTACCGAGATTTGGATTTTGAGTCGCACCAAGTGCACACTCATTTATAGGAAGGTATATTAAAATCGGGCCCTAAAGTAACGTCTATCGGCTTTTTAAATCTTTTGGGAGAAGCTATGAAATTAGCTATTAGCTTTCCCGGATCTATTTGTGTTATATCATTACTAAATGGGGGCCCCGGTGTTATTCGGGCGAGGCTCGTCCCAATTTTTATTAAAGGATACTAATATGTGTATTTGACTACATTTTTCTAATACTTGTTCTTTCCTCAGCCGTATTTACAATAAGAATACCAGGCCCGTCGAATTTTATTACTTATTGGGCCTGGTCTTCTATTCGTTTCGCTTAGCATGGATCAGTATCGGTCCAGGCCTTTAAGGCCCAGGCAGTCGTAAGATTTGAGTAACTAGTAAAGTAACACCATGATTCAAGCATATAATGTGAGTTAAGCCCAAAACTAAAAATAACAGTAAAAGAATACACACATTTAAACTCAAAGAAAGAATCAAATTCCATTTATTGATCAATTGAAGAGAAAAGTTGTAATACAGATTTGGAAACAAACTACCTAATAACAGAGAATTACAAGATTATTTCTGTTTTTGATTTTTTTTAACAAAGAACCTATACTAACCAGTGGATTGATTATTAGCTAATATCAATAAGCTATTTAACTTCCTATGTAGATGAAAGGGGATGGTTTACTTATAGTTATACTATTTTGCTACTGATTAACCGTGTAAATTGAACTCATGTATATACAATTACTGATTCTAATACGACTTAACCCAGATATTATTCTTATATATGACTCCATGTATATGATTAAACACTGATATTAACATTAATCGAACTCATTCAATGCTATTAAGCCAATCGCACTCCAATTATCTATCTTATCCGATGGTTTCTTCTTCTTAACTAATTTTAACTTGACTGATTAATGAAATGAATTACCTATGTGATCATGATTGTCATCTACTCATGTGATAGCCATTGGACTTTGTTTTAAAGGTGTTGCCTAATTAACTAAGTGATTTATGCTACTTACTACTACCACTATTACTAGCTATTACATCATTTCTGTTTGGTTTCTGTTTTTCAACTACTACATTATACAATGAGCGAGCTATGAATCTCAAGCTAATTACATGAAACTACAAAAGAACACTACAGAACAGCATTACTCAAGAAATGAGTCTTCATTTTTCATTCAATCAACTCCCATTACAGCTTCAAACGAAAAGAGATGTACCTGGATAGCAAAAGAACCAATGAGTCTAAGGGAGAAGGATAAGAAACAGCAGTGACTCAATCAGCAATGCAACAGTGAAGAGAAGGAAAGCACAGCACACAGCAGTAGCAAAGTCCACATCAAACAGAGAAGACCCAGGTAGATAACCCAATGAAATCTGATAGGAAACCCAGCAAATTCTACTATTCTATCACTCTTCTAAACTCTGAAACTTTATGGTATAAAACTAGTAGAGAATAAGTTCAGAACTACTGAAATTTTCGAACCTCAGATATATTTCAGATTTATCAGATTTTTGGAACCCCAAATATTAGCTCAGATTGTTATCAATGGAATCCCCAAATATTATCTCAGATTGTTATACCGTGGAATCCCCCTTTTTCAGCCCCTTTTAGGAGATATTTATAGCTAACTTTTAGGGCTGAATACTTGGGGGAAGAAGTATGGGATTAATCCCACTTCTCCCCTCCTAAAATTACCCATTCTACACTTTGGTCCCTATTTTCAGTTATCAAAACCCTTCCAGCATGTGCTGGAAGGTTCCAAAAGATTCCTTTTAGGGCCTTTTACTAGTATATCCCTAAGGGTTTGAGATTTTTACAGATTTCCCATATTTAGGAGACCATTATACCCCTGAATCTCTGCAAAATTACAGAAATCGGGAGCATAAATGTCCCCATTACCCTTTTAAGTTCTAAACTATTACTAATTTACCTTTTCAATTCCCAATTGTGCCCCTAAGAGCAATGCTGATTTACCAGCTATGCCTAGGGCAGATTCTATCTAATTTTGAACCTATTTAACTAATGGCCAGCCCTGGCATTAGTATTTAAGGGCTGGCCAGATTTATTTCTAAAACTATTTCAATTTTAACCACTTTTAAACTAATTTCAGTCAATTAAGACCAATTTATTCTTAATTAAAGCTAATTGCAGGCATAGCCTGCTTTGTTGTTATGCTTAACCTATTTAAAAGTTAGCCAGTCTCAAGTTGAGACTTAGCTTGGGCTATTAAAGCCATATACTGAACAGCTAGGCCCAAAACCTTTACAGGTTTGGCCACTTTGTTGTTCAGGGCTCAATATAGAGCCTGGGCTAGTCTGCATTTGCAGACATAGCCCTTTGCACAACCAGCCACTGTTAAACAGTGAGCTGTGTGTTAGGGCTCACGGAATTGGTCAACCCTTTGCAAGGTTGACCATTCTTAGGCCAATTATTAAACTTGTAGCCTATTTATGCATTTTCAGTGTTTTATACTATTTAAAAACTAACCACTTATGGAACCTAGAACTACAGCTATAACCAATCCTCCTAAAGTATGAAAGGCATTTAACAGTATTCATACTAACAATAAACCTGATGCAAATTCAGTCATTTTGACATTCAAATACACACATAGTCATATGAAACCAAGCAATGTTTATCAATCAATTAAAACTCAAAAGGCAGGTTTGATAATGATGAATCCTAATTAATCAACTTTCATGACTCAATTTCATATATCAAAGTGTCAAATGACATCAAGCAGACCCAATTGCAACCAATTCATGCTAGATGATTCATTGAAAGACCCAAAGCATACTCAAGATTCATGGACATATAAGTACTAAATTCAATTCTCACAAACAGTTAAACTTAAACATAACTTGATCAGAGATGAGAATCAATGGTCAATCTTAGAACCATGCTAATGTAGGGAAGGGGAAATACCAAGATCATGAAGAGTCCTAAAAGAATAAATCCTAATTGAGAATTAAACACTTAAACCAGTACATGAACTAGACATGCTTGATAACAGTAGAAAAACTAACCCCTGAAACCTAATTCTATGAATCATTACAGTCAAAGGCAACAAGAGTAGTTAAAATGACACAGAAAGGCTGAACTTCTCAATATTAAAGTGAAAAGCCATGTGAGCAAAACAAGGCACATAAAAGATAAAATCCTATCACTAAAAAGCCAAAAGAACACAGGAACATATAGGATATGAACAAGCTAAGGAATCAGGGTGGCCATAGAGAAATAAACAAGGGCTCACAGCATGAGAAGATAAGCAGAAGGGTCCTAGACTAGCATGAGAAGCACAGGATTGAGATAACAGGGGATAAAAATCATAAAATCAACATAACCCTATGACTAACATGTTCAAAGAAATTTGAGATAAGAAAAGAGTCACCAAAAGAGAGCCAAGAATAGCCTTACAACTAACATATGAAATGCAAATCAATCAGAACATGCAAGGCATCATGAAGAGAAAAGCAATCATGCTTGTTGAACACTAACGGATCAATAACCCCAATACCAAAAGGATGAAGAAGAAAATATAGATTCTTAAACTCAGAAGAAGCAGAATATACATAGAATTCTAGTGATAAACAGTCAAACACTGGATAATAGAAAAATGATTATAAACCCTAAAACTAAACAGGTCAAAACATACGAAGTCAGAGAACATGAACAAAGAAAGCATGAAACAGAAAAGACAAAGAAAGGACCCAGATAAAATCTATGTCTAAGCAAGAAACATGCAAAGCAAATAATGACGAACAGAAACAAACAAACATTCATAAGCATGCAAATCAAAACAAAAATACATAGAAAATAAAGCATGGAAAGCAAACAAAGGGATCAGGGACTTAGCTCGCGGGGCCTGTCCCCCGAGCTTCCTAATCTCTTTCTTTCTCTGTTTTTCTAATCTCTCAGACTCTCGTAGATTCTCAGGCTTTTCTTCTTGTTTCTTTTTCTTCTTTATTCAATTCCAGATCTCTCTTTTTTTCGATTTTCTTTTTCTGATTTTCTTCTAAGGCTTAAAGGGGAAGCCTTTTAGGATTCTGGGTTATAGGGGGTGTTTTAGGAGGTGTAAAAGATGAAGTCTTGATTGGGTTCGAATCTTGGGGTCGCCGGAGTTAGGGTTCCGACGACCTTTTTGGGATATTCGAAGCGATACGGGAAGATTCGAGGGTAGTCATTGGTATGGGTGGATAGATCTAGTGGAGAGGCGTCGATTGGCATTGGTTTCAAGTGGGTTCTCATACTTTGGTGGTCACCGGTGTAACTCCGGTGACCGGGACTTATGAAGAGCAGGGTATTTTCTGGGGTTTTTGGGTGTAGAAGACGGAGAAGAAGAAGATGAAGGTGAAGGGAGTGGTAAAAGAGGCCGGCGACCACCGTGGAAGGTGGTGGCCGCCATGGCCGCCTAGGGTTTCTGAGGTTTGAAGAAGGAGATGGAGATAGAGAGAAGAGAGGCGGCCGGCTTTAGGGTTTTGAATTGGGTAAAATGAACGGCCGTCTTCAGACAAAACCTTTATATAGGCCACACGTCCCAGATAATCTCAACCGTCCATTGAAGAGAGATCAACGGTTCTGGATGAGCGTTACTGAAACGTCACCGTTTTGCTTCTAATGAGACTAAGGTCTCACACCCTTGGATCAAATTGATCGAACGGCTGAGATTAAATCTCAGCATTAATTAAACCAAATAATTCGGCCAATTATTTAAGGCCGTTGGATCTATCAAGACGGACGGTCATGATTAACACAACTGAAAGATCCGGCGGGCCAAATTACTGGGCTGATTCACTGGGCCACCAATTTGGACTTTCAGTTGGCCCAGTTTATTACACAACTTATATTTTTGTATTTTTCTAATATTTTAATTAATTTTTATGTATTTTCTTTTATACTTTTTTTTTCTTTTCTTTTATGAAAAATTATAAATCCTAATTTACTACCTACTCTAATTTCCTAATATTTTTTGCAATTTTTCTGCTATTTTTTCCTTTATTTTCTCCTATTTAAGCTATTTTGCTAACTTTTCTAATTAACTAAACTAACAAACTAATTACTACTATTTTTGATTTTTCTAATTTTTACCTATTCAAACACACAAAAATATAACTAATTTCAAGCAAAGCAAGTAATTGCACTCAAAAAATATATTTATTTTAATTTTGGAATTAATTGCCTGGTGCAAAAATCATGTGCTCACAGCTGCCCCTCTTTGCTCGGGAACACGAAGAGTTTCAGTGCAAAGACAAGTGAGCAGTAATGAGAGATTTTTGCACATCGGCATATTCCGTGAAAGCATTTTTGAAAACCTTTTGACCGCACCTTGCTTTAGAGGTTGCCTACATATCCTGGGCTAAACAGGAATCAGAGGTCAGTGTAGTTCGGGAAGGTCTGGCAGTTTTTAAAAAAAAACTACCAGACTCACTGTTGAATTGACATGGTTGAGACCTGCTGACTTACTCCTTATTACACCGGGGGAAAAATGTAAAATGAAGAAGCTATTCTAAGCTAAGATCCTACAATTATAATTGTTCCTAATCTGGCTTTTGCTCTTCTTCCCTTTCCGGTAATGCAGAATCTTCCTTTTTTGTTGATTTTCTTGTTTTTCTTGATGACTCTCTTTTTGTTGATTTTCTTGTTTTTCTTGTTGACTCTCTTTTTGTTGATTTTCTTGTTTTCTCTTGTTGACTCTCTTTTTGTTGATTTTCTTGTTTTTCTTGACCCTGAGCTGAACCTGCTCAAAACAAAACAACAAACTACCTCTTTTTTTTCTTTTCTGCCCCAGTGTGGGCTTTTAACTGTATAAACCACGATGTGAATGCAGAAAATATTCCCGAATTTGAAGGTGGGCGCCTAACAGAAATTTAAACGTGCAATGCGAATGCAGAAAATATTCCCGAATTTGAAGGTGGGCGCCTAACAGAAATTTAAACGTGCAATGCAAATGCAGAAAATATTCCCGAATTTGAAGGTGGGCGCCTAACAGAAATTTAAACGTGCAATGCGAATGCAGAAAATATTCCCGAATTTGAAGGTGGGCGCCTAACAGAAATTTAAACGTGCAATGCGGATGCAGAAAAATATTCCCGTATTTGAAGGTGGGCGCCTAACAGCAATTTAAACGTGCAATGCGAATGCAGAAAATATTCCCGAATTTGAAGGTGGGCGCCTAACGGAAATTTAAACGTGCAATGCGAATGCAGAAAATATTCCCGAATTTGAAGGTGGGCGCCTAACAGAAATTTAAACGTGCAATGCGAATGCGGAAAATATTCCCGAATTTGAAGGTGGGCGCCTAACAGAAATTTAAACGTGCAATGCGAATGCGGAAAATATTCCCGAATTTGAAGGTGGGCGCCTAACAGAAATTTAAACGTGCAATGCGAATGCAGAAAAATATTCCCGAATTTGAAGGTGGGCGCCTAACAGAAATTTAAACGTGCAATGCGAAAAATATTCCCTCAGCCTGAGGACCGGGGAGCAGATTCTAAAAGATGTTACCTTCCTCTTTTTGGTATTTTCTTTTTACCAACTGGTCTTTTGCCTGTGAATTTCTCCACTTATTCGACGGACTTTCTCTTTTTGGTATTTTAAATTTTCCACATTGGTCACATTCACTTTAAAGTGATTAGTGACAATTTGTTCCTCCATGAAACAAAATTTATTAGATATAAACTGCTGGCAACTGGCATCTGCCGTCCCCACTTCTTATTGCTTCCTTTGTTTTTGCTTTTTCATGTTGCATGGCTTTCGACTTCTTGTCCCTTGCAGACTCTTTTTGTATTTTCTCATTTTTTCCATTTTTGTTTTGTTTTCTTTTTCTTTGGTCATGTTTGCCAAGCTTCTTTATTTCTTTCCCCAATCTTCCATTCTTTCTGATCTAGTGTTATTTCGACTTCCGTTATCAGGAGCTGGTAGTTAGCTCTCAAAAGGGTAAACAATGAAATACAGAAAAAATGAAAGAAAGGTAAGGGTATTTTGGAGAGATGACAGAACTTATCTGGGCATTTGCTGGCTGATTCCGCTGACCATGCCATGTATTTAAACTCTGACCCAGTTTGTTCCAATCATTTATTTAGACTCCGAATTGCCTTTGACCCAAACCGATACTCTTTTTTGTTGCCTTTTTTCTTTTCTGATGATCCTCACGATCGCCTCACGGTGCCTCGAAAGGTTTTCACCAATAAGACTCTCTCATTTATTCTCTCATCCTCACCATCATCTCACAGTGCCGATTAAGGTTTTCACCGATGAGACTCTCTCATTTTATTTCCCTCAAACTCACGGTCGCCTCACAGTGCCGATTAAGGTTTTCACTGATGAGACTCTCTCATTTTTTTATCTTTTCTCATTTTTCCTTTTTGTATTTTGTTTTCTCACCATGGGTATTGTCCGATGTTTCACTCCTCCTTCGCTGTATTTGTTATCATTTCAAAATTGATCAGAAGGTCTTTCTTTGGACTATAACGTGGCTTTTGGACGGGTTAAGAAAGAAAGATATAAAGGCTCAAAATTTCAACGAGGGTTAAAAATATTTACAACTCTCGGAATTATTAAACATAACTTCTGCCCAGTTTCAATATGTGGGGAATTTTTGGATTTTTTCTTTATTGTGACTGAACCTCAGAGAGGCTGCCTACGTACCCTTTCGGGATCAAGTCAGACGTAGTTCACCCAACTTCATAAGTTAGATGGATTTCTTTTTGACTTTTTCCCGATTTTTGTCTTTTTTCTTTTTTTTTTTCATTCATTTTTTTCATCATCATTTTTTTTCATTTCATCATTTCATTTTTTATTCTGGCAATTTCGATCTTATTGCGCTAGAGCGATTCCGAGAGAGGGATATGAAAGAATATATTCATTGAGGCTCAAAGGGGTTATCAATGGATAAAGTGTTTGGATAGAGAATAAAACGCCTTCGTCATTTCAATTCCAAAATCACAACAAAATACAAAACACATAATTGAAAAGGAATCATACATAGTATCTTTTGACTGCATCCGAATTGATAGCAGTCTCCACGCACTTTCCTTCAACATCTGTTAAATACAATGCCCTATTGGACAACACCCGTGATACTACAAGTGGTCCCTGCCAATTTGGCGCAAATTTGCCCTTTGCCTCAGCCCAATACAGTAAGATACGCATCGCAACCAAAACGAGCCTATGCCCATTGGAAGCTATTGGCTCTATCGGATCAATAACATCTATGCCCCTGTTTCAAAGCAAAGAAAAATATGTTAGTTTAAATGCGGTGGTTGGTTGTGGCCTTGAACTTTGATGGCGACTGCTTTCCACCCGAGCGCCTTGCCTGTTTACCGACTATCCATTTTCACTTCTTCTTTGTTCAAAATCCAACTCTCTTTAGGTATGTATATTGTCCCTTTCTTGACGGATACCACAAACTTCGATCTCGATTCCTTTGATGACTCCACTTGACAACCTTTGGTCTTTCTCTTGTCGGAAGATATACCCCCTCTCTGTTCGAACCCCGTACTTCTATTTGCTATATTTTCCCTGAGTTGGCACCTTGCCGACCCTTGTGTCTTGCATGATCCTCATTGCACATGTTGCTCTTGTGGGCTTAAATCACCGGCCTTGTCATTCCCCGACCTACGACAATTGTCGTGTTGGCTAAATCCCATCTTGTGCAATTGGAAAACTTGGTGGCAAATTTTGAAATCATTTCTATACTTATTATGACCTGACTGACTCGATAAGAAGGAGGGTAAAACAAAGTGTGAAGAATGAAGAGAAAGGAAAATACTATTCCTAACAAGAAACCTACAGACGAATGACCTAACGGATTTTGAATACCGACTCTAGCGACCTTGACATGCACTTTTGGCCTTCTCCGTATAGCAAAGTTGATGTTCAACTCTTATTGCAAAGTTCTGCTGTGAAACCGGTCTTTAATACTTCATTTCTTTGATTTGATCCTTAATCGACTTGCAGCGCCCATAGGGTTTTCGCCAACAAGCCTCTCTCATTTGATCTTTCTTTCTTTCAACTCACTGTCGCCTTACGGTGCCCGTGCGAGTTTTCACCGATAAGACTCTCTCATTTTGACTTCTCTCATCTTGGAGTCTCGTGGTGGTTTGAGTTCTTCACTCTCCTGGAGTGTTGCCCCTGATGTGATTGACCTTTGTTCGCTTGACTCGGCATATCTTGAAGATTGATCGGAAGGTCTTCCTTTGGACCGTAATGCAGGCTTTTGGATGGGGTAAGAAAAAAGGATATAAAGGTTCAAAAATATTTCATCGTGGGTTAAAATTACAACTTTCGGAATCTTATTTATTCAACAACCATAACTTCTGCCCCAGTTTCCTTCTTGGGGGATTTTTTGGATTTTTTCGTTATTGTGTGAACCTCAGTGAGGCTGCCTACGTACCCTTTCGGGATCAAGTTAGACGTAGTTTAGACTACGTCTATATTCATTGTTGTATCTTGACTTCTCCCGATTTTTCTTTGCATTCTTTTTCTTTCTTTTCCTTTTTTTTTTTTTTGTTTCTCCATTTTATTTCCCCCCTCAATCATCAATTTATGTTGTTGATTCCGAAAGAGGGATATGAAAGAAAATATAATAAGGCTCGAAGGGATAACAATGGATAAAGTGTTTGGATAGCCGAATAAAATGCCTTCGTCATTCCAATCTTCAAAACCTACCAAGTACAAACTACACGGTCAAACACCTTTCGACCGATTCACACATTTGCCTTCGGTATTTGACGATTCTCAATGCCATTGGGCAACAATATCGATACCACGAATGGTTCCTTAGCTTTGGGGTATTTTTGCCTTTGGCTTTAAATTGATGATGCATTTCCAAGTCATTTCTTTATGTTACGCTTTCCCCAATGTTCACTTGATTCCGGCTTCACAGTATTCCAATATGTTTTTATTTCTTCCGAGCATCATTACATCTTCAACATTGTTTCATTGCCTTTTAAAATCAGGCTTAGAATTATGTGCATGTCATGTTGCTAAAATCAGTAACTAGAAATGATGGGAGACAAAGAGTTGTATTAAACTGATGGGTTGAAACAACAAGACGAACAACAAAATGAACAAACTAAACTAAAATTACAAACCTAGACAGCACTAAACAAAGCAAAGTAGTAAGATAGAAGGGTTTTGATTTTCAAGACAACGTCCGGATTACAACCCTGAAATAACCCGGGTAACAAAATGACAACAAAATAAGCCACCAAAAATATTACTTTGGATAAACCCCAAATGAAGCATATTTCCAATTACCAAGCACAATATCTTTAGCCACTGCCTTCTGCATCAACCATACGGGTGTCGACTATATCCGGATTTTGTACGGCAATGTAGCCTGCATTGATAAGCTCCTGAATTGCCTTTTTAGCTTCCAACATTTTTCTGTGTCATGCCCCGGGGCGCCCGAGCAATATGCGCACATTTGAGAAAAATCACACCTCTTTGACCGATGATTTGGCATTTTTATCTGAATTGGTTTCAACATGCCCAGTTGCTTCAACTTGTGGAACAAACTGGCATACGATTCTCCCAAAGGGGTAAGAGACTTTTCTCGTTTCAGTAGCCTCTCATTTCTAAAGGCCCGATTTGGCCTAAAACCTGACCCGTGGGGTTTCTGGTATGCTCGTGGGGAGAAGTAAGGGCCAGGAGAATTACAAGGATATCCATGGGTTTGATATAGAGGGCCTTTAGCAAAGACGACCACTGGACCTTGTCGTTGGGGAGGTTCAACCTGCGGGCTCTGTTTGGGGTCATGATGAGCAACCTCGGAGGGGTAATGTTGGGCAACATGAGCTTCGGGTGGGTGTTTACTGTCGGGAACAGTAGATGTGATTGGAGCGCATTCCTGGGAAAAAATAGGTGGATACCGAATGATGGAGCTATTGGGGTGGATGGAAAGGCTGCGATAGGCAGGTATATTTGGCATCGGGTTCGGTGTAAGGACAGGGTCCATGAAACTAGGTGGTGGCGGGGGTAGTGATTTTCCATCCATCCACGCCCGATACATTTCATCCACGTGTTGTCTCAACATTTTGACTTCTTCAACTAACATGTGGTTCCGTTCAACCAACTATTGTCGGGTGCCGCTACCAACCCACTCAGCCTTGAGATTCTCTGCCATTGTCCTCTGACGTTGTATTATAAGGAAGAGTTATTTTGGAACCACAACCAACCACCTTTCTGGAAACGGACACAACAAAGCCACCATGTCAGCATTAAGGTATCCCGCTTATTGATCACCTTCTTTTTTTTCTACTATTTTCTTTTCTTTTTTCCCTTTTTTGTGTTTTTTCATTTTTCCTCTTTTTTTTTTCTTTTTGTAGTTTTTCCATTTTTTTTTCTTTTTGGTTATGGATATGGTCGAATCCTATGTGGATTGCCTACGTATCATGACCCCGCATGAATCAGACCAAGCGTAGTTCTTGCAAATTAATGCAAGAAATAAAGAGATGTTTATTTGATTTTTTTTTGATTTTTTTTTTCTTTTTCTTTGAAGGAAAATTATAGAAACCGATTCCAACTACAAACTACAAGAATAAGAATATTTTTGGTGTCAATTATGACTATTTCTACAAAATTGGCCACATAATGGCTTATTTGACAAAATGACTATTTTTGCAAAAAATTTATTTAAGAAAGATAAACTTGAATTTTTTATCCTGTGGCTCATGGGGCATCGTTCGGCATCAGCATAAACCAACACAAGACTATTTTTCATAAATTGGCCATGTAATGGCTTATTTAAACAAAGTGGCTGTTTTTGCAAAATTCCAGCCATGTAATGACTTATTTGATAAAGTGGATATTTTTGAAGAGTTGAGTGATGACTCAAGACTTGATTTTGCGGATATGGCCTTTCGACATTTCCGCGAGGGAACATTTCAAGGCTATGCTCGCAAATTATTTAAAATGACTCAAAGTAGCTATTCTTGCAAAAACGGCCTTCCGGTGTCTTTTTGAGGGACATTCGGCATATTTTGAGCAAGAATAGCATCACCCGACTTATTTATAACAAAATAAAAAATTTGATATTTTTTGGTTATTTTTGCAAAAAGGGTATGAACCCGGACTTGATTTTGCGGCTATGGCCTTGCAACATTTCCACAAGGAATATTTTAAGGTTGTGCCCGGAAATTATTAAAAAATGATTCAAAGTGGCTATTTTTGCAAAAAACAGCCTTCCGGCGTCCTTTCGGAACATTCGGCTATTTTCAAAAATAGCGTCACTTCGATTTATTGAAAACTAAACACACGTTTTTTTTGATTTTTTAATAGGGGTGGTTGGACCCGATGAGGGTTGCCTACGTATCCCACCTAACGGCGAGAATCAAACCTGCGTAGTTCGGTCAGATTATTTGACCAATTATTTCAAAAATGTTCCACCTATTTTTTTTCAAATTTTCAAATTTTCCGGATACCTATTTTCTACAAATCATTATTTTCCTCTCTCTTTTTTTTTTCAACAATTTTCCAATCTCGGGATTTTTGCCGGTCCGCATAACGATCAAGGACAATAAAATGCAACACATAGCATGCTCGGTCTTTCAATACCGGGTCACCTGTCCTAGACGGACCCAACCCCTGTGTTGAGTCCCCTAAGTCAGACATGATGCAAATAATCGTCCTAGACCTATGTTCAAAATCTTATGGTTTCATGGATTGCTAGACGGTGTACCCGAGCGGACAACTCGAATCGAGGAGGGGGCTACGTACCGGTGACCCGCGGAGTCAATCGGCTTTGTAACTTATCCGGCCTCTGTTTTCTTAATTTGAGGTGACTTTAACAGAAAGGGGAGTCTCAACCAGTAAGCACATCCCCGGGGGAGAAGAGAGAAGGGTTTTCGGCACAATTTTATATACAGTCCACATAATAACCAAAAGCGATAAAGCACATAGCATGTTATTCAAATCACATAATAAAGTCAAACAAAAACGCAAACGGCAGTTCTAAGGAGCTCGAGTTCTTAAACCTTGAAATCGAAATTCAGGGTTGGTTCCCCAGCAGAGTCGCCAGAGCTGTCACACCTCCCTTTTTACTACCCCAACATGCGTAAGGTGTATAAATACACTTGTAGGGTATACCCCGACGCTCGATTACCCGAGACGGATAAAATAACGTAAGGGAAGGAGTTTTTCCAATTTAAGGACAATCGGTTCGGGATTTTATTAGAGATTAATCAGAGTCGCCACTTGGGAATGACAATGGTGTCCCAAGTCACCGGTTAATCCCGAATCCGAGGAATTTTGACTCTTTGAAATGTCTGCGAAGCAGAGGTCCGGATAAGGAACTCTGTTAACCCGGGAGAAGGTGTTAGGCACTCCCGGATTCCATGGTTTTAGCACGGTCGCTCCACTGTCGTTTTTGACTTTTGTTTGACTCAGTTATCGATTTTAACAACACAATATGCTTTACGCTTAAATATTATTTTTAGGAATTTGCGGTATCGCGAAAACACGCCTCGAGTCATACCGCAACCAGTACGCCTATGACTTTCGGTGTATTTCAGCTTTACCGAGATTTGGATTTTGAGTCGCACCAAGTGCACACTCATTTATAGGAAGGTATATTAAAATCGGGCCCTAAAGTAACGTCTATCGGCTTTTTAAATCTTTTGGGAGAAGCTATGAAATTAGCTATTAGCTTTCCCGGATCTATTTGTGTTATATCATTACTAAATGGGGGCCCCGGTGTTATTCGGGCGAGGCTCGTCCCAATTTTTATTAAAGGATACTAATATGTGTATTTGACTACATTTTTCTAATACTTGTTCTTTCCTCAGCCGTATTTACAATAAGAATACCAGGCCCGTCGAATTTTATTACTTATTGGGCCTGGTCTTCTATTCGTTTCGCTTAGCATGGATCAGTATCGGTCCAGGCCTTTAAGGCCCAGGCAGTCGTAAGATTTGAGTAACTAGTAAAGTAACACCATGATTCAAGCATATAATGTGAGTTAAGCCCAAAACTAAAAATAACAGTAAAAGAATACACACATTTAAACTCAAAGAAAGAATCAAATTCCATTTATTGATCAATTGAAGAGAAAAGTTGTAATACAGATTTGGAAACAAACTACCTAATAACAGAGAATTACAAGATTATTTCTGTTTTTGATTTTTTTAACAAAGAACCTATACTAACCAGTGGATTGATTATTAGCTAATATCAATAAGCTATTTAACTTCCTATGTAGATGAAAGGGGATGGTTTACTTATAGTTATACTATTTTGCTACTGATTAACCGTGTAAATTGAACTCATGTATATACAATTACTGATTCTAATACGACTTAACCCAGATATTATTCTTATATATGACTCCATGTATATGATTAAACACTGATATTAACATTAATCGAACTCATTCAATGCTATTAAGCCAATCGCACTCCAATTATCTATCTTATCCGATGGTTTCTTCTTCTTAACTAATTTTAACTTGACTGATTAATGAAATGAATTACCTATGTGATCATGATTGTCATCTACTCATGTGATAGCCATTGGACTTTGTTTTAAAGGTGTTGCCTAATTAACTAAGTGATTTATGCTACTTACTACTACCACTATTACTAGCTATTACATCATTTCTGTTTGGTTTCTGTTTTTCAACTACTACATTATACAATGAGCGAGCTATGAGTCTCAAGCTAATTACATGAAACTACAAAAGAACACTACAGAACAGCATTACTCAAGAAATGAGTCTTCATTTTTCATTCAATCAACTCCCATTACAGCTTCAAACGAAAAGAGATGTACCTGGATAGCAAAAGAACCAATGAGTCTAAGGGAGAAGGATAAGAAACAGCAGTGACTCAATCAGCAATGCAACAGTGAAGAGAAGGAAAGCACAGCACACAGCAGTAGCAAAGTCCACAGCAAACAGAGAAGACCCAGGTAGATAACCCAATGAAATCCGATAGGAAACCCAGCAAATTCTACTATTCTATCACTCTTCTAAACTCTGAAACTTTATGGTATAAAACTAGTAGAGAATAAGTTCAGAACTACTGAAATTTTCGAACCTCAGATATATTTCAGATTTATCAGATTTTTGGAACCCCAAATATTAGCTCAGATTGTTATCAGTGGAATCCCCAAATATTATCTCAGATTTTTGTTATATCGTGGAATCCCCCCTTTTTCAGCCCCTTTTAGGAGATATTTATAGCTAACTTTTAGGGCTGAATACTTGGGGAAGAAGTATGGGATTAATCCCACTTCCCCCTCCTAAAATTACCCATTCTACACTTTGGTCCCTATTTTCAGTTATCAAAACCCTTCCAGCATGTGCTGGAAGGTTCCAAAAGATTCCTTTTAGGGCCTTTTACTAGTATATCCCTAAGGGTTTGAGATTTTTACAGATTTCCCATATTTAGGAGACCATTATACCCCTGAATCTCTGCAAAATTACAGAAATCGGGAGCATAAATGTCCCCATTACCCTTTTAAGTTCTAAACTATTACTAATTTACCTTTTCAATTCCCAATTGTGCCCCTAAGAGCACTGCTGATTTACCAGCTATGCCTAGGGCAGATTCTATCTAATTTTGAACCTATTTAACTAATGGCCGGCCCTGGCATTAGTATTTAAGGGCTGGCCAGATTTATTTCTAAAACTATTTCAATTTTAACCCCTTTTAAACTAATTTCAGTCAATTAAGACCAATTTATTCTTAATTAAAGCTAATTGCAGGCATAGCCTGTTTTGTTATTATGTTTAACCTATTTAAAAGTTAGCCAGTCTCAAGTTGAGACTTAGCTTGGGCTATTAAAGCCATATACTGAACAGTTAGGCCCAAAACCTTTACAGGTTTGGCCACTTTGCTGTTCAGGGCTCAATATAGAGCCTGGGCTAGTCTGCATTTGCAGACATAGCCCTTTGCACAACCAGCCACTGTTAAACAGTGAGCTGTGTGTTAGGGCTCACGGAATTGGTCAACCCTTTGCAAGGTTGACCATTCTTAGGCCAATTATTAAACTTGTAGCCTATTTATGCATTTTCAGTGTTTTATACTATTTAAAAACTAACCACTTATGGAACCTAGAACTACAGCTATAACCAATCCTCCTAAAGTATGAAAGGCATTTAACAGTATTCATACTAACAATAAACCTGATGCAAATTCAGTCATTTTGACATTCAAATACACACATAGTCATATGAAACCAAGCAATGTTTATCAATCAATTAAAACTCAGAAGGCAGGTTTGATAATGATGAATCCTAATTAATCAACTTTCATGACTCAATTTCATATATCAAAGTGTCAAATGACATCAAGCAGACCCAATTGCAACCAATTCATGCTAGATGATTCATTGAAAGACCCAAAGCATACTCAAGATTCATGGACATATAAGTACTAAATTCAATTCTCACAAACAGTTAAACTTAAACATAACTTGATCAGAGATGAGAATCAATGGTCAATCTTAGAACCATGCTAATGTAGGGAAGGGGAAATACCAAGATCATGAAGAGTCCTAAAAGAATAAATCCTAATTGAGAATTAAACACTTAAACCAGTACATGAACTAGACATGCTTGATAACAGTAGAAAAACTAACCCCTGAAACCTAATTCTATGAATCATTACAGTCAAAGGCAACAAGAGTAGTTAAAATGACACAGAAAGGCTGAACTTCTCAATATTAAAGTGAAAAGCCATGTGAGCAAAACAAGGCACATAAAAGATAAAATCCTATCACTAAAAAGCCAAAAGAACACAGGAACATATAGGATATGAACAAGCTAAGGAATCAGGGTGGCCATAGAGAAATAAACAAGGGCTCACAGCATGAGAAGATAAGCAGAAGGGTCCTAGACTAGCATGAGAAGCACAGGATTGAGATAACAGGGGATAAAAATCATAAAATCAACATAACCCTATGACTAACATGTTCAAAGAAATTTGAGATAAGAAAAGAGTCACCAAAAGAGAGCCAAGAATAGCCTTACAACTAACATATGAAATGCAAATCAATCAGAACATGCAAGGCATCATGAAGAGAAAAGCAATCATGCTTGTTGAACACTAACGGATCAATAACCCCAATACCAAAAGGATGAAGAAGAAAATATAGATTCTTAAACTCAGAAGAAGCAGAATATACATAGAATTCTAGTGATAAACAGTCAAACACTGGATAATAGAAAAATGATTATAAACCCTAAAACTAAACAGGTCAAAACATACGAAGTCAGAGAACATGAACAAAGAAAGCATGAAACAGAAAAGACAAAGAAAGGACCCAGATAAAATCTATGTCTAAGCAAGAAACATGCAAAGCAAATAATGACGAACAGAAACAAACAAACATTCATAAGCATGCAAATCAAAACAAAAATACATAGAAAATAAAGCATGGAAAGCAAACAAAGGGATCAGGGACTTAGCTCGCGGGGCCTGTCCCCCGAGCTTCCTAATCTCTTTCTTTCTCTGTTTTTCTAATCTCTCAGACTCTCGTAGATTCTCAGGCTTTTCTTCTTGTTTCTTTTTCTTCTTTATTCAATTCCAGATCTCTCTTTTTTTCGATTTTCTTTTTCTGATTTTCTTCTAAGGCTTAAAGGGGAAGCCTTTTAGGATTCTGGGTTATAGGGGGTGTTTTAGGAGGTGTAAAAGATGAAGTCTTGATTGGGTTCGAATCTTGGGGTCGCCGGAGTTAGGGTTCCGACGACCTTTTTTGGGATATTCGAAGCGATACGGGAAGATTCGAGGGTAGTCATTGGTATGGGTGGATAGATCTAGTGGAGAGGCGTCGATTGGCATTGGTTTCAAGTGGGTTCTCATACTTTGGTGGTCACCGGTGTAACTCCGGTGACCGGGACTTATGAAGAGCAGGGTATTTTCTGGGGTTTTTGGGTGTAGAAGACGGAGAAGAAGAAAATGAAGGTGAAGGGAGTGGTAAAAGAGGCCGGCGACCACCGTGGAAGGTGGTGGCCGCCATGGCCGCCTAGGGTTTCTGAGGTTTGAAGAAGGAGATGGAGATAGAGAGAAGAGAGGCGGCCGGCTTTAGGGTTTTGAATTGGGTAAAATGAACGGCCGTCTTCAGACAAAACCTTTATATAGGCCACACGTCCCAGATAATCTCAACCGTCCATTGAAGAGAGATCAACGGTTCTGGATGAGCGTTACTGAAACGTCACCATTTTGCTTCTAATGAGACTAAGGTCTCACACCCTTGGATCAAATTGATCGAACGGCTGAGATTAAATCTCAGCATTAATTAAACCAAATAATTCGGCCAATTATTTAAGGTCGTTGGATCTATCAAGACGGACGGTCATGATTAACACAACTGAAAGATCCGGCGGGCCAAATTACATGGGCTAATTCACTGGGCCACCAATTTGGACTTTCAGTTGGCCCAGTTTATTACACAACTTATATTTTTGTATTTTTCTAATATTTTAATTAATTTTTATGTATTTTCTTTTATACTTTTTTTTTCTTTTCTTTTAAAATTATAAATCCTAATTTACTACCTACTCCAATTTCCTAATATTTTTGCAATTTTTCTGCTATTTTTTCCTTTATTTTCTCCTATTTAAGCTATTTTGCTAACTTTTCTAATTAACTAAACTAACAAACTAATTACTACTATTTTTGATTTTTCTAATTTTTACCTATTCAAACACACAAAAATATAACCAATTTCAAGCAAAGCAAGTAATTGCACTCAAAAAATATATTTATTTTAATTTTGGAATTAATACAATAGGGATTTTCATAAATTGGGGAATTGGACCTCGAATTGAGGTCCGATTTTGAAACAAATTATATATATGAACTCGTGGGGGAATGGGTAACCGGATTTTGGTCATAACCCCGAATTCCGACCATGTGGGCCCGGGGTTGAAATTCACTATTCATGGCGCATAATGTTGTAAAAGTTGTATTTGGTATTAAGAATTAGTTTGTTGAGTAGAATTGATGATATTAAATCAATTGTGTATAGATACGGTTGGATTGGAGCCAAATTGAAAGAAAAGACATTTCCACGGAGTGAATTGTTCATAAGCATTCGAGGTAAGTGTTTGTTCTATCCTAGTTTGAGGGAATAGGATTATGTGTTATGTGTTATGTGATCGAGTGCGGTGTATGGGCTGTGGTGACGAGCATCCATACACTGGCGTCTAGTATGACCGTGAGTCGTTGGAAAATGATATTTTGAGATATATTACAGGTAAATTGTTATTGTTCTCCCTTGTTGGGACTTGTTGTTGTGAAGATAATTATTGATTGCCCTTGATGGGACGATTTATGAATTGTTGTTTATTTCTCAGCCCTTAACTGTGATTGTTATTTGGGTGAGGAAGAGTGATAAAGCACGAAGGGTGATGCCGTGCCATGTTTATTTATTTATGCACGAAGGTTAATGCCGTGCCATGTTTATTTATTGATTATGCACGAAGGATCATGCCGTGCCTGTTATTGAACCATGTACGAAGGATCATGCCGTATTATGGATGTGAGGATGAGAGTAAAAGCACGAAGGGTGATGCCGTGTACTTTATTTGTTTGTTTGGTGAGGATGAGAGTAAAAGCACGAAGGGTGATGCCGTGTACTTTATTTGTTTATTTGGTGAGAATGAGAGTAAAAGCACGAAGGGTGATGCCGTGCAATTGCTTGCTATTTCTTGAAGTGATATAATTCGTGTTTACATTATACTTTGTTTTCTTTGTGAAATTATTAACCGTGGTTAATTGTTGAATTCTTTAAGATATTCCTTATTGTGTTATTACTTGATTATTTCTTGTTATTTTGTGGTACATACATATATATTGAATTGCACAGGTTTATGTGGGTGTCCGGTCCTAGGCTTGTCACTACTTCGTCGGGATAGGCCAGGCACTTACCAACGACATGGGGTCGGTTGTGCTGTCGATACTACACTTCGTGCGTTTTTGCACAGTCCGGGTTACGATCGGGAGCAGCGACAGCAGTAAATAGATTGCGTGGGAGTTGATCACATTTGAGACCGAGGTAGGCCCGGCGTCTCTTGCCCGGCGTCTCTTTCTTTATTTATGTTAATAGCCGTAGTCTCATTGTTCCGAGACAAACGGAATTATGTTATATTTCCTTTAGACTTTTATGTGTAGTATTCCATAGTAGTTTGTGAGTTGGTGACTCCAAGTCTTGGGTAGAGGATTTCGGTATGATTTTTACCTTGTGATTTGTTATTTCTATTTCGATAAAGTATTCCGCATTTATTTAATTAAAATTGTGTTAAAAACAGGATAGTATGAATATAGTGGCTTGCCTAGCTACCACGAGTAGGCGCCATCACGATCCCGATATTGGGGGAAAATCCGGTCGTGACAATAAGAGTCCTTAAGGAGGATCTAAACAAGGTTAAGGGTGCGCTTAAGCGGCCCTTTGATCGCAGAAGCGGAAATGGCCGGTTAGGCCTGGAACCGCTGAAGCGACCCTTTGGTCGCGGATACGGACGCGTAGGAGCGGAAATTATTCCGCAGAAGCGAAAATCGCTGTAAGTTAAGTGTATCAGAAGTTAGAAAAATTTCAGAACATTTCACACATTTGGGTCTCGGCTTTAGAGGCGATTTGGGCGATTTTGAAGAGAAACTCAAGGGAAATCATCGGGTAATCAACTATGGACTTAAACTATGATTAGTATTGGTAATATTATGCAATTATATCATGAAAATGGAGGAATTTGGGGTAATTTATGGAGGATTTAGCCCTAGGCTTGAACTTTAGAAAATCAAGGTTTTGAATGGGCAAATGGAGTCCGAATTTGGTAAAATTGATATGCTTAGACTCGTATTGAGATGAGGGTTCCGAATATGTGACTTTTGTAATTTTTTGACAAGCGTACCGAAAGTCGGGTTTTGACAACTTTGGGAAATTTGATGTAAATTGAGTTATATTGATTGGGTGTCGTCCCATTGGCCTAATTTGTTGTGTTTCTACTGTATTTGATCAGATTTTACGCGTGCGGAGCTTGATTCTCGTGGCAAGGGCATCGCGGAATAGTCATCGCGCCGTATTGAGGTGAGTAATAGATGTGGGTGATGACCAACGGGTTCGAAACCCCGGTATACCACTTTGTGACGCTGTATAGCGGCGAGACACGCACACCCTTGAGAGTGCGGGGTCGATCATGAACTGGAGACTATATATTAGTCCGACCTGTTGATACCGTATTATTGGCTATTCTCGAGCCGTTGAACCCCCTTCTTGGCGGTTGAGTATACTTGTGGGCCGTGAGCCGGTTATTGGATCCCGCGAGGATCGTTATCATTGTCTTATCATATAGACATGCTAGTTTACTACTAGTCCGCGACTATTTCGTCATTATGCTAATTCCAATCTCTGGAACTTGATATTACTTGTTTTCCAACCGAAAAATGATAAAAAGAGTTTTCAAAAACTACTTTTGAGCTCGCGAGGCCGTATCCGCATATTAGCCGACTAGTAGTGGATCGGGCCGCTCGCCGCGGCGAGATATATGTTGGATCGGACCGCACGCCACGGGAATATCTCTATGAGATGTGCTTGGGCTGTAGGAGCCCCTCCGGAGTCTGAACCCCCGCAGTGAGCACGGGTACCCAAAATTGGAGTCGGGCTACGCGCCGTAGCGGTCATATCATACATTGCATTGCATTTAGCTACATCTGCTAGCCGTTATGCTATTTATTGGTATTTGTTGGTACAGGTACAGTGAAGATTAATTCTATGACAGGGTAGCCGATTATAGCTTTACATAGTGCTTTATCGCGGATTTCTTATCCGCGTTGTCTTACCCTTGTTTATTACCACCGAGTCCGGCAGAGTACTCATTTTACTCCTCGCACCTTGTGTGCGGATCCAGGTACCTCTCAGCAGTGATCCAGTAGCTGTGCGAGGCGACATCTGTGGGATATACGAGGTAGCTGCAGAGTCCGCAGGACCCGATATTCCTTTCCTACTGTCTTTTGATTTTGTATTGACATTTCTTTCCGCATTTGGTATCTTGTAAACCATTATACACTCATGTTCAGTAGAGGCTCATGACTCTTGACCCTTGGTCTATAGGAGTTGATGTATTATGGGACTTGGTTCCCCGTTTTCGTTACATATATCGCTGTTGTTTCTTGAATTAATTTGTTTAAATGGGTTAAAGAGAGCTTCAAGCTCCGTGGTTGATATGGATTGGTCAGGCTGGCTTAGCAATGTGCTGGGCGCCATCACAATTGGGTTTTGGCGTCGTTACAAGTTGGTATCAGAGCCTAGGTTTACTAGGACTCACGAGTCTCGAGCCGGTTAGTAGAGTCTTGTGGATCGGTACGGGGACGCCTGTACTTATCCTCGGGAGGCTGCGAATCTTTAGGAAACACTTCACTTTTCTTGAACTCTGTCGTGCGATCTTGTTGTTCTGAGAACTGAACTTCTATATTCTATTCTCTCGCAGATGGCGAGAACGCGAGCATCGGGACGAGGTGGACGACCTCCATTGCCACCTGTTAGAGGCCGTGGGCGCGGTCGTGCTAGAGTTAGAGGTAGGGCGGCTGAGGCAGTGCCAGCTGACCCGCCTGTTGTACCAGTTCAGGAGCAGCCCCCAGTGGTTGATGCTCCAGCGGTCCCAGTTCAGGGCCAGACTATATCTATTGCTATTCCTGGTCTTCAGGAGACTCTTGCTCAAATATTATCAGTGTGTTCCGGTTTGGCTCAGGTAGTTTTAGCTACCGCTACTGTAGCGACATCTCAGTCAGGGGGTGGTCAGCAGACCCTGCAGCTCGCACACCTAACCCGGTTGTTCAGGGACTTCAGACGCCAGAGGCTGTCCCCGCTCAGGTGGTTGCACCGGTTATTCCTCCAGCTGCACCAGCTCCAGCTCCAGAGCATATGGTTCTGGTTATGCCCGACGACGAGCAGCGTCGTCTTGAGAGATTTGGTAGACTTCAGCCACCCCATTTCAGTGGCGTTGAGGGCGAGGATGCCCAGGGTTTCTTGGATAAGTGTCAGAGGATGTTGCGGACGGCTGGTATTCTTGAGTCCAGCGGAGTTTCATTTACTACCTTTCAGTTCACTGGTCCCGCATTTGATTGGTGGGAGGAGTTTGAGAGGCGTAGGCCTGCAGGAGCAGCACCTCTCACATGGCAGCAGTTCTCTACTCTCTTTCTAGAGAAATATGTACCTCAGTCTCGTCGCGAGGAGCTACGTCGCCAGTTCGAGTGGTTGATTCAGGGCGACATGTCTGTGACCCAGTATGAGCTTAGGTTCACTCAGTTGGCTAGGCATGCCACATGGATGATCCCCACTGAGAGGGAGAGGATCAGGAGGTTCATTGATGGCCTCAACTACTCTATCCGTATTCTTATGACCAGCGAGCGAGTTCTGTCATCATCGTTTGAGCAGGTAGCCGATATGGCACGCTCCATTGAGGCGGATCGTCGCCGAGAGAGAGAGGAGCGGGAGGCCAAGAGGCCTCGTGGTTCTGGCAGTTTCAGTGGTGCTCCATCTAGAGGGCATTCCCGGCAGAGCCGAGGTCGCTCATCTAGACCTTCTCATTCAGGCCGCCCAGAGCAGAGCGAAGGTTCTTATGGTCGTGGTCGACAGGGGTTTCAGCAGGGTCAGTCATCGCTTGGTGCCCTCCCAGCCCAGAGTGCAGCACCTACTTCTCCAGCACCAGGTGCATGTTATGAGTGTGGTGAGTTTGGCCACATGAGGAGACATTGCCCTCGACTACGTAGGGGCAGGACTCGGCAGAGGGATCGGCCCTCCTCTTCGGCACCATCTCGGGCTAGTAGAGGTGGAGGTCGGTCTTCTCGTGGTCTCCCGGGGGCGAGGAGAGATCCGGTGGAGGCCGAGCACGGTTTTATGCACTTCCTGACAGGCGTGATGCAGTTGCCTCCGATGCTGTGATTACAGGTATCATTTCTGTCTGTCACAGAGATGCCTCTGTTCTATTTGATCCAGGGTCCACATATTCTTACGTGTCCTCTTATTTTGCACATCACTTGGGTGCGACTCGTGGTAGTCTTGATTTACTTGTTCATGTATCCACCCCCGTGGGTGATACGATTGTTGTGGATCATGTCTATAGATCCTGTGTTATATCTATTGGGGGTCTGGAGACCCAGTCAGATTTGTTATTGTTGGGGATGGTGGACTTTGATGTTATATTGGGTATGGACTGGTTGTCTCCGTACCATGCTATATTGGACTGTCATGCTAAGATAGTTACGATGGCCATTCCTGGTATTTCTCAGATTGAGTGGCGGGGTTCGACCGATTTCGTCCCTAGCCGTGTTATTTCGTTCCTAAAAGCTCAGAAGATGGTTGAAAAAGGGTGTTTATCGTACTTAGCTTTTGTGAGAGATGTGGAGCTGAGTCTCCTAGCATTGATTCTGTACCTGTTGTAAGGGGCTTCCCAGATGTATTCCCCTCAGACCTGCCGGGCATGCCGCCGGACAGGGATATTGATTTTGGCATTGACTTGGTGCCGGGCACTCAGCCCATATCCATTCCTCCTTATCGAATGGCACCAGCCGAGTTGAAAGAACTAAAAGAGCGGCTTCAAGAACTTCTGGATAAGGGTTTTATCCGCCCTAGTGTGTCCTCGTGGGGTGCGCCAGTATTGTTTGTTAAAAAGAAAGATGGTTCCATGCGAATGTGTATTGATTATAGGCAATTGAACAAAGTGACGGTGAAGAATAAGTACCCTCTACCGCGCATAGATGATTTGTTTGATCAGTTACAGGGTGCGAGGGTGTTTTCTAAGATCGATCTTCGTTCGAGCTATCATCAGTTGAAGATCAGAGACTCAGATATTATGAAGACTGCATTCAGGACCCGATATGGTCATTATGAGTTTCTTGTGATGTCGTTTGGGCTTGACCAACGCCCCAGCAGCATTTATGCATCTGATGAACAGTGTGTTCAGGCCTTATTTGGATTCATTTGTGATTGTGTTCATTGATGACATTCTAGTCTACTCCCGTAGTCGGGAGGAGCATGCTCAGCATTTGAGTATTGTGTTGCAGAGATTGAGAGAGGAGAAGCTATATGCTAAATTCTCCAAGTGCGAGTTTTGGCTCGAGTCCGTAGCATTTCTGGGACATGTGGTGTCTCGTGATGGTATTCAGGTTGATCGGAAAAAGATAGAGGCGGTGCAGAGTTGGCCTAGACCGACCTCAGCTACAGAGATCAGGAGTTTTCTTGGTTTGGCGGGATATTATCGCCGGTTTGTTTAGGGATTTTCATCCATTGCTTCTTCATTGACTAAATTGACCCAGAAGGGTGCACCATTCGTGTGGTCGGATGAGTGCGAGGAGAGCTTTCAGAAGCTCAAGACAGCTTTGACCACAGCTCCAGTGTTAGTATTGCCATCGACTTCAGGTTCATATACCGTTTATCGTGATGCCTCGAGAGTGGGGATAGGTTGTGTGTTGATGCAGGAAGGTAAGGTAATTGCTTATGCTTCTCGGCAGTTGAAGCCACATGAGAAGAACTATCCTGTTCATGATTTGGAGCTAGCCGCCATTGTTCATGCCTTGAAGATTTGGAGGCACTATTTGTACGGTGTGTCTTGTGAGGTGTATACCGACCATCGTAGTCTCCGGCACTTGTTCAAACAGAAAGACCTTAATTTGAGACAGCGGAGATGGCTAGAGTTGCCGAAGGATTATGACATTACTATATTATATCATCCGGGGAAGGCCAATGTGGTGGCCGATGCTTTGAGCCGGAAGGCGGTCAGTATGGGGAGCTTGGCATATATTCCAGCTGAGGAGAGGCCATTTGCTTATGATGTTCAAGTGCTAGCCAATCGGCTAGTGAGGTTAGATATTTCGGAGCCCGGCAGGGTATTGGCTTGTGTTGTATCTCGGTCATCTCTATATGATCGTATTCGTGAGCGCCAGTATGATGATCCACATTTGGCTGTCCTGAGGGACAGAGTTCAGGATGATGATGCTAGAGATGTCACCATTGATAGTGACGGCGTATTGAGGATGCAGGGCGGAATATGCGTGCCCAATGTTGATGGCCTTCGTGAGTTGATTCTGGAGGAGGCCCATAGCTCGCGGTATTCTATCCATCCAGGAGCCGCGAAGATGTATCAAGATTTGAAACAGCACTATTGGTGGAGAAAGATGAAAATGGACATTGTCGGACATGTAGCACGGTGCCTCAATTGTCAGCAGGTTAAGTACGAGCATCAGAGGCCCGGTGGTGTATTTCAGCGCATTGATATTCCTGAGTGGAAATGGGAGAGGATCACTATGGACTTTGTTACTGGACTCCCTCGGACGGCGAGGAAGTTTGATTCCGTATGGGTGATTGTAGATAGACTGACCAAGTCAGCTCACTTCGTTCCAGTTAGTACTACCTACTCATCGGAGCGGTTGGCAGCGATCTTTATTCGAGAGATTGTTCGGTTGCATGGAGTCCCAGTGTCTATCATATCCGACAGGGGTACTCAGTTCACTTCTCAGTTTTGGAGAGCATTTTAACGAGAGATGGGTACACGGATTGAGTTGAGTACAGCATTTCACCCCCAGACAGACGGACAGTCTGAGCGCACTATTCAAATCTTGGAGGATATGTTGCGAGCTTGTGTGATTGATTTTGGTGGTTCGTGGGATGAGTTCCTACCACTTTCTGAGTTTGCCTACAACAACAGTTATCAGTCGAGTATTCAGATGGCCCCGTATGAGGCATTGTATGGCAGGCGGTGTAGATCCCCCGTGGGATGGTTTGAGCCTGGTGAGGTTAGATTGATAGGGACCGAGTTAGTCCAGGATGCTCTGGATAGAGCAAAGTTGATCCAGGAGAGGCTTCGTACAGCACAGTCTCGTCAGGAAGAGTTATGCGGACCGTAGAGTTCGAGAGTTGTCTTTCATGGTTGGTGACAGAGTATTGTTGAAGATTTCACCTATGAAGGGTGTCATGAGGTTTGGGAAGAAAGGAAAGTTGAGTCCCGGGTACATTGGTCCTTTTGAGATACTTAGGAGAGTTGGAGAGGTGGCATATGAGTTGGCCTTGCCGCCCAACTTATCCAGCGTTCATCCAGTATTCCATGTGTCTATGCTCCGGAAGTACATTGGAGATCCGTCTCATGTATTAGATTTCAGCACCATTCGGCTTGATGGTGATCTATCCTATGATGTGGAGCCTATTGCCATTTTGGGACGGCAGGTGAGAAAATTGAGGTCTAAGGAGATTGCGTCAGTTAAGGTTCAGTGGAGAGGTCGACCCGTGGAGGAGGCCACTTGGGAGGTCGAGCGGGAGATGCGGAGCAGATATCCTCACTTGTTTGAGACTTCAGGTATGTTTCTTGACCCGCTCGAGGACGAGCGTTTGCTTAAGAGGGGAGAATGTGACGACCCGGCCCGTCGTCACGGGAATTACCACCCCGTTATGTTGAAATTGTATGTTTTATGCTTTTATATCGGTGTTAAAGTCTATCGGGTGAGTTAGGAGTGAATTGGATTGAAAATGAGGCATATAGCCTTTGTGAAGGAAACTTGAATAAGGAAAGTCAACCCGGAGTTGACTATTTGGTTAGAGGGCTCGGAATCGGATTCGGATGATTCGGTTAGTTTCGGGAGGTGATTTGTGACTTAGGGGAACAATCGGAATTGAATTTGGAGGTCCGGTGTAGAAATAGGCTTGAATTGGCTAAGGTTGAATTTTGGCGAAATCCGAACGGTAGGTGAGATTTTGATCCGGGGGTCGGAATGGAATTCGACAGTTGCAGTAGCTCCGTTAGGTGATTTTGGATGTGCCTGCAAAATTTGAGGTCATTCGGACGTCGTTTGGTCGGGTTTTTGATTGAATGTGTAATTCGGAATGTTTTAAGGAATTTAGGCTTGAATTTGATGTGAATTATGGGTTTTGGTGTTATTAGATGTGTTTTGAGGATTGGAGCAAGTTCGAATAAGGTATTAAGATGTGTTGGTGTGTTTGGATGAGGTCCCGGGGGCCTCGGGGTGTTTTCGGATGGTTAAACGGAAGAAAAATATGGAAATTACAGGTTGGGATTCTGTTTCTGTTGTTTCCGCTCCTGCGGAATTGGGGCCGCAGGAGCGAGTCCGCAGAAGCGGACGAGGGGCGCAGGAGCGGCTGGTTACGCAGAAGCGGAAGTCATTCTCCGCTGAAGCGGCATCGCTGGTGCGAGCCAGTGATCGCAGAAGCGGACGGGGAGAAAATGAGCATGGTCCGCAGAAGCGGACATTTGACCGCTTGGGCGAGAGCGCAGAAGCGGAAAATGGTGCGCAGAGGCGGATGTTTCCGCAGAAGCGGAAGTTTCTTCGCAGAAGCGGGTGCGCTTAAGCGGCCCTTTGATCGCAGAAGCGGAAATGGCCGGTTAGGCCTGGAACCGCTGAAGCGACCCTTTGGTCGCGGATACGGACGCGTAGGAGCGGAAATTATTCCGCAGAAGCGAAAATCGCTGTAAGTTAAGTGTATCAGAAGTTAGAAAAATTTCAGAACATTTCACACATTTGGGTCTCGGCTTTAGAGGCGATTTGGGCGATTTTGAAGAGAAACTCAAGGGAAATCATCGGGTAATCAACTATGGACTTAAACTATGATTAGTATTGGTAATATTATGCAATTATATCATGAAAATGGAGGAATTTGGGGTAATTTATGGAGGATTTAGCCCTAGGCTTGAACTTTAGAAAATCAAGGTTTTGAATGGGCAAATGGAGTCCGAATTTGGTAAAATTGATATGCTTAGACTCGTATTGAGATGAGGGTTCCGAATATGTGACTTTTGTAATTTTTCGACAAGCGTACCGAAAGTCGGGTTTTAACAACTTTGGGAATTTTGATGTAAATTGAGTTATATTGATTGGGTGTCGTCCCATTGGCCTAATTTGTTGTGTTTCTACTGTATTTGATCAGATTCTACGCGTGTGGAGCTTGATTCTCGTGGCAAGAGCATTGTGGAGTAGTCGTCGCGCCGTATTGAGGTGAGTAATAGATGTGGGTGATGACCAGCGGGTTCGAAACCCCGGTATACCACTTTGTGATGCTGTATAGCGGCGAGACACGCACACTCTTGAGAGTGCGGGGTCGATCATGAACTGGAGACTATATATTAGTCCGACCCGTTGATACTGTATTATTGGCTATTCTCGAGCCGTTGAACCCCCTTCTTGGGCGGTTGAGTATACTTGTGGGCCGTGAGCCAGATTATTGGATCCCGCGAGGATCGTTATCATTGTCTTATCATATAGACATGCTAGTTTACTACTAGTCCGCAGCCATTTATGTTATTATGCTAATTCCAATCTCTGGAACTTGATATTACCGTTTTCCAACTGAAAAATGATAAAAAGAGTTTTCAAAAACTACTTTTGAGCCTGCGAGGCTGTATCTGCATATTAGCTGACTAGTAGTGGATCGGGCTGCACGCCGCAGCAGGATATATGTTGGATCGGACTGCACGCCGCGAGAATATCTCTATGAGATGTGCTTGGGCTGTAGGAGCCCCTCTGGAGTCTGAACCCCCACAGTGAGCACGGGTACCCAAAATTGGAGTCGGGCTACGCGCCGTAGCGGTCATATCATGCATTGCATTGCATTTAGCTACATCTGCTAGCTGTTATACTGTTTTGCTGGTACTTATTGGTACAAGTACAGTTGATATTGATTCTGTGACAGGGTATTCGATTATAGCTTTACATAGTGCTTTATTGCGGATTTCTTATCTGCGCTGTCTTACCCTTGTTTATTACCACTGAGTCTGGCAGTACTCATTTTACTCCCTGCACCTTGTGTGCAGATCCAGGTACTTCTCAGCTGTGATCCAGTAGCTGTGCGAGGCGACATCTGTGGGATATACGAGGTAGCTGCAGAGTCCGCAGGACCCGATATTCCTTTCCTACTGTCTTTTGATTTTGTATTGACATTTCTTTCCGCATTTGGTATCTTGTAAACCATTATACACTCATGTTCAGTAGAGGCTCATGACTCTTGACCCTTGGTCTATGGGAGTTGATGTATTATGGGACTTGGTTCCCCGTTTTCGTTACATATATCACTGTTGTTTCTTGAATTAATTTGTTTAAATGGGTTAAAGAGAGCTTATAGCTCCGTGGTTGATATGGATTGGTCAGGCTGGCTTAGCAATGTGCTGGGCGCCATCACGACCGGATTTGGGGTCGTGACAGTAACTATGGCTGACCATGAGCGAGAATAAGGCCCGAGGGGCGAGGTTCTCTGAATAACGACACTGATTGATTGAGATTATTTTTGCAACTGTTGAAAAAATTATTTTCAAAAGAGGTTTAAACTGAACCAAGGAATTTTTAAATATTTCACATGTTTTACTGATTTCTAAAGGAGTTTTACACTGTATATATACAACATGATGATCTGCTATACGTGTTTTCTTGCTGCTCAGTTATTATTTACTCTTATTATTCATTGAGCTGGAGTACTCACTTTACTTCATGCACCTCGCGTGCAGTTGCAGGTATTGTTCACGCGATAGCGGGTTCTGAGCTGATCGAAGGTATCAATTTTGTAGCAGAGTAAGGTGACCTCCAGCATTCGCGGCATCGGATTTTCCTTCACTATTAATTCTAAATTAAATCCATGTATATTACAGACCATGTAGTTGTGTTCAAGCTTCTCTAGATGCTCGTGACTTGTGATACTCCGGTCGAACTAAGTTGGGTTGTAAATATTGTTAATCAATGTTATTTAAGTTGCATTTTCTATTCTTCATGTCTAAAAATTATTAAAAAAATGATTTAGGCTAGTTGGCTGGCCTTGTCTTCACGAGAGGCGCCATCACGACCGGGTTTGGAAATTGGGTCGTGACATCAGCTCTAGAGCTGAAGCTTACAAAACAAAAACTTTAGTAAAATGGGATTCCGTCTTTCTGTTCTAGCCAGTTAACATGCACACACTCTCAAATTCCATACTCATATATAAATTTTACGTTGTGTATTTATATAGATAAAGTGAACTACTACTGATATTCATTTTATTAGGAATTGCTACTTGTTACTCGAAATTTACATATTTAGTTTATGTATATTATATATCGTGAAATTACTACCTGCTGCATTGTGTATATGTGTAAATAAACTGAACTATTGTTAATGTTCATTTTATTAGGCGTTGCTACTTGTTATTTAGAATTTACATTTCTAGATTAAGTATATTGTGGATCGTGAAGTTGTTATTTAGTTCCAGCGGCTACCAGCTCTAGAGGTGAAGCTTATGGAAAAACACTTCAGCTCTAGAGCTGAAGTTCGATAGTTAAAAAACAAAAAACTTCAGCTCTAGAGCTGAAGCTTACAAATAAAAACTTCAGCTCTAGAGTTGAAGTTCACCAGTTACAAACAAAAACTTGAGCTCTAGAGCTGAACTTTAGGCTCGGCTACTAGAGTGCTGAAGTTTTGCACGATTGTCTTTGCTACTTCAGCCCTGTATGCTGAAGTTATGCGGAAAAACGGGTACACTTACAATTTTTTTTTTAACAAAACGGGCACAAGTTAAAACGTGACACAAAAAACAGATAAACATGTAAATCCAATCAAATAGGTTCTAATTAATGGTTACCATTGTGACGAGCCTCCCTTTCACAAAAATCTATCATATTGTAGTCCAAATCTATACTTCACACTAGTATACGTTTCCGCGCTTCGTGCGGTTGTAGAAATATTTTAACTTACTTAATATTAATATCATAATTTAAATTTATTTTTTATTAAGTATCGCTTTGTGTTTCTTGTAATATTTTATGAGAATTTCTTTGACAGCTTTGAGAAACTTTCAAGATTAAATATAAAATATACATTTAAGTATGTAAATCTAAACTTAAATAAAAAAAAAGAAAGAATATTTGAAAAAGAAAATAATGTAAAAATTTGGGCAATGTAAACCTAGGATGTCATCCACTTTTTTCTTAATTAGTCCTCTAAAGCCTATATCTCGTAGTATTTATTTCTTAACATGAATTTTTAAGAGTTATTTCCATAAGGTTGACATTTCTCATTTTTGTCAAATAAAAATTAAGAAAAAATTTAAAAAGAAAAGAAACAAACAAAGAAATTTAAAAAGTAAAGAATCGAAAATAAGAAAAAAAGAGAACTAACATATATTTGGGGATATTGCGGGAAAACCCCTTAGAGTACTACTAAGTTTAGAGGTACTTTAAATTAAAATGCAAAAATGCCACCAACCTGAACATAAGTGTCAAAGGTTTACATAGCGACCTTGTTGTCCTTTAACCAGAGCTTTGATGAGTTCATTTATTATCAAAGACAATATAATTTTTCTAGGTAAGATCGCGTATTTTACGAAATGCGCTTAATAATTAAGGTTGTAATATTTCGATTGTTACTCATCAAAGTTGGGCTCTCTAATTGAATGCATACTCGCAACCACATTAAATCGCATTAGGAGAAAATCACCAAAGAATAATCAGATAGAATAAGTTTTAAGAATCTAATTGAAACATATGGAATTTTTTTCCAGAATATACTTATATTTTTTTTTAGTGTTTCAATGCAAGGAAAACAAATAGAATAAGAACTTCGGCAACTCTAGATTGGACATCCTACACCTATTTTAAACAATCATTTAATACATAAGATACCGCGAACACATCAATAAAATCTACTAACTAAAATGTATTATACTGCTTTCCTCCCTTCTTCTTTGCTTTCTTTTTATGATTCTTGGTAGTAAAGGAAGTGATCTGCAGAAAAAGATATAGAGAAAAAGTTATTTCTTTAAGGGACCCTTCTTTTCTGTCAAGAAATTAAGGACATTCCTTTGGAAGCTGAATTTCATGTTCAATGAACAAATATATTGGATTGAGTTAAAAAGATAGAGAAAGTTTCATCTTTCCTTAACCCTGCTTCCCTAAAAGAAATTGCATTTTTTTACTGATCGCGGAATAGTTACCTTTTCAACTACTAATATATGAAGCATCCCGATCTATTCTATTAATTAACCTCTTTTTTCGGATGAGAATTGTTGAGTCACATAGTCAAACCCATGAAGGAAGAAAATGAAAATATATTGTATAACACTTTTCTATTTCATTATGGCAAAGACAAAATGTCACACCCTTTATGGTGTGTCAAGCCATCCACATTGCACCGCCAGTTGGTGGTATTTGCTGTTCTCATGCATCATAAAAATTAAACAGTCATCAAGTATGAATACAATTGCAAGTCGTTAGATGGCAGATTGTTTCAGTAGATGGAAACAACCGCCAATGAGCATGGACATGTATATTATGGATAAAATGGGCACTTGCATTTTGTTGGTGAATAAGAAGAACAAAAGGACTGATTAAATTAACAAATGAAGAAAATAAAGGAATATGATCAAGCCACGTGCAAGGTTTAATACAAAAAATTCCACGAATTTAATAAAAAATAATTTGAACACAAACACTTTATGAGCACAACTTTATGAGGAAAAAGAGAAAGGATATGATAGATACCTACGAATATATCTTATCTTTGTAGGTGCTATCTCCTTCTCCAGAAGTTTAGTTTGGTCTAAAATAGTCCCTGCAATATCATCTTCAGATCAGACGTTTGATAGGCTTAAGCCATCTCGCTAAAAGAAGAAATCATTTTCTCTTACTCAAACACTATTTCCACGCTATGTCCAAGTATATGCTTTCAAAAGCATTGGATTATGGGCAATATAGAGTTAAACATTAGAAGACCAGGTCTACCTTATTTAAGCTTTCAAGGGAGATACAAGCAGCAAAACAGTGTAACAGTGAAGAAAGAATCATATATATTAGTAAAATAGTACTACCTATTTATCATGACATATTTTTCAGTTCTCTCTTTACAGTTGGCATAACATATAATGTCAATGTCATTGTCAAATTATTCCCTATTCAAATTCATGAATGCATAGATTACCTCCACTTATCGTAGTTCGACTGCAAGGAACAACCTGCAGATGCATAGCGAACATAATCGGAAAATATTATTTTCAATCATAGTATAAAATAATGAACTTCAAATCCCAAAATATATTTGGAAGCCTTGTAATCTGTCTGTCAAAGCAGTCGATGTTCAATTAACGGAGGACACAATTGTGTGAGTGCTAACATGGGTCGCAAATATAAGACAATAAATAATCGGGGGTTATGGACTTGAAAAGTCATAACCCCAATGAAGAGGTGGAAGTTAAAACGAAAAGATGAATTTTGTAACTCATCAAACAGTTGGTATTATTAAGATGAAAAGTCATAACCCCAATGAAGAGGGGTGAGTTACGGATATGAACATTGTAAAAACCAAAGTGGGAAAAATGGAGGGAAAAATTCAAATAAAGAAGAAAAAAGATAAATAGGATTCATGGACTATGCAAGATGCACATCACCTCCCTTATGCCCTGCTTTATATTAATATATATTGATAGATTAATATATAGATGCTTTAACAAATGAGCTCTATCCGAACTTAATAAGTTTTTGTAACTTCCAAACCCCATAACTTTTTTTTTTTTATTTTTTTATTTTTTTGGTTAAAGGGATGCATTTATATTAAAGTGGTACATCACAATCACAAGGGATATTAGGATCCCTTGTCAAATTCAAAAATCGAACCAAAGTATGGAAAATGTTAATATTATAATCCAAAATAAGTCTCGGAAAAGTAGCCTGTTTGGCCAAGCTTCTCAAGAGGCCAAAAGTATTTTTTTCTTCTCAAAAACGTTTTTTTCCCTAACTTGAGGTGTTTGGCCAAGCTTTTTTGAGGGAAAAAAGTATTTTTGTTAATAAGCATAAGTAAATTTTGAGAAGCAGAAAAAAGCAGTTTCTTCCGAAAAGTAGAAGCAGAAGCAGTTTTGACTTTTCTTCTTACCAAAAATGCCCTTAACAAAATATAGTATATACCAAAATAACCGTTAAACCTAATACTTAGGATATTACTTAATAAATATTTATTTATATTCTTAGGATAGCTTTCTAATATATAGTGACTTTAACAGTGAATTTTTTAATATTTGTTGAATGATTATTAATATATTTAGCTTATAATAAAAGAATTAAGTATTTTTTAATTTTATTTTCATATTTTACTTAAATAAAATAAAAATATTTAATTATTATACGTAATAATAAATTTTTGAGATTATTTGTTTACTTATAATATTAACTATAAAGTACATCTATTCATGTCCTTATTCGTAATTTGATACTTAAAAATACTTTCTGAAAAGCTTGGCCAAACACAAATTATTGCTCAAAAGTGCTTGTCAGCGTAATTAGCCAAACACAAAGTGCTTCTCTCCAAAAGTACTTTTTTCAAAAGCATTTTAAAAAAAACACTTCTCAAA
>JASVEL010013839.1:0-280206 GCA_032618575.1 Nicotiana noctiflora
CTACCAAAAACTGTTATATTTAGTAACCGAAAGAGCGTATAATATTTATATAATTTTGTATCTCTATTTTTCAGGCTATTATTTTGATAGCGGTTAACAATACCATTTTCTCATATTTTAGGTAGATCGTCTTGGCATTTCTTTTTTATTAGTATATTGGTAACTCTCTAAGACATGTTTTAGGAGCATATCTCAAGGTTAGTAGCTGAGAATTTCGTGGGATTTAGAATCCATGGTTGTCCATAGAATCTCCGGTAATTAAATCTCTTTCTTATTATGAAACATGTCTCTTTACTATCATATAAGAGATGTGTAAAATTTGCGTACATACTACCCTCCCAAACCTTATTTGTAGAATTACATTGGATTTGCTGTTGTTGTTTGTTGCCTCACGAAAGAGGGAGCAGTGAAACAAGTGAAATGAAATTGCTTTTGATTTAAGCATATCTTTAGCAGAAAGCCACTATAATATGCTTCCCTATATATTGTACCTAGTGGCGTAAAGGGTTGACAGGGAAGGGACAAGGCAGAATCAGAAACCTCTAAAGTGAGAGAAAATCAATACTGATATCAAATAAAACATGACATGCCATCCCACCAGCATTTCAAACCAATTACCAAACCTATACTAATAAATTAAGCATTTGGAGTATGTTCTCAAAATAAGAAAAGAAACGCTACATCAATCTCTTACCATTGTCATCTTCAGCCATTGCTTCTTTAACATCAAGAGTAAAACTATATTCCTGATCACAGGCCAGAAAATAAGAGTCGCAGACAAAATATAGTGTGTAGGTCCTTGTTCCAGCTTCTGCAGGCGCAGCAAACTCCAGCTTGACACTACACTTCCGTTGGAGGGACGTAACTCTCTTGATGGCCAGTAATTGGTTGTTTTTTATATCGCCAACAACAAGCCACCATCCTTCTTCCTTGGCTTTAGGATATCTGGGTGCAAAAACAGGCCCAACCTCTGTTCTACCCTTAATATCTCGCTCAAGGGTTACCTGCACACTTACATTGTCTCCAGCCCTCACATTATCGCTCTCCAGCACATCATATGTCAAATCAACGTCTGGAAACCGATTACAGAACCGTTCAATATCCATAAGCTCTAAGTCGGACATTTGAAAGAGCTCACGCTTCTCGTCAAGTTTCATCTTCACTAAATCAAACACTGTCTCTATACTCTTTCCTGGATATTCTAGGCACTTGCTAGCCAATTCCTCTGTGAAGTGTGGAACCTGGAGAAGCACAGAATCACGTTCCCACATTCCCTGTGTCACCATCTGGCTTACCTCCATTGCTAGAATTGCTAGACTAAACCATCCATTGCTGGAAATAACATAAACCATTGCTTGAAGCAGCCTAGTAGCAGAAACAAGCACCTCTTGCTGGTCAGAAACAAGATTGCCACCCACCACTTGCCTAGAGAAATGGGCTTGCAAAAGAGAATTAGCCTTCATGTGAGGATCTGTGTATATTGGATTCTCAAAAGAGAAACGCTGGTGATGAATCAACCTTCTTATCAACTCCTCCTCACCTGGTCGTATAGGCAACTGTTCATATTCCGAAGCTGAAGCCAATATTTCCAGCAAGCCCTTCAACTTCGTTTTGGAGGTCAAAGAAGAGTTAAAACGCTCTATTGTCGTGTAACTGATATAATAATATGACGCTATCATGCCAAGATTCAAAGGTGAAAACAAAAATTCATCCTCAACGGCGACACATTTGCTTGCCTCCAGGTCACTGATAGCATTCTCCACCAGCTGCGAAAGGTGGTCAGAGAGATGTCTGTGACTAACACCCAGCAGATTGTAGTAATTTGGATTCTGTGTCAGCCTTCTGTACATGAAGGTCCATGTTAGGTAATCCACAGCATCCTGCTTGTTCTGAATAACTCCAGTAACCACCTCAGCATTCAAATTGTCATGGAGATAGTGCTGCAGATGGCTTTCAACTGGGAATGCTTCATACAAGAACTTCTTATAGTAGTCTTTCCGTGGTGCATGGCAGAGGATGATACACTTCCCGGAGCTATCTACAAGAGGACGACTAGCACGACCCATCATCTGCAACAAATCAGTAACTGGATAATCAGTGTACTGTGCATTTTCCCTAACATCATAGTACTGAGTTCCCATGACCACCACCAAATGAGCAGATACTGCCACTCCCCAACACATTGTACTGTTCACTACACACACTTGAATCCATCCAGTTTCAAACAACGTCTTCACTATATCCTGATCATTGCCACTCAATCCCTCATGCAAGTAGCCCACGCCATATTTGAGTGTCTCCTTCAGCATAGATTCATTGATCCTGTTGACAAAAGGCTCCAACTCTTCTGCAGACCGTAGCAGAAACATAGGTGTGTCTTCGCTGTCCATGCTTGAATAAGTCATTAGATCTAGGGCAGTCAAGCGTGCATGCTTCCTCGTAGGAACATACACGATTGCAGGTTTTCCTTTCCTTGCATGTCGGACTATTGCAGTATATGTGGGCTTTGTCATGGCTTGCATCCTAGCTTCAAAGTTAGCAATATCAACACCCTGAATGTGTATTTCCAGTGGCACAGGCCTGACAGTAGGAGGAAAGTTGAAGAGCCCATGAGATGTAGCCCCAATCCATTCTCCCAAATCCTTGGCATTAGCTAGGGAAGTTGACAAAGCGACGATCCGGATCTTGTTCTCAACCTGGCTTGAGATATATCTCATCCGAGAGACAATTACCTCCAGGATTGGGCCACCTTGACCACCAATCAGGTGCAACTCATCGATTATGAAAAGACTGACTTGCTGAACATGCTTACGCTGTTTCCAACGACGAGATAAAGCATCCCATTTCTCAGGCGTGCTGATAATTAATTGACCCTTCTCCAACAGCTTCAGATCACTGGTTGTCTCCCCAGTTAATTCAACAACTCTCATTCCCAGAGAGTCTCCAAATTTCTTCTTCCAATCACTGAATCGCTCCTTGGCAAGAGCCTCTAGTGGAGCTATATACACAGCACGCATGGCACTATCAGGTCCTTTCTGATGATTCCTCAATATGGCAAATTCAGCACAAATGGTCTTCCCACTACCAGTTGGAGCTGCAACCAAGACATTGTCATCTGAATTATACAACACTGTGAAAACCTGAGTCTGAACCGGATTGAAATGCTTAAAATCTTGACAAAGTGCTTCATATACTGGATTCCTCAATGCAGTTACTGGCAGAGGTTGTAAGTCTAGCAACTCGGTGGGAGGAGGATATTTCTCAGGCAAAATCAGGTGTCGGAAAGAGACTGGCAAAACAGTTTCGGACCCTAGCCATCTGTCTGAGACAACGCGAATGAAATATTGAGGGGGCAATGGCTCATATATTGGGACTATGAAGTTCAAAGTATGGTCTTCATCAATATACTGCTTCTTCAGCATGAAATATTCATAGTGAAGAATATATTCTCCATTATCATCTTCAGCAACCACCCAGAAAGGTTCTACAAAACCATGAACATTGTCGTCCGATTGGAAATCTGGTGTAATAGTCAATTCTACCCTCAAAACTGACCGGGTAATTGGTTGAACATGCACTGTGAGATTCAGCTTTGGGAACCAATGAATAAACTCGTGTAACGTCCTTCCCACCTTCGGGGACCGAATAAGCTCTCCCAATTCTTGTGATGAAAGATCATAATAACGCTCCCAAGCTAAATCTTTCTTCTCCAACTTCATCAAGATCTCATTTGGTATGCCATGGAATTGGCGAAGTGGTGTCTGTACACTCCACATCCTCTTGCTTATCATTTTGCACCATTTCAAGGCCTTCTCAGCTAACTGAGCCCATCCTCTTTTCAGAACTATCTCAAAAAGAGCTCGCATGAGACGTGCAGCACTCTGAGTTATATAAACCATGTCCGATGACAAAGACAATCCTTCAAGCTTCAGCTGCGAAATATATGCCTGCAGTAGAACATTGATCTTGGCACTGGGCTCCTCAAGACTCTCTCTGATCGGAATGGGAACACGATCCAGAAGCTTTGCCAACTCCATCTTCTCATCTTGCCTTACCGTTGCATACTTGAACTCCTCACTGAGAGAGAAGAGTCTACAAAGATCAATATCACCCATCGTTGGTTTCAAGTGCTCATTGTATGTGGAAATTGTCCCATGAGTTATGTAGTAATAGCTAGCAATGCGACCCAGGTCGGTCACCTGAAAATATCCACTTTTTCTATCATACTTAATCAGGTTGTTTTTGTCCAGTAATGTAGCTGCAGAATGAACCAAGTCAGCACACCTTTCCTCCAAAGCAAAGTCAGTTTTGAGACCATAAAGAGTGGGATTTCGTACCATTCGAACATAGAGGTAAGTATAGAGGAGCCACTTGCATGCCTCTTTGGCATTCTGCACCGTCCCAAGGACAATCTCTGCATTCAATTGATCAGGCAACTTAGATATAAATTGACTTTCAATGGGAAGCTGCTGATTCATTAAAGAAAGGTAATATCGCAATTGAGTGCGTCCAGTTATGATGATTCCTTCACCATAAGTGTCATATTGAGGCCTTCCCGCACGGCCAAGCATCTGCATAACATCAAGGGGACTGAGTTCAGTCCAGGCTCCTTTTTCAGGATTGTATATCTGAGTGCCCTTTATAATGACAGTATGTGCAGGTAAATTGACACCCCAAGCTAAGGTTGCTGTTGAAACCAAAACTTGCACATGGCCAGCAGCAAAAAGCTCCTCCACAAGTTGCCGATCAGTTCTAGCCAACCCCGCATGGTGAATCGCAAAACCATATGGTAGAACATCTTTAAGGTCATTGCTCTTGATAAGCTCAGTTTGAGACTGTAGAATTTCCCGAGGTAAACTATCCTCCTTCAAAAACTTACTAAGGGTGTCATTAGCAAGTGCAGTATCCCGTATTGCCCGAGCTGTTTTAGCTGTTTCCTTCCTTGAATGCACAAAAATAAGCACCTGATGTTTTCCTGCAACACTAATCACCTTCTCATAGCAAACATCATTCATCAACTGGAATCTCTGCAGTGGCTTCTTAACAGTAATACCAATATACTGTTGAGCCAACGGTACAGGTCTATAGCTATTGTCAAAATGAAAGAGTCCTTTGTTCCGATCAACTTGCAAAAACACAGCCACGTCCTCATAATTTGGAAGAGTTGCTGATAATCCAACAAGCCGAATATGCTCTTTTGTGGTTTCAGTCTGTCTAACAGTTCTCGCAATGATACTCTCCAAGATAGGCCCTCGATTATCATGAAGGAGATGTATCTCATCAATAATAAGAAGTTTAACAAGCTGTATATACGTGCGATCGCCTGACTTTCTTGTTATAATATCCCACTTCTCTGGGGTAGTCACAATAATTTGAGTCTCTTCAATCTGTTGACGAGATAATGTTTGATCACCGCTCAACTCTTTCACCTTGACACCATATTGTTCCAACCGCTTGGAGAGATTACCAACCACTTCCGCAACAAGGGCTTTCATGGGTGCCACATATACAATCTTATAATTGTTGTGGTTGAATGATCCATCTTCGTTGCGGTTTAGTGCAATTTGCTGAAGTATAGCAAACATAGCTACATTGGTCTTCCCAGCACCAGTCGGAGCACAGAGCAAAATGTTCTCTGGGGTAAAGAGGGCAGTTTCATATACTTTACTCTGCACCTTGTTCAAATGGGTCATCCCGCTAAACGCCGGTTGAGCCCACTCTGGAATGGACGATATCTTCACAAGCTCTTGGCCAGGGGCTAGTGGCTTCGACTTCAATGCTGGTACATGAACTTCCTCATACCCCTTCTTATGAATCCTATAAGACCCCACTGGAAGCTCTAGTGTCTTATTTGCCATCAATAAACCACCTTGAAGAAATGCAAGGCTGTCAAGATCAAGCAACTCACCCTGCCCACCATTATCAACATCTCTATCTACAAGTGACTTACTATCGCCGTTACCATCAACACAACCAGTCTCATCTTTAAGACGCCGAGCCTCTTCCCTAATGTTGTTTTCCAAATTCTTCTGCCTCTCTTTTGCTGTAGCCCTAGTAGTGCGCAACTGCTCTAATATGGCGGCATGATCTTGCCCCAAAGCCAACATCTCTTCTTCAATTCTCTTCCTTTTCTCTTGGTCTTCAGCCCTTGAAAGGCGGGTACACCATACTACCTTACGCCGGTTCTGTAGGAGATATTTGATGAGACTGAACTTATCAAATTGGAGATGCACCACTAGCTTGGTTTCTACTTGGCGATCATCATCCCCTTCAGCAAGAATTTTAAGAACTTCTTCAGCAAGCTTTTGGCTCTGTTGCGGATCCATCTGCTGCTCATGATAAGCTTGAGAAATCTTTCTTTGAAGCCAATAAGCATCTATGTCCTGAACATTCAAAGCCATTCCTTCATCCGCCTCCAGCATCTCATCTTCATCAATGCCACTGCCCATTTGCATAGCGCCAGAACCATTGGCTTCCAGCACAACATCCTCCTCCTCTTCATCATCAATCTCGCTTTCTTTATCTTCTTCTTCGTCTTCGTCTTCATTCTCCTCAAACTCAACTGCTACACCAATAACGTCATAACCAAGAGCTTCATCGCCATCATTGCGACCATCTAATTGGTAGTCAGTGATGAGTCGCCCAATTGACATCAACTTATCAAACACCTGGTCCGAAATAGGGTTTAACAGCTTTTCAATTTCCAATTTCTTTTCAGGGTTTTTTAAGTTGCCGTCTTTTAAAACGGCCAATATCTCATCAGCAGCCCCACTCACAACACTAAAGGGCTGTCCACCAATTTGCTGCTGAATAAGGCTGAGCATGGCTTCATAAGCAGCCCTAGTTTCCATAGTTTTAGGCTGGTAAACTCCACCTTCCTCATCAGTTAAATTAAGAACACTTTCTTCCTGAAGAAGTCGTCGTCTTTTGTGCTCAGAGGCAAGTCTGTCCCATTGCCGCTCCTTTTTCTTCCTATCCTTCTCAGATAGTCTACCTCTGTAAGCTCGATCACCAAATGTTTTGGGGTCTATTCTGCCATAAAGAGACTCAGGTTCACCGGTCGGTTCATGAGTATTACTACTACGACGAGAATCGGTGGTTAGAGTAAGATTTGAGTTTGCTCGGTATTCATATTGTTTCATACGTGCATGTGCCTCTGCACCACCACCCGAATCGGCCATCTGAAAAAAAAATCAAGTACGACGGAGCGAAAGCAATATACGATGAAGCAGACGATAACAGATCCTATATATACAGTTCACAGCCCGGGGTTGGACCAGAAAAGTTCAATTTTGGATGGAAAAATTATGAGTTTTACTAGCTGAAAACCCCCTAGCTATGCGTACTGTATCAATTGGGATTGAATTTTAAAAAGTGTACAGTAGCTTTTTTATATGTTGGTCAAATATATATAAACATACCAAACTGTTTTTCTTATGGAATAATATAATATAAAGTAAAATAAGAAAATTTAGAGAGAGATAATAAAATAATCTTTTCTTGATAATTTAATACAAATAAGTAGAAAAGTCTCTATTTATAAAAAAAAAAATTGCTTGGTGATCAAGTAAGTACTCTTGGTGGCCAAGTAACAAATATTGGTGTGACCAAGTAACTACACTAGGTCATGACTAACTAATTTACTTCCATATAACTTTATAATACATGAAATTTAGTTTTCATATTACTAGTCCTAGGGTACACGTGTTGCGTGTGTACCTTATATGAATGAGTATAAATTTTTTTTAAAATTATGTGAATATTATTAAGCAATATGTTTGAGTTATTAAACATTATTAAAATATTATGGATAGATAGATATATTCATGTACATTTTATAGTTATTGAAAAAACAATATACATATAGTTGTTATTATTATTATTATTATTATTATTATTATTATTATTATTATTATTATTATTATTATTGTTGTTGTTGTTGTTGTTATTGTTATTGTTGTAGATAAAAATCTAATGTGAATTGATTTTATTCCTTTTTATTTAAAAAGTATACCTTTCAACTTGTGACTTTGAATAATTTTGATACAGAGTTTTAATTTTATGAGTTAGACATCTTTTCTAGTAATAACCCGGAAGGAAAGTCTAAATCACCAAGTAAAAAAGGCAATAACTTTTTTTTTCTACTTTTCCCTTTTATGTCAAATATCAGTAAAAGTTGTTGTTTTCAAATATTAAAAAGTACAATTCCACCAACCAGAACTTAATTAATTTTGCTAATAAATTTTGTGAGTTTATTGATTAGTGTAACTTCAGTACTAATAAATTTGTAATTATAGTCATCTTTAATTTAATTTAGGAGTCCTACTATAATGTAGTCATTGGTGCAAAGTACTTATTTACAATTTTAAGTGGATAATTGCAATAGATGCACTTGGTTTTCTTTACTTTAAGTGCGACTAAATCAGGTAAACAAGATAGACCTCAATTACAAGTCAATGAGTTGAATGAATTAAGAACTGCAATCATACACTGAGTTTGGTGATACTTTTGTTGGAATACGTAATCAAATTAGACTATGAATTTTTTATTTTTTGTACGATAGTAGAATCCAATCTTCACATGTTGATGTACTAAAAAATGCACCCATCCAAGAACATGTTGCCTATGAAATGAAACAACAAATGGCAGTGTCAAAGCCATCAATATTGACACATGATGTGGAGAGCATACCACAATTTGTGAAGCCACATGAAGATGATCACATAGAACAAATGATAGAAGAACTGCTGGATTATGGGTCCATTGAGCTTTGCCCTAATGTTACGGCTACGAAAGTCAAATATATATAGTGTAAATGAGTCACAATTATTATACCAAAAATTATGACAGTCACTAAATAATAAATAAGATAATAAAATAATAATAAAAGGAATACCAGAATTTACGAGCTGGTTCGGCCAATTTTGTCTACTCCTCAGACAAACTAATATTTTATTCCACTCCAAAAATACAAGTGAAATAATACTAAAGAGAGAAGATACAAATGCCTTAAGAAGATAAGAAGGCAAATGAGAGGTGTATTTAAATCCTAAACATTAGGCCTCATTTTATAGAAAAATATTTCCCCAAACTTAAGTTTCACACCGATGTGGGAATTTTGCCAAACTTCAACAAATCTCCACCTTGGCAAAATTCTACATCTTCAATTTTCTCCCGATAACAAATCTTAGTTGTGTCTTCATCTCCAATCTTCAATGTTCAATAATGTTGATCAAATCCAAACAATATTGAAACTTGATCGCAGTCACCACTTTTATTAGCATATCAGCAGGATTCTCTATAGTATGAATTTTTTTCACCATGACTCCACATTCTTCTATGATTTCTCGTACGAAATGATACCGAAGAACAATGTACTTCGTCCTTGCATGATAAACTTGGTTATTCGCTAATTGAATAGCACTTTGACTATCACAAAAAATTGTGATACTTTTTTGTTCAACACCAAGTTCCTTTAGCAACCCTTGAAGCCAAATTGCCTCCTTCACAGTCTCTGTAATAGCCATATACTCTGCCTCTGTTGTAGACAAAGCAATTGTTGACTGCAAAGTAGACTTCAAACTAACTGGTGCCTTTACAAAAGTAAACACACAATCAGTAGTTGATCTTCGTTTGTCCAGATCACCCGCTAAATCTGAGTCATAATATCCAACTAGAGACTGATTGTCTTCCTGCTAAAAACTAACCCAACATCTACAGTATTATGAATATACCATAGAATCCACTTCACAGCTTGCCAACGCTCCTTTCCTGGATTATGCATATATTTGCTAATAACTCCAATAGCTTGTGAAATGTCAGGTCTCGTACAGACCATTGCATACATCAAGCTACCAACAACATTTGTGTATGGTACCTTTGACATATACTCTCGTTCAGCTTCATCCTTTGGCGATATAATAGTACTTAGCTTAAAATTGAATCCTGAATCGAGGAAAAGAATGACTCTGTTTAACAGTCCGCGAACCAGAAATCCGGATAAAGAATTCTGTTAACCCGGGAGAAGGTGTTAGGCATTCCCGAGTTCCGTGGTTCTAGCACGCTCGCTCAACTGTCATATTTGGCTTATTTATCTGATTTATATCATACTTTAACTCATGTGCAAAATTTAACTTTTAATCGTTTTTAATATTATTATTCATTATTTTAATAAAAGAATTGCAACATCATGAAAATGCATTTCAAACCACGTCACAATCATTGTACCCGTGATTATCGACACATTTTGATTTTGTTGAGATTTGGATTTGGGTCACATAAATGTGCACCCGAGTTTAGGGAGATATAATTATTAAATATGCGCTTAAAGCTACTAATGCGTTTTTATTTTGAGGAGGCCGTGAAAATTCACTAAACAACCAATCCCGAATTTCTAAGTATTTTTAATTAAGAAAAATGAGGGCCCTCACATTTTCACAATTGATATGGCGAGGCACGCCTCCTTTGTTTTAGAGATATCCTAAAATGACTACATCTTTACTTTTTAAGTTTTTCTCTATAATAAAAAAAAAAATTCCTAATTAATTATGAGCTAAAAATATGAAATACACTCATCTAATTTATGAAAAATATTAATGAAGCAGAATTAAAAAAAATGAATTTTTTTTTATTATTTATTTTTAATAAATACGAAATTTCTTAACTAGTATTAAAAGAAATTGATTAGAATAAGATTAAGTCTTGCATTGTAATATATTAAAAAAACTAATAAAATTACTTATTCATAATTATTTTAAACTAAGTTCATCTTAAAACAATCCTAAATTGACTGTAATTTTTTATTTATTTGATTCGTTTTTTAAATAATAAAGAGAAAATCTTAATTGATTACATGCTCAAAGTGTAATATATTATTTGCTATATTAAGACAAATGTTTAATGAAAGTAGACATTGCTAAAATTGAAACTAAAATAAAAATACAAAATCGACAAATTCTATATATACAAAACTAAACCAATTATCTTACAACTAATTTAAACTCATATTTTTATGTGACACCATTGATATTAACTATTTACAATTATTTTAAAACTATAATTAGTCTTAATCACTTATATTTATTTGAAGATTTGTTAAACTTAAAAGCTATCTTGTACTATTATTTAAACTCAAATCGTGCCTAAATGCCTAATTCACGCAAATTAATTAAAATTCATATTTTTTTTTTTACTGAATTTAGCTACATATTTGCAATTTAGTCTATTAAAGAAAATATTAAAACATTTATAGCTAATGAACTAACCGATTTTAATTAATCTGATTAATTAAAGAGTAACTTATTCTTATTTTAATTACTAAACAAATGGACATTAATAAACATGTTTATACCTATACTATCTAATAACCATATTGAAGTAGATTATTATTTAATATATTACTACAAGGGCCTATTTATTTAAAGTGACAGAAATTTACAAAATAGTAATACGTAAAATAACTTAAACACAATCAGTAAATGAAAACAAAGAAAAAAAAACTAAATTAAAATTTCAAATTTTTCATTCTTCATATGTATTCATTTTTAACTTAAACACGATCAGTCATTTACCTGGTATTGAAAAGAAAAAGAAGAAATAGGATCGATCAACACAGCAGTAGTAACAACGCAGCAGCAGCAAATAGGACAACCCAGTTGGAGTTTTACCAAATCAGTAACAAAAGATGAATTTGAGAATATCTTTGAAAATTAAAATTGAAACTCTCTTTTCTTCTTCAAAATTTTTTTCGTTTTTGTATTTTCACTTTTATTTAAATTTTTTTTTTTCAGATCTTCCTTTCTAAATTCTCTTCTTTCTAAAATCTCTTTACTTAAAATCTCTTCTCACTTTTCTCTCTTAATTCTTCTCTCTAATTTTTCCTCCCTTTTCTAACTTCTAACTCCCTCTATATATAAGTAAGACATCTTCCCCTTTAATTAAAAAAGATAGACCACTATAACATTAAAAAGTAAAAGAAATACTCTACCTTCTTGAGCCCCACAATCCATTACTATATTTTAATTATACTTTAATTCCCAATACATTATATTTTGTTCCCCACCTTTAATTAAATAAATGCATTATTATCCACTATTAAATGTCTTGTTCCCCACTATATTATTTTAATACATTATTATATATTTTTTAATCTATTTATTATTAAATTTATTTACACACATTTTCTAATTTTTTTAACTCAATTTTTCTTTTTATTGATTAATCTGTTTTAGTTAATTAAGTTTTTTTTTAAAAAAAACTATAAACTATCATAATATGATTATACTAACTTTACATATATTTCAACTAAATCCGATTTTAACTAATTTACTTATTACGGAATAAACAAAATATGATAATTAACAAAGAAATGTGACAAAAAAAAATGGCATAAATAAAAAAAATTTAAAAAAATAGAAATGCATAAATTAAATTATAAAAACAGAATATAATACATAAATTAAATAAAAATATAATATAATGCAGAAAAAATAGTAAATAAATTCGGGAATTAACGAAAATAAAAAATGCATAAATGCATGAAATAAATAACAAATGCGTAAATAAAATTACAAAATTTAGAGGGTCTAATCACGAAAAAACCCTCAAGCCAAGACCCCCGTCTTGGATCTAAGATCCTTGATGAAAGATCTTGACCGGAGAATTTTATAACGACTAGAAAAAATGAAAAAAGAAGAAGTAGATCTAAAATTTTTGCATTTTTAGATTCAAGATCTACGAATTTTGGTTGGGTTTTTGGGGATTTGGTTGGTAGGATGATGTTTAAGAGGATGAGAGAAGTGTATGATGTGAGTTTGAGGGTTTTGTTTTTGGAGTTTCCACCGCCGGTGGAGATTTCTGGCGAGGTGCTGTCACGACCCCAATCCCGGTCGTGATGGCGCCCAACACAACTGCTAGGCAAGCCCGACCATTTACCCTCTCATCCCGAGCATGAAGCTCAAATCAATTACCTGGATATTATTATCAACAATAAAGCTAAACTGAATAACCATCCAAAGATCTAGGGTCACGAGTCTAGAGCCTCTAAACATGATCGGATAACAATATCTAAACCAAATACTCAAGTATGAATAATGTATATACAAAGCAAAACTGGAATAAGAAGAGAAGCCAGGTCCTGCGAACGCCAGCAGCTACCTCAGCAACTCGGGTAAATACTGATAAAAGCTGGAGTGCTCATATATCCCTCCTGTGTACCTGAATCTGCACACAAAGGTGCAGGGAGTAGGGGTGAGTACTAAGTACTTAGTGAGTAATAAATATATACAAGTAGCTGAAAGTAAGAAATCCATAGAATACCACATAATGAAGCTAAACTACAGTCCGATTCCTCTTACGAACTAGCAACAACAACAGTACATTACCACTATCAGAGATAATTCACGGACAAAGATGCAATGCAAAGCACATAACCGCTACGGCGTATAGCCCGATCCATTTAACGTCGACGGTGCTCACTGGGGGTGTGTACAGACTCCGTAGGGGCTCCTACAGCCCAAGCGCAATATCGCTGCGGCGTGCAGCCCGATCCTCATATCAACCGCTGTGGCGTGCAGCCCGATCCTCATATCAACTGTTGCGGCGTGCAGCCCGATCATCATATCAACCGCTGCGACGTGCAGCCCGATCTTCATATCAACCGCTGCGGCGTGCAACCCGATCCATCCTCAGTCCACAACATGCATATGAGTCACACAACAGCTCAACTTATTTATTTCCAGGTTCCAATTCATTTAATTATGAAAATAATGTTTATTTAATTTTCCAAAACAGATGACTTAGCATTTCAATACGGTGCTTTCAAACCAGGACTGAGATAAGTGATTAAGCAATTATAGCTATCACATATATAACTATCCCATAGGGATACTACAGGTCGGCACAAGGCCCCAAACATGGCTTACAACCCACAAAATATATCTAACACAATGTGCGTTTCAACCGCATATAGCATATTATTCACATCCGGGATGGACTAAGTCTCAATCCCCAGTCACAATCAACCCCGCATCTGCTATGGGGTACGATCCATGCCCTACTAGCGTCACAATGTGCTAATCCGGGGTTTCGAACCCTCAGACTACCATATACACTAACTACTTACCTCTAGCCGGCCGTGGACTCGTCCGCGATACCTTTTCCCTTCATATTTGCTGCCTCATGCGTCAAATCTAGTCAAAACCACAATAATAACATAAATATGGGCCAAAAAAACATAACCCAATCAAAATTACTCGAAAAACGCAATAATTCATGAAGTTGGTAAAACCCGAGCCCCAGGCCCACTTCTCAAAAAATTCCAAAAATCATACCAACGAATTCCTCATCTCGCCACGAGTCCGTGCATTTAAAATTTATTGAAATCGGAGTTCGAATGGCTTTTCAAAACCCAAAAATTTGTTTTCATGATTTAGGCCCTAGTTTTTCACAAATTCTACCAATTTCAGGAATTTTGGTGTTGATTCTAACATAAAATCATGTTTTTGATTCAAGAAATTTACCTCCAGTGATTATCCATTGATTTCTCTCTTAATAATCGCCTCAGAAGCTTCTTCCCGTTCCAAAATTGGTAGAAAACTCGACCTGCTCATTATAGGTATACTGTTCACGTGTTTTACTGCTCCCAATGGATTCCTTGTGATATTCTAATGAATTTAGGGTTTTGAATAACTCAATTTGACCTTATAATGAAGGAGATTATGTAGGTTTTAAGATTTGCAAATAGTGCAGGTTTTTAATACGCCGTCAGGGGCAGTTTCGTCATTAACCTAAAAATCTGGGCAACTTTAGTAAAATGGCCATAAAATCCTCATACGATGTCCAAATTTGATGGTTCTTTTTGCTACGGGTCCGTAATTACGATACGGATCTAATGCTTCATTCAAAACAGTAATCGGAACTCATGTGTTCAATATGATATCATTTATGCTTGAAGAAACGATGTCAAAGCATAAGAAAAACGAGCATAACGCAACCGAAACCTATCTGAAACTCACCCTAGCTCCTCGGGACTACATACGAACATACTAACATGCCACATATGATCATGAAAACTTATTTTCACTCTCAAAACACCAAAACTAACATCAAAACACCAAATTTACATCAGATTCAAGCCTAAGTTCTTCTAAAACTTCCGAAACTTGAATTTGATCTAAAACCCGACTTAAACACCTCCGAATGACTTGAAACTTTGCACGCATATCCAAAATCACCTAATGGAGCTACTGCAACTCTCAAAATTCCATTCCGACCCTCGGATTAAAATCTCACCTACCATCCGGAATTCGCCAAAATTCAGCTTTAGCCAATTCAAGCCTAAAACTACACCGGACCTCCGAATTCGATCCCGATTGCTCTCCTAAGTCATAAATGATCCCCCGAAATTAGTCGAATCATTAGAATTCAATTTTGAGCTATCTAACTAATCGGTCAACATTCGGTAGATTTTTCCATACTATTCTTTTCATAAAGAGGCTTATGACCTCATTTCTATCTAAATTCCTTCCGATTTGCTTCTAACATTCCAAACACATTTAAAATAGCATATTGAGGTATTAAATGAAGAAAATGTGGCGATAACTCCCGTAATGACGAGTCGGGTCGTTACATTCTCCCCAACTTAAACAAACACTCGTCCTCGAGCGTGCCCAGAGTTGTACTGGAAGCAGTTCAATAGCTGAATGACCTTACCAAGCATATATGCGGGGTGGATACCACGTCACCCTATCTATCATAAGTCTGATAACACAATATAGCTAAATTTACACAGTCCATCTGGACCATAGACCACATTGCACTTTCCGAAATCATATACCAAAATCCGACTCCCACGTCTATACTCAGAATACACCCGAACCAATTGTAATAGCCCATACTCGCCACTCCGGGTGAGATATTATGGTGTACCAAACAACCCAATCACTCGAGGCGATGGCCTCTAATCACAACAATTTCCCACAATAACCAAATACTAACTGAAAAACCTTTTTCATTAGCTAAAGTCTTATTCCAACACCTCCATACCCTGCCCACGGTAGCTGAAACATGTGATATAGCGAGTCCATTTCTCAGGTCATCCTTTCATGATTCCTTTTCCATTTTAACTAATACCACAATAAATTTCGGAGCCAAGCCTCGATATTACCTTTCTAACCAGCTTAAACCACATATGCCCGCACTTATTAACGGCTCCAACGGTCATTTCAATTATAACACACCGCACTGGTGATATGAAACCTCCACACCAGCCTAAGACACGACGAGCAAAACACAGGCTCCAATGAGAGACGTCTGAACATTCTCAAATCATGACCGCTAACTCATACAAAAGAGTTGTAGTTCAATTCCTTCGTACCATCATAACATACGACTGAGATCCCATCTCACATTACAAAAATAGAGTACCCGAACTCTCCTCGAAAGGTCATAACATCATATGGCCTTGCCACAACTTATGATTCCATCCAAACACTATTACCCATGAAGCACCTCAAGTCATCCCATCATGCTCAAAACAGTCAGCCACGCACAGATCTAGGTCTGAACTCAAGCAATCAATCTCACCCATGGTGAAACAATTAATATACGCCATCAAATCTTGTAAGGACACAACCGATGCGCCATTTGCCGAGCGACACCCAACACTGACTTTCCTCAGAGACTAGGAAGTATAGTACGCAAGGTAACCTATAGAAAAAAAACTATGCTCCATATTACACGGTTGCGGCGTGCAACCTGCTCAAAATGACATACCCGTGGCGGCGTGCCACCCGATCCAGATACCATACCTGTGGCGGCGTGCCACCCGATCCAAATAACCCATGGCGGCGTGCCACCCGATCCATGCATAAATCTCGCAAAAAGAAATGCACACCGAGTCAAATTGCTCATTATAATAAACATATATAGCCTCAAGCTTGGCCACAAGAAATGCATCCGACAAAGTTCCTCAATACTGGAACTGAATCAATAGTGGAAACCTCTGCACTCATATCCGCCACGAAGGCCCCACTGACAAAGCAATACATACGAGCCGTCCGCTAGTCCTGGGTGCAACTACCCTGCTGGAGCATACTCCGATGCATTCTGCTACGCAATTTGTGCCACTTTCGAGATAGTCCATATCATATTAGTCTAGACGACCTGACTTATGACAACCTGTCTGAAATAAAGTATCATACCCTAAATTCATCATATCAAGTAAAGAGAGAGCCGTTAGGGCTTCCAATTTTCAATAATCGCTAAACGGTGCCGATACACATAATATACCACCACTGCGTAGGCGGATTATGAGATCTTCTAGTCTCCAGCACGTATATAGCACATAAATCGCTATGCTTGATTCCACACTTCCCCGTACGAATACATAACACATCGCAAACTCTTTCTTCCAATTCATTGCATAAGTTTAACTGCCAGGACTGAGTCCTTTTACCCATGTCGAGCTATGCAACTGCCAGCACTCAAGAGCTTTGTTGCACCATATCCGCAAGACTCATTACTTCGAACACATACAGGAGTTAATCGTATCCTTATCATACCATTCCGGTTTATTAACAAGTTGCTCCATTTACCCAATTTCCTTTCTGATTCATCTTAAATTTAAATTTCTCTTTACTGTAGCACTATAATATCTCAACTCGTGTTACCACACGAGACTCATACACAAGACTACACGGTCTAAGGCTCACAGGCCGATGAATACTCTCTCAATGTTTCCCAGAAGTACCACATTCTACAATACTTTATTTTGAAGAACTTCCTGCGATTTTGAATTCGTTATCATCACTCCCCAACAAAGATACATAGAATACCCTCATTCACATAACATACACAAGTCTTGATTCCTTCTAACGAAACCACCGTCTTTAGCCATATACACAATCTTAAGACACATTACCGTTACAAGCAAAGTCTTGAACACCGCAAGGCCATATTCGGGCGTCATTCACGCTTATTCAATTATAATTCAATTGTCTTATTGGATAGGACCACTCGTGCCCTGTTAGAACTCTGGCACCGCAGAACATGATTACATACAAATGCATTTAGCTATATTTCCTTCCTATACACCGAATATTCTTACCAGCAGCAGTTCAAACCATCCTATTATTTCTTCATATCTATGAAGCACCATAACCTTTATCAAAATTTCCCAACATACTTAGAGACAAAACCAACATAGCACATAACAGTGCAATCAGTTAATCAATAACAACCTCCCCAACTTGGCTCGAAGCCATACATCAAAGCACTTTTAGCCACCTATGTCATTCTTACTCAAATGATGCCACAATGTTATCGTGAAATTAAACTCAAGTCATTTACAAGCTTGACAGAGACTCGAATCATCAGAGACCTTAACTCTTCTACAATTCTTGCATTTATACACACACCACAGTTAAGCCTACTCTCTTTAGGTGACAGAAATCTTTTCTAAGTCCCAAATTTTTCAAAAATTTTGGCAGAGTTTCCTTTGTAAATTGGCCTATCCACCTGCCAGAGTCTCACCAAACCATTCTAACAATTCATCCACAACTCAACAAGACATCACAATGTATTTCAAAAACATTAAATCTCAATACTATACGAATCATATTATCACAATTTATACCTGAACTTGCGCTACACCTTCTTGCATCATAACACATATCAAATACCCTTCAATTACACATCCGAATTGTCACGACCCTAGTTCACCAATTGTGAACATGTCGTGATGACACCCAGTTCCCACGACTAGGTAAGCCTAACACGTTGCGGAATATACAAGTTATAAACATCTAAATAAGAAACAACGAAAAAAAAAATAGCATAAAAAGATATGTAATTCATGCCGTTTGGCACATACATCCGTCGCACAGTAAATAAAACACTACCAAGATCCGGAACCCCACGGTAACATAGACTAAAAGAGAATATACAACTGTGGCTCTATGTATAAAGAGTATCTAACAACGAAATGAAGAAAAATGTCAACTAGTAATACTAGAATAGAAGGGAAGCCTCCGGATATCCGCGGACGTAGCAGATCATACCTCGAAGCCTCCCAGAAAGCTGCGGAATCACCTAGTACGAGCCTGCTCTGATGTACCTGGATCTGCACAACAAAAGTGTGCAGAAGAGTGGTATGAGTACACCACGACGGTACTCAGTAAGTGCCAAGCCTAACCTCGATGGAGTAGTGACGAGGAAGGTCAGGGCCCTACTGAGAAACAATAATATAATGATAATAACAATAATAAGCAGTTTAAATGATAATAATTTCCGAAATTAACAACAATAAATGATTACTGCAATCGTCTACAATTAAGCTAACAACAAATAGTCAACTCAATAAAACTAGTCCAGGACCTCTGGGAATCGAACCCACAGTCCCATTGACAGTACCTCTGGGTCTCCGGGAATCGAACCCGCAGCCCATGTCTCAATAAATAATCAATAACTCAGGATCTCCGGGAATCGAACCCGCAGTCCCTACCAATAACTCAGGATCTCGGGAATCGAACCCGTAGTCCCTACCAATAACTCAGGATCTCGGGAATCGAACCCGTAGTCCCTACCAATATCACGCCGGGTCTCTGGGAATCGAACCCACAGCCCTGGGTCTCCGGGAATCGAACCCGCAGTCCACAAGCACAGCCAATAAAGGGATCCACAGAGAGAATAATTATGCTTAACTATAACTTCACCGAAAAATAGTACCAATAATTAACAAGGAGTTCAAATAAGGCAATTAGGCAGCTAAACAGCTAAGTGCTACCTAATCATGCTCTTCTAACCACTACCGGGTAAAAATATCAAATTAACAGCCAAAGACAGAAATATCGCTCATCGAACATTTTAAATAAAATATGTGTTCAACAACCAGCGCATGTACACGCCCGTCACCTCGCGTACAAGGCATTTAAACTATCACATAATATCCTAGGGGTGAAAATTCCCCCACACGAGGTTAGACAAGCCACTTACCTCAATTCCGGTACAAAACCGCTAAGAAATAACCCTCTTTCCGTGAATGTCGGCCTCCACAAGTGTAGTATCTGATAAAAATCAATAGAATCACATCAAAATAGGCCAATTGGGCATTACCCAATCAAAATAACTCAAAATGCACCAAAACCCACAAGTTGCCAAAACCCGACTTTCGGTACGCTTATCGAAAAATCACGAAAATTATATATTCGGGTTCCTTATCTCAATACGAGTCCGTGCATATAAAATTTATCGAAATCGGACTCCGTTTGCCCATTCAAATCAAAGATTTTCTAACATTTAGGCCTAGGGCTCAAACCCACCTTTAATCTTCCAATTTCGGTGAAATAATCATGGATTTCATGATAAACCAACGAATTAAGGTCAAGAGACTTACCCCCGATGACCTCCCGATGATATCCCAGCATTTCCCCTTCAAAATCCTCTCTTGGAGCTCAAAAATGGCGTTTTGCGAATGAGGGTCGCGGGTTGACTGTTCTGGACTTAAATCCACTGCCGGACATTTTTACTCTATGCGATCGCATGATCCCTGTTGCGATCGCATAGAACAAATTTTTGACCCTCGCCAAACTACTCTATGTGATCGCATAGTCCTCAATACGATCACAATGCTCACCAAAATATACCTACGCGATCGCATACCCTGCTCCGCGATCGCATAGGACAAAAGCTGGACCTGGGACCCCTCTTCTCTATACACTATGCGATCGCATAGGACTGTACGCGATCGCGAGCACAACTTTCCAGAACTATGCGATCGCATATCCATCCCCGCGATCGCATAGAACAAATACTTGGCCTCTCCAAAACCTTCTATGCGATCGCATCAGCCCATTGCGATCGCATAGAGCATTCGTCTGCAGCACACACCAGCAGTTAATAGCATTTCCAAAATGCATGAATTAGCCCGATTGGACCCCCGGATTCATCCCGAGACCCCCCGGATCCCAACGAAAACCACCAACCTATTCCAAAACATGATACGAACTTATTCTAATCATCAAAACACGTCTAGCAACATCAAAACCCATAATTCACATCGAATTCAAGCCTAAATTTCTTAAAACTTTCCGAATTGCACATTCGATCTAAAACCCGACCAAACGACGTCCGAATGACCTGAAAATTTGCGGACATATCCAAAATCACATAACGAAGCTACGGAAATTGTCGGAATTCCATTCCGACCCCCGGATCAAAATCTCACCTATCGTTCGGATTCGCCAAAATTTCAACCTTCGGCATTTCAAGCCTAATTGAGCTACGGACCTCCAAAATACATTCCGAACGTGCTCCCAACCCCGAAATCACCTAACGGAACTAATGGAACCATCGGATTTCCGTTCCGAGATCGTCTTAACACTGTTCCGGCTACGGGCCATTTTCTAGCTTCAAAGCTCTTATTTAGGGACTAAGTGTCCCAAAATGCTCAAATTTTCAGAACCGACTCTCCCGGCAACCCAAAATGGCAGAAATGAACTTAGGGGAACAGTTAAGTTAGGGATTGGGGCGTAATTTTCTAAAACGACCGGTCGGGTCGTTACATCTTCCCACACTTAAAGATTCGTTCGTCCTCGAACGAGCATAGAAAACATACCTGGAGTAGTGAAAAGATGAGGGTACGGGCTGCGCATATCCTGCTCGGTCTCCCAAGTCGCCTCCTCGACCGGCTGGCCCCGCCACCGAACCTTTACCGAAGCGATATTCTTTGACCTTAGCTTTCTGGCCTGTCTGTCTAAAATGGCTACTGGCTCCTCAACGTAAGACAGATCCTTGTCTAGTTGAACAGATGTGAAATCCAACACATGCGACGGGTTACCATGGTATCTCCGGAGCATGGAGACATGAAATACGGGGTGAACTCCGGCTAGGCTCTGGGAGGTAAGTCCAACTCATAAGCAACCTCCCCAACACGCCTCAAAATCTCAAAAGGGCCAATAAATCTAGGACTCGGCTTTCCTTTCTTCCCAAACCTCATAACACCCTTCATGGGCGAGACTCGAAGTAGAACCCGCTCGCCAACCATAAAAGCCACATCGCGAACCTTCTTGTCCGCATAACTCTTCTGTCTAGACTGGGCTGCACGAAGTCTGTCCTGAATCACCTTGACCTTGTCCATAGCCTCCCGAACCATATCAGTACCTAGCAACCTGGCCTCGCCCGGCTCAAACCAACCCACGGGAGACCTGCACCTCCTACCATATAGGGCCTCGTACGGTGCCATCTGAATACTAGACTGGTAGCTGTTGTTATAAGCAAACTCCGCCGGTGGCAAGAAGTGATCCCATGAACCTCCAAACTCAATCACGCACACACGGCGCATATCCTCCAAAATCTGAATAGTGCGCTCGGACTGCCCATCAGTCTGGGGGTGAAATGCTGTGCTCAGCTCCACCCGAGTACCTAACTCCTGCTGTACAGCTCTCCAGAACCGTGAAGTGAACTGAGTGCCTCTATCCGAAATGATGGAAACTGGAATACCATGCAGCCGAACTATCTCCTTGATATAGATCTCCGCCAGTCGCTCCGATGAATATGTAGTGCTCACCAGTATAAAATGGGCGGACTTGGTTAGCCGATCCACAATGACCCAAATGGAATCAAACTTCCTAACCGTCCGTGGAAGTCCAGATACAAAGTCCATGGTAATGCGCTCCCATTTCCACTCGGGAATCTCGATCTGTTGCATCAATCCACCCGGACGCCGATGCTCATACTTCACCTGCTGGCAGTTGAGGCATCTAGAAACATAATCAACTATATCCCTCTTCATCCGCCTCCACCAGTAATGCTGTTTCAAGTCCTGATACATCTTCGCGGCACCCGGATGGATGGAATACCGCGAACTATGGGCCTCTGCTAGAATCAACTCTCGACGATCATCTACGTTGGGCACACAGATACGCCCCTGCATCCTCATGACTCCATCATCCCCGATGGTAACATCTCGAGCATCACCACGCCGAACTCTATCCTGAAGGACAAGCAAATGAGGGTCGTCGAACCGACGCTCCCTGATGCGGTCAAATAGAGAAGACCGAGAAACCACACATGCCAGAATCCGGCTGGGCTCCGAAAGATCCAGTCTAACAAACTGTCTGGCTAAAGCCTGAACATCCATCGCCATAGGCCTCTCCGAAGCTGGTAGATATGCTAAACTCCCCAAACTCTGTGCCCGACGACTCAAGGCATCAGCAACCACATTAGCCTTGCCCGGATGATAGAGAATAGTAATATCATAGTCCTTCGGTAGTTCCAACCATCTCCTCTGACGCATATTCAGGTCCTTCTGCTTAAGCAAGTGCTGCAAGCTCCGGTGATCAGTGTAGATCTCAGAAGGAACCCCATATAAATAATGACGCCAAATTTTCAAGGCGTGAACAATGGCGGCTAGCTCCAAATCATGAACAGGGTAATTCTTCTCATGCACCTTCAGCTGTCTCGACGCGTAGGCAATCACCCTACCGTCCTGCATCAATACCGCACCGAGTCCAACTCGTGAGGCATCACAATATACAGTATAGGACCCCGAACCTATAGGCAACATCAATATAGGGGCCGAAGTCAAAGCTGTCTTGAGCTTCTGAAAGCTCGCCTCACACTCGTCTGTCCACCGAAAAGGGGCACCCTTTTGGGTCAATCTAGTCATAGGTGCTGCAATCGAAGAGAACCCCTCTACAAAACGACGGTAATAGCCCGCCAAACCAAGGAAACTGCGAATCTCAGTAGCGGAGGAGGGTCTGGGCCAACTCCGCACGGCCTCCACCTTCCTCGGATCTACTCGAATACCATCACTCGACACCACGTGGCCCAAAAATGCCACTGAACTCAACCAGAATTCACATTTAGAGAACTTGGCATAAAGCTGCTTCTCCCTCGGAATCTGAAGCACTATCCTCAAATGTCGCTCGTGCTCTTCCCGGCTCCGGGAATATACTAGAATATCATCAATGAAGACAATCACGAACGAGTCCAGATAAGGCCTGAACACACTGTGCATCAAATGCATAAAGGCTGCCGGGGCATTAGTCAGCCCAAAAGACATCACGAGAAACTCATAGTGACCATACCGGGTCCTGAAGGCAGTCTTCGGGATATCTGGCTCCCGAATCTTCAGCTGGTGATATCCAGAGCGCAAATCAATCTTTGAAAACACCTGTGCGCCTTGTAGCTGGTCAAATAAATCATCAATACGGGGCAAAGGATATCGGTTCTTCACTGTAACCTTGTTCAGCTGACGATAGTCAATACACATATGCATAGAACCGTCCTTTTTCTTAACAAATAATACAGGAGCACCCCAAGGCGAAACACTGGGTCGAATAAAACCCTTGCCCAATAACTCCTGTAATTGATCCTTCAACTCCTTCAACTCAGGAGGAGCCATACGGTACGGTGGAATAGAAATGGGCTGAGTGCCCGGCAACAAGTCAATAGCAAAGTCAATATCTCTGTCGGGCGGCATGCCCGGAAGATCAGCTGGAAATACATCAGCAAAGTCACGTACCACATGAACAAAATCAATAGAGGGAGGGTCAATACTGACGTCCCGCACATAGGCTAGATAAGCAGCACACCCCTTCTCAACCATACGCTGAGCTCTGAGAAAAGAAATAACACGGCTAGGGGTGTGATCTAGAGTACCACTCCACTCAATACGTGGAATGCCCGGCATAGCCAGCGTCACGGTCTTGGCGTGACAATCAAGAATAGCATAATGGGGCGACAACCAGTCCATGCCCAGAATAATATCAAAATCGACCATCCCGAGCAACAATAGATCCGCTCTGGTCTCAAAATCACAAATGGTAACCAAACACGACCGATATACACGGTCCACGACCAAAGAATCACCCACCGGAGTGGAAACATAAATGGGGGCACTCAAAGAATCCCGAGGCACACCCAGATGAGAAGCAAAGTAAGAAGACACATATGAAAAAGTGGAACCAGGGTCGAATAGAACAGATGTCTCCCTATGACTAACCAGAATAATACCTGTGATAACAGAATCAGATGCAACAGCCGCAGCGCGATCAGGAATAGCATAGAATCTGGCCTGTCCCCCCGCTCGAGGGCGGCCTCTGGAATACTGACCCCCGCCCCTAGCTAGCTGGGCAGGTGGAGTGTCAGCTGGGGCTGGAATGATAGCCTGCTGGCCCCGAGAACCACGCAGATGCTGTGATGACTGATGAGGGGCTCCTCTCCTGCGCCTGGGGCACTCCCTAACCAGGTGGCGAGTATCCCCGCACTCAAAACAAGCTCTGGGAGGACGCGGTGGCTGTGACTGACCGGCCTCACCCCCACTAGTCTGACCCCTAGAAGGACCCCGCGCAGGAGGTGCACTGGAAACTGGGGGAGCATAATAAGGCTCCTGAGGTGCTGGAAGACCTGGAGTACCACCGGCTGCGGGCAATGCTGAGTGAACTGGACGACCGGAATATCCCCTGCCAAAACGACCGGCTGCCGAAGTGCGGGCACCAGAGAAATGGCCCGACTCACGAGACCTCTTGGCCTCTCTATCTCCACGCTCTCTAGGGAGCATACTCTCGATCCTCCTGGCAATGCTAACTGCCTGCTGATAAGATATATCTGTCTCCAACTCTCTGGCCATGCTAGATCGGATAGGCGGAATCAGGCCCTCAATAAATCTCCGCACCCTCTCCCAGACTGTGGCTACCAAGGCCGGTGCATGTCTGGCAAGACGGGTGAAACTAATAGCATACTCCGATACTGACATGGAACCCTGTCGCAACCGCTCAAACTCCGAGCGCCAAGAATTCCTAAGGCTCTGAGGAACAAACTCTCTCAAAAATAGATTTGAAAACTGCGTCCAGGTCAATGAAGCAGACTCCTCTGGACTATCCAACTCATACGTGCGCCACCAATCATAAGCGGCCCCGCGAAACTGAAAAGCAGTGAAGGAAACCCCGCCGGTCTCCACAATCCCCATAGTACGAAGAATACGATGACACTCCTCTAGAAAACCCAATGCATCATCTGAAACCAAACCACTAAACACCGGAGGGTCATATTTCTTGAACCTCTCCAATCTACGCTGCTCGTCCTCAGAGGCAGCTGGTCCACCTCCTGGTTGTGTTGGGGCGGCAGGAGGCATAACCAAAACATCTGGAACCTGTCCCACTGGCACACGCTGCTCCGATGTAACGGCTGCGGGAGTCTGGGCCCCTCCCCCGGCCTGAGATGTAGCTGCGACGAGAGGAAGCAATCCTGCCTGAGCTAAAGTGGTATACATACTCATGAACCGAGCCAGGGTCTCCTGTAGTGCTGGAGTAGTAGCAGCTGTAGTCGGTGTACCAGGTGCCTGCGCTCCAACCTGGTCTACCTGTGGCACCTCAGCGACAGTGCGCACGGGTGCTGTGGCTGCACCTCGGGGGCGTCCTCGTCCTCTACCTCGGCCCCGGCCTCTGACGGCGGCAACAGGGGCGCGGGTACCTGATCATCGCGAGTAGATCGTGTCCTCACCATCTGTGAGAGAATAGAAATCTATAATTTAGATTTTTGATGCCAAAAATGTCGCACGACAAGGAATCCAAAGAAATGAAGAGTTTTTCCTAAACAGTCATATAGCCCCTCATAGATAAATACAGACGTCTCCGTATCGATCAGCGAGACTCTAAGTAACCGGTCTGTGTCCCGTGACTCCTATGAACCTAGAGCTCTGATACTAACTTGTCACGACCCTAGTTCACCAATTGTGAACATGTCGTGATGGCACCAAGTTCCCACGACTAGGTAAGCCTAACACGTTGCGGAATATACAAGTTATAAACATCTAAATAAGAAACAGCATAAAAAAAAGATATGTAATTCATGCCGCTTGGCACATACATCCGTCACACAGTAAATAAAACACTACCAAGATCCGGAACCCCACGGTAACACAGACTAAAAGAGAATATACAACTGTGGCTCTATGTATAAAGAGTATCTAACAACGAAATGAAGAAAAATGTCAACTAGTAATACTAGAATAGAAGGGAAGCCTCCGGATCCGCGGACGTAGCGGATCATACCTCGAAGTCTCCCAGAAAGCTGCAGAATCACCTAGTACGAGCCTGCTCTGATGTACCTGGATCTGCACAACAAAAGTGTGCAGAAGAGTAGCATGAGTACACCACGGCGGTACTCAGTAAGTGCCAAGCCTAACCTCGATGGAGTAGTGACGAGGAAGGTCAGGGCCCTACTGAGAAACAATAATATAATGATAATAACAATAATAAGCAGTTTAAATGATAATAATTTCCGAAATTAACAACAATAAATGATTACCGCAATCGTCTATAATTAAGCTAACAACAAATAGTCAACTCAATAAAACCAGTCCAGGACCTGTGGGAATCGAACCCACAATCCCATTGACAGTATCTCTGGGTCTCCAGGAATCGAACCCGCTGCCCATGTCTCAATAAATAATCAATAACTCAGGATCTCCGGGAATCAAACCCGTAGTCCCTACCAATAACTCAGGATCTCGGGAATCGAACCCGTAGTCCCTACCAATAACTCAGGATCTCGGGAATCGAACCCGTAGTCCCTACCAATATCACGTCGGGTCTCCGGGAATCGAACCCACAGCCCTGGGTCTCCGGGAATCGAACCCGCAGTCCACAAGCAGCACAGCCAATAAAGGGATCCACAGAGAGAATAATTATGCTTAACTATAACTTCACCGAAAAATAGTACCAATAATTAACAAGGAGTTCAAATAAGGCAATTAGGCAACTAAACAGCTAAGTGCTACCTAATCATGCTCTTCTAACCACTACCGGGTAAAAATATCAAATTAACAACCAAAGACAGAAATATCGCTCATCGAACATTTTAAATAAAGTACGTGTTCAACAACCAGCGCATGTACACGCCCGTCACCTCGCGTACAAGGCATTTAAACTATCACATAATATCCTAGGGGTGAAAATTCCCCCACACGAGGTTAGACAAGCCACTTACCTCAATTCCGGTACAAAACCGCTAAGAAATAACCCTCTTGCCGCGAATGTCGGCCTCCACAAGTGTAGTATCCGATAAAAATCAATAGAATCACATCAAAATAGGCCAATTGGGCATTACCCAATCAAAATAACTCAAAATGCACCAAAACCCACAAGTTGCCAAAACCCGACTTTCGGAACGCTTATCGAAAAATCACGAAAATTATATATTCGGGTTCCTTATCTCAATACGAGTCCGTGCATATAAAATTTATCGAAATCGGACTCCGTTTGCCCATTCAAATCAAAGATTTTCTAACATTTAGGCCTAGGGCTCAAACCCACCTTTAATCTTCCAATTTCGGTGAAATAATCATGGATTTCATGATAAACCAACGAATTAAGGTCAAGAGACTTACCCCCGATGACCTCTCGATGATATCCCAGCGTTTCCCCTTCAAAATCCTCTCTTGGAGCTCAAAAATGGCGTTTTGCGAATGAGGGTCGCGGGTTGACTGTTCTGGACTTAATTCACTGCCAGACATTTTTACTCTATGCGATCGCATGATCCCTGTTGCGATCGCATAGAACAAATTTTTGACCCTCGCCAAACTACTCTATGCGATCGCATAGTCCTCAATGCGATCGCAATGCTCACCAAAATATACCTATGCGATCGCATACCCTGCTCCGCGATCGCATAGGACAAAAGCTGGACCTGGGACCCCTCTTCTCTATACACTATGCGATCGCATAGGACTGTACGCGATCGCAGAGCACAACTTTCCAGAACTATGCGATCGCATATCCATGCCCGCGATCGCATAGAACAAATACTTGGCCTCTCCAAAACCTTCTATGCGATCGCATCAGCCCATTGCGATCGCATAGAGCATTCGTCTGCAGCACACACCAGCAGTTATCAGCATTTCCAAAATGCATGAATTAGCCCGATTGGACCCCCGGATTCATCCCGAGACCCCCGGATCCCAACGAAAACCACCAACCTATTCCAAAACATGATACGAACTTATTTTAATCATCAAAACACGTCTAGCAACATCAAAACCCATAATTCACATCGAATTCAAGCCTAAATTTCTTAAAACTTTCCGAATTGCACATTCGATCTAAAACCCGACCAAACGACGTCCGAATGACCTGAAAATTTGCGGACATATCCAAAATCACATAACAAAGCTACAGAAATTGTCGGAATTCCATTCCGACCTCCGGATCAAAATCTCACCTATCGTTCGGATTCGCCAAAATTTCAACCTTCGGCATTTCAAGCCTAATTGAGCTACGGACCTCCAAAATACATTCCGAACGCGATCCCAACCCCGAAATCACCTAACGGAGCTAATGGAACCATCGGATTTCCGTTCCGAGATCGTCTTAACACTGTTCCGGCTACGGGCCATTTTTTAGCTTCAAAGCTCTTATTTAGGGACTAAGTGTCCCAAAATGCTCAAATTTTCAGAACCGACTCTCCCGGCAACCCAAAATGGCAGAAATGAACTTAGGGGAACAGTTAAGTTAGGGACTGGGGCGTAATTTTCTAAAACGACCGGTCGGGTCGTTACACGAATCCACCCACCTACTTTGCATCAATCTAGTATTTCAGTACAACACCTTCCACCAGGATATACATATCATAATCACTTTAGTCTTCCTGAGTCTAAACTCGTTTTACTACACGTAAGGCACTTTACCTTCCAACTAAGAGATATGATAAATATTCACCACGCCCATAGCTCGGGACTACTGACAGAATACAATAAGGATCTAACACCTGACAGCTCGTACATTATTAAGCTATCATTTCTACAGTTAGGGACAATACCGGTCATATAAGTTTCATAATACTAGCTCACAAAAATCAGCACCTTGGTGCTCATGTCATAGACAAAGATCTAGCCTCAAGTCCTCCCGACTGGCCCAACATGAACTCACGGAGACTACATCTCGCCCCTCGATCAAGGAATCACAAGCCATCAAGGCAATCATATTACTGAGCGCTCGATGCGTACACAGACGTGTGGAAAGAATTTCAAAAATTATATCTCAAGCTGAATCAAGTACGCACGATAAGAATTCCAAGAAATGTGAAGTGTTTCCTAAAGGTTTGCAGCCTCCCAAGGATAAGTACAGGCGTCCCCGTACCGATCCACAAGACTCTACCAACCGGCTCAAGACTCATGAGGCCTAGTAACCTAGGCTCTGATACCAACTTGTCACGACCCCAATCCCGGTCGTGATGAAGCCCAACACAACTGCTAGGCAAGCCCGACCATTTACCCTCTCATCCCGAGCATGAAGCTCAAATCAATTACCCGGATATTATTATCAACAATAAAGCTAAACTGAATAACCACCCAAAGATCTAGGGTCACTAGTCTAGAGCCTCTAAACATGATCGGATAACAATATCTAAACCAAATACTCAAGTATGAATAATGTACATACAAAGGAAAACTGGAATAAGAAGAGAAGTCAGGTCCTGCGAACGCCAGCAGCTACCTCAGCAACTCGGATAAATACTGATAAAAGCTGGAGTGCTCGTCTATCCCTCCTGTGTACCTGAATCTGCACACAAAGGTGCAGAGAGTAGGGGTGAGTACTAAGTACTCGGTGAGTAATAAATATATACAAGTAGCCGAAAGTAAGAAATCCATAGAATACCACAAAATGAAGCTAAACTACAGTCCGATCCTCTTACAAAGATGCAATGTAAAGCAGATAACCGCTACGGCGTGTAGCCCGATCCATTTAATATCGACGGCGCTTACTGGGGGTGTGTACAGACTCCGGAGGGGCTCCTACAGCCTAAGCGCAATACCGCTGCAGCGTGCAGCCCGATCCTCATATCAACCGATGCGGCGTGCAGCCCGATATCAACCGCTGCGGCGTGCAGCCCGATCCTCATACCAACCGCTGCGGCGTGCAGCCCGATCCATCCTCAGTCCACAACATGCATATGAGTCACACAACAGCTCAACTTATTTATTTCCAGGTTCCAATTCATTTAATTATGAAAATACTTTAATTCTTATTTAATTTTTCAAAATAGATGACTTAGCATTTCAATACGGTGCTTTCAAACCAGGACTAAGATCAGTGATTAAGCAATTAGAGCTATCACATATATAACTATCCCCTAGGGATACTACAGGTCAGCACAAGGCCCCAAACATGGCTTACAGCCCACAAAGTATATCTAACACAATGTGCGTTTCAACCGCATATAGCATATTATTCACATCCGGGATGGACTAAGTCTCAATCCCCAGTCACAATCAATCCCGCACCTGCCACGGGGTGCGAGCCACGCCCTACTAGCGTCACAATGTGCTAAGCCGGGGTTTCGAACCCTCAGGCTACCATATACACTAACTACTCACCTCTAGCCGGTCGTGGACTCGTCCGTGATACCTTTTCCCTTCAAATTTGCTGCCTCGTGAATCAAATCTAGTCAAAACCACAATAATAACATAAATATGGGTAAAAAAACATAACCCAATCAAAATTACTCGAAAAACGCAACAGTTTACGAAGTTGGTAAAACCCAAGCCCCGGGCCCACTTCTCAAAAAATTCTGAAAATCATACCAACGGATTACCCGTCTCGCCACGAGTCCGTGAATTTAAAATTTATCGAAATCGGAGTTCGAATGTCCTTTCAAAACCCAAAAATTCGTTTTCATGATTTAGGCCCTAGTTCTTCACAAATTCTACCAATTTCAGGAATTTTGGTGTTGATTCTAACACAAAATCATGTTTTTGATTCAAGAAACTTACCTCCAGCGATTACCCATTGATTTCTCTCTTAGTAATCGCCTCAGAAGCTTCTTCCCGTTCTAAAATTGGAAGAAAACTCGACTTGCTCATTATAGGTATACTATTCACGCGTTTTACTGCTCCCAATGGATTCCTTGTGAAATTCTAATGAATTTAAGATTTTTAATCACTCAATTTGACCTTATAATGAAGGAGATTATGTAGGTTTTAAGATTTGCAAATAGTGCAGGTTTTTAATGCGCGTCAATGGCAGTTTCGTCATTAACCTAAAAATCTGGGCAACTTTAGTAAAATGGCCATAAAATCCTCATACGATGTCCAAATTCGATGATTCTTTTTGATACGGGTCCGTAATTACGATACGGATCTAATGCTTTATTCAAAACAGTAATCGGAGCTCATGTGTTTAATATGATATCATTTATGCTTGAAGAAACGATGTCGAAGCATAAGAAAAACGAGCATAACGCAACCCAAACCTATCTGAAACTCATCCTAGCTCCTCGAGACTGCATACGAACATACTAACATGCCACATATGATCATGCAAACTTAGTTTCACTCTCAAAACACCAAAACTAACATCAAAATACCAAATTTACATCGGATTCAAGCCTAAGTTCTTCTAAAACATCTAAAACTTGCATTTGATCTAAAACCCGACCTAAACACCTCCGAATGACTTGAAACTTTGCACGCATATCCAAAATCACCTAATGGAGCTGCTACAACTCTCAAAATTCCATTCTGACCCTCGGATTAAAATCTCACCTACCATCCGGAATTTGCCAAAATTCAACCTTAGCCAATTCAAGCCTAAAACTACACCGGACCTCCGAATTCGATTTCGATTGCTCTCCTATGTCATAAATGATCCCCCGAAACTAGTCGAATCATTAGAATTCAATTTGGAGCTATCTAACTCATCGGTCAATTTCGAGCTATCTAACAAGTCGAATCATTAGAATCCTAAGTAATAGAATTCTATAATATTACTATCTATATTATAGGACACCATAAGATGTATCCTTTGACTCTAGAAGTAATCCCCATAAAAATAGCCTTCTTTGCCCTTGGATCCAATTTTGACTCTGTCACATGATAATATGCAGTTGAGCCAAACACGTGCAAAGAGTCATAATCTATAGTAGGCTTTCCATACAATTTTTCAAATGGTGTCTTGCCATCAATAGCAGCGGATGATAGATGATTAATGAGGTGGCATGCATATATATTTGCCTCAGCCCAAAAAATTTTGCCCAAGCCAGCATTGGACAATATACACTGTACATTCTCCAGCAAGGTTCGGTTCATACGTTCTGCTACTCCATTTTGTTGTGGTGTATGTCTGACAGTGAAGTGTCGGATGATGCCATCATTTTCAAAGACTTTATTAACATGATCATTTTACTATTCACCTCCATTATCTGTGCGAATACACTTGATCCTCTTGCCCGTTTGATTCTCCACCATCGTCTTCTATTTGAGAAAAATTCCCAGCACTTCATATTTGCTCTTCATTGTTTACATCCATACTCTTCAGAAAAAATCATCAACAAAGGTTACAAAATAGTGATTTCCACCCAGTGAAGGTGTTTTGGAAGGACCCCAAACATCAGAGTGTACATAATCCAAAATGCCTTTAGTATTATGGATCGTTGTACCAAATTTAACCCTTATCTATTTTCCTTTGACACAATGCTCGCAAAACTCCAAATTGCAAGCATTTACCCCTTTCAACAATCCTTGACCTGATAGAGTTTTCAAGGATTTTCCTCCAGCATATCCCAAACGCATGTGCCATAGCCTAGTTGTTCCTGCCTCTTTGTCGTCACTGGACGTCACTGTCGCTGTTCCAATAACTATACTACCACGATAGCAGTACATGTTATTATTTTTTCGATTAGCCTTCATTACCACTAGTGTAGCAGAGCATACTCTCATCACTCCATTTTCTGCAATAATATTTAACCCTTTTGATTCTAGGGCTCCCATAGAGATGATATTCTTCTTCAAATGCAGTACATATCGAACATTTGTTAATGTTCTAATCATTCCGTTATGGTTCTTTAATCGTATTGAACCGATTCCATATGAGGTAAGAGGGTTGTTATCCGTTGTGTGGATGACTCCATATTCTCCTTTTTGAAATTTCATGAACCAATCCCTGTTGGGATACATATGATAGCTACAAGACGAGTCCATCAACCATATGTCTGATGATGTTGACGGCTCCGTTGTAACTAATGAGACATCTAAATCATCACAATCAGCTACATTTGAATTCATAATGGCCTTTCAATTGTTATGTTTGGCCTTATTCTTCAACTTCAGACAGTCTTTCTTCCAGTACCCCTTTTCTCGTCAAAAGGCATATTTATCTTTGCTAGGTTTAGATCTTGACTTAGATCTTCCTTTTCTTATCCTCGTTTGATTTTGAGGACGACCTCTCACAAATAGTGTTTCTCCTTCTCCGCCCTTCTGTTTTTCTCGCTTTCTTTGTTCATAGCTGTACAAAGCCGAACAAACTTCTTTGAGAGAAACTTAGTCATTTTCATGGAGTAGAGTAGTTTCAAGGTGCTCATACTCATCAGGAAGTGACGCCAACAACATCAAGGCCAAGGCACCATCATCATAAGTTGTATCCATATTTTGCAAATTTATGACCAACTTAATAAAGCTGGTGATATGTTCATTCATCGTGGTAGCAGGAACATAGGTTAAGTGAAACAATCTCTTCTTCATGTACAATTTATTTTGACTATTTTTCTTTAAAAATTTATCCTGCAGTGCTTTCCATAATTTACTTGCAGAAATTTCCTTTGTGTATGGATATTTCTGCTCTCTAGCAAGGTAGGATCTAATGGTACCGCAAGCAACACGATTGATAATTCTCCAATCTTCTTCTCCAATAGCATAAAGTCCATTTTCTTCAATAGCAAGATCTAGCCCTTGTTGAAAAAGGACATCTAGAACCTTGCCTTGCCACATCCCAAAATGTATGGAACCCTCAAATATTTCTACCGCAAATTTTGCATTTGACACAATTCTTGTCATAAGCGAAGATGCCAATGATGACGTATTGTTGACACTTGATGTAGATTCTTCTTGTTTATTATCTCTCATCTTTGACACAAATATTATTTAATAGCTGACGACACAAATCAAGATTATTTCCTTTCTGATATGGAAGATCAGACTAAGCTGCAACCATAGAGCATACTCAGACAGAACCTTGACTTAGTTACCAAGATAAATCTTTTCTGATGTGGAAGATCAAACCGTGTTGCAACCACAGAGCATACTTAGATAGTACCTTGGCTCTGATACCAATTGTTGTGGAAGCCAAATGTATATAGTGTGAATGAGTCACAACTACTATACCAAAAATTATGGAATCCACTAAATAATAAATAAGATAATAAAACAACAATAAAAGGAACACCCGAATTTATGAGGTACAGCCAATATTTTATTCCACTCAAAAAATACAAGTGAATTAATACTAAAGAGAGAAGATACAAATGCCTTAAGAAGATAAGAAGGCAAATGAGAGGTGTATTTAAATCCTAAACATTAGGCCTCCTTTTATAGGAAAATATTTCCCCAAACTTAAGTCTCCCACCGATGTGGGAGTTTTGCCCAACTTCAACAGTTACTTCTCAGTAAAAAAAAAATATAAAGCGATGTGTTGGGCAAGCTTGCACGATACATCGACTATTTCACCAGATACTTGTTGATGTTCCTCATCAGTGATTGTCTCCTCTCAGTCCTACATTGTGTCTGAACAAGAAAGCTATCCAATTTGCTAATTTAACCCCATTGGCATAAGTATAAGTTTTTCATGAGCGAGCCTCTCTGTCTAAAATCTATACATCATTAGTAGGTAGCCCCTTTTTTTGGTTCCTAGAGTTGTTGCTTTAAGAGAACCTTCTATCAGATGTAAATGATGTTGTCACGACCCAAACCCCGGTCGTGATGGCACCCAATACAATGCTAGGCAAACCCGACCACATCATCTCTTAACCAAGCCAATTATTACTTCCAATTAATCAAATTAAACTTAAACAACAAGTGATCATATCAAATGAAAAGCGTGATAGTAAAAGCATACAAAGTACGGTCCCAACCATATCGTGGTGTCACGAGACTGAGCCTCTACAGAATAACATCCTAATACAAACAAGTCTAGGCAAAATGAGAACAACAAGATGATAAGGAAAGGAGAAAACGGGCTCTGCGGACGCTGGCAGCTACCTCGTAGTCTCCGCAAAGTGGGTATGAGCAAGCAGCTACAATGCCTCAACCGCTCTTGGGCACCTGTGGATCTGCATAGAAAGTGCAGGGGAGTGGGGTGAGTATATTTCAACTCAGCGAGTAACAATAATAAACAATAACTGAAAGTAAGAACTCCTGTGCTATCACTTAGCAGTTCTAAGGCAACCCTCACAGGTACGTCATCACTGTGGTAGTACTCTGATCTCCAATCCACATCTATCTCTACAAGATCCCACACTGATCAAACCCTCACTCGTACCCCTACGGTGTACGACCATCTCAATATATGAAGACACATACATATGTCTATAATGTATAAGTATTTAAGTAGGTAATAGGATATGATTAAGTATAATGCTGCGGCGTGCAGCCCGCTCCAATACATATACCGCTGCGGCACGCGGCCCGCTCCATTTAACGTCGACGGCACTCACTGGGGGTGTATACAGACTTCGGAGGGGCTCCCTAGGCCCAAGCACTATTATACTACGGCGTGCAGCACGATCCACACAAATATTACTGCGGCGTGCAGTCCGATCCAATATATATTTATACTGCTGCGGCGCGCAGCCCGATCCCATAATATACACCTGCGCTCACTGAGAATGTGTGCAGACTCAGACTCCGAAGGGGCTCCTACAGCCCAAGCGCAATAATATTGCGGCGTGCAGTCCATCACACATGTATATTACATGTATATTACTGCGGTGTGCAGTCCGATCCAATATATATACTGCTGCGGCGTGCAGCTCGATCCAATGTATATACTGCTGCGACATGCAGCCCGATCCAATATAGGTATATATATAATACCTCATAATGGGTCCCTATCCCAGTCAGTATATGCTTGGCCTCTCAGGCCCAATATAATATATCTTAGTGGGTCCTCGACCCTAACTCAGTCAATATAGACCCGGTCTCTCAGGCTCACTCAGCTAGAATAGGGAATTCCACCCTAGGTAGTATCTTTCATGGTACACATCTAGTACTGGCGCGTAATATGCTATATAGTTGTAATTACGGCTGAGTGTATGTTCCCAACATGATATAAGGGTCACCTAACTCTATAGGTTCCCTAATGCTCTACAGATCGGCACAAGGCCCCAAACATGGCTATTAGCCCAATTGCACAGTTATAATCTCATTAACAGTCATAAAATACAGTATTCTATTAGCCGGGAAGGACCAAGTCCGAACCCCCAATCAGAATGTCACCACGCCCGTCATAGAACGCGTGTATCATCTCAATATAGCACTGTGAAGTGCTAGTACGGGGTTTCAAACCCTCAGTACATTGTTTACTACTACCAGTCATCTCGAACCGGTAGAAGCCTTAGCCCGCCTTGCGCTTGCCTCGCAACTCAATCTCCTTGGATGCCAAATCTGTTCAAAATCAATGATAATACATCAATATATGCAAACTTTATGCAACCCATTCAAAATACCCCAAATTGCATCAAAACCCGCGAATTTGGCAAAACCCGACTTTTGGTACGCTTCTCGAAAAATTACAAGAGTTACATATTCGTAACCCTCGTCTCAATACAAGTCTAGGCATATAAAATTTACCAAATTCGGACTCCATTTGCCCAATCAAATCAGTATTTTTCTACAATTCTAGGCCTAGGGCTAAAACCCACGTTTAATCCTCCATTTTCGTAGAAATAATCCATGATTTCATGATAAAAACACGTAATTAAACCACGAAACCTACCTCCGACAATATCCCGATGATCTCCCAGCTATCTCCCTTCACTTCCTCTCTCTAGGCTTCAAAAATGGAGGGTTTTGCAAATGAACCCGTAATGAAATGTTTCTGGTTTTAAATTCACTGCATGGGCCATTTACTCTACGCGTTCGCGTTCACTCCCATGCGTTCGCGATGCCCAGATCCGGCTTAACCTTCGCGAACGCGACCTCTCCAACGCGTTCGCGATGAACAAGTTCCTAGCCGCCTGAGTTTCCTTCTACGCATTCGCGATATCCCTCACGCGAACGTGCTGCACACCCTCACGCACCTACGCGAACGCGACCCCCTGAACGCGATCGCGAAGCTCAAGAATCATGGCCTACGCAAACGCGATACCCAGTCTCGCGATCGCGATGCTTTGATCCGCCTGGCCTTCGCGAACGCGGCCCATGCCACGCGAACGCGAAGGCTTAAATTATGCCCAGTGATCTGCAATTCTTTTGCAGATTTTTAAGTTCCAAATATGCCGGATGATGGTCCGGATTCACCCCGAGGCCCCCGGGACCCCAACGAAAACCACTAACATGTTCCAAAACACGATACGAACTTGCTCGAAGAATAAAAATACCATCCTAAACATCAAAATCACCAATTACACACGGATTCAAGCCTAATTTTCTTCCAAACTTCTGAAACCGACATTCGATCAAAAACCCGACCAAACGACCTCCGAATGACCTGAAATTTTGCAGGAACATCCAAAATCACCTAACGGAGCTACTGCAACTGTCGGAATTCCATTCCGACTCCAGGATCAAAATCTCACCTACCGTTCGGATTTCGCCAAAATTCAATCTTAGCCAATTCAAGCCTATTTCTACACCGGAACTCCAAATTCAATTCCGATTGCTCCCCTAAGTCACAAATCACCTCCCGGAACTAACCGAATCATCAGAATCCTGATTCCGAGCCCTCTAACTACATAGTCAACTCCGGGTTGACTTTCCATATTCAAGTTTCCCTCAAAAAGGCTATATGCCTGGTTTTCAATCCATTTCACTCCTAACTCACCCGATAGACTCTAACACTGATATAAAAGCATGAAACATGTAATTAGAACATAACGGGATGGTAATTCCTGTGACGACGGGCCGGGTCGTCGCATTCTCCCCCTCTTAAGCAAACGCTCATCCTCGAGCAGGTCAAGAAACGTACCTTAGGTCTCAAACAAGTGAGGATATCTACCCCGCATTTCCTGCTTGATCTCCCAAGTAGCCTCCTCCACGGGTCGACCTTTCCACTGAACCTTAACTGATGCAATCTCCTTGGACCTCAATTTTCTCACCTGACGACCCAAAATAGCAATAGGCTCTACATCATAGGATAGATCACCATCCAGCTGAATAGTACTGAAGTCTAATACACGAGACGGATCCCTGATGTACTTCTGGAGCATAGACACAGAGAATACTGGATGAACGTTGGATAAGCTGGGCGGTAAGGCCAACTCGTATGCCACCTCTCCAACCCTCATGTGTATCTCAAAAGGACCAATGTACCTGGGACTCAACTTCCCTTTCTTCCCGAACCTCATGACACCCTTCATGGGTGAAACCTTCAACAATACTCTGTCACCAACCATGAAAGACAACTCTCGAACTCTACGGTCCGCATAACTCTTCTGGCGAGACTGTGCTGTGCGAAGCCTCTCCTGGATCAACTTTGCTCTATCCAGAGCATCCCGAACTAACTCAGTCCCTATTAATCTATCCTCACCAGGCTCAAACCATCCGACGGGAGATCTACACCGTCTGCCATACAATGCCTCGTACGGGGCCATCTGAATACTCGACTGGTAGCTGTTGTTGTAGGCAAACTCAGCAAGTGGCAAAAACTTATCCCATGAACCACCAAAGTCAATCACACATGCCCGCAACATATCCTCCAGGATCTGAATAGTGCGCTAAGACTGTCCGTCTGTCTAGGGGTGAAATGCGGTGCTCAACTCAACCCGCGTACCCATCTCTCGCTCAAATGCTCTCCAAAACTGAGAAGTGAACTGAGTGCCTCTGTCAGATATAATAGACACTGGGACCCCATGCAACCTGACAATCTCCCGAATAAAGATCACCGCCAACCGCTCCGATGAGTAAGTAGTACTAACTGGGATGAAATGTGCGGACTTAGTCAGCCGATCAACGATCACCCATACCGAATCAAACTTCCTCGCTGTCCGAGGGAGTCCAGTAACGAAGTCCATGGTGATCCTTTCCGTTTTACACTCGGGAATAACCATACGCTGAAGAACACCGCCCGGTCTCTGATGCTCATTCTTGACCTGTTGGTAATTGAGGCACTTGGCTACATACCTAACAATATCCATCTCCATTCTCCTCCACCAGTAGTGCTGTCTCAAGTCTTGGTACATCTTTGCGGCACCTGGGTGAATAGAGTACCGCGAACCGTGTGCCTCCTCAAGTATCAACTCCCGCAAACCATCTACATTGGGCACGCATATACGGCCCTGCATCCTCAGAACACCCATCACTGTCGATAGTCACATCTCTAGCATCATTATGCTGCACTTTGTCCTTAAGGACAAGTAAATGCAGGTCATCATACCGTCGCTCCCTGATGCGGTCATATAAGGAAGATCGAGAAACAACACAAGCCAACACTCGACTCGGCTCCGAAATATCCAACCTCACTAGCCGATTGGCTAGGGCCCGAACATCATAAGCAAATGGCCTCTCCCCAACTGGGATGAAAGCTAGGCTATCCATACTGACCGCCTTCCGACTCAAAGCATCGGCCACAACATTGGCCTTCCCCGGATGATACAAAATAGTGATGTCATAATCCTTAAGCAACTCCAACCACCTTCGCTGTCTCAAATTAAGGTCCTTCTGTCTAAATAAATACTGAAGACTGCGGTGATCCGTGTACACCTCACATGAGACACCATACAGGTAATGCCTTCAAATCTTCAAAGCGTGAACTATGGCTGCTAGCTCCAAATTATGAACAGGGTAGTTCTTCTCATGGTGCTTCAACTGGCGAGAAACATAAGCAATGACCCTACTCTCCTGCATCAACACACAACCAATGCCAACTCCTGAGGCATCACAATACACAGTATAAGGATCTGAAGCTAACGGTAGAATCAAGACTAGTGTTGTGGTCAGTGCTGTCTTGAGCTTCTGAAAGCTCTCCTCGCACTCCTCGGACCATATGAAAGGAACACCCTTCTAAGTCAATCTAGTCAAGGGTGAAGCAATAGAAGAGAATCCCTGAACGAATCGGCGATAATACCCTGCCAATCCTAGAAAGCTACGGATCTCAGTAACTGAGGTCGGTCTAGGCCAACTCTGCACAACCTCGACCTTCCTCGGATCTACCTGAATACCATCACAGGACACCACGTGCCCTAAGAATGCCATGGACTCAAGCCAGAACTCACATTTGGAGAACTTGGCATACAACTTCTCCTCCCTCAATCTCTACAATACCATACTCAAGTGCCGAGCATGCTCCTCCTGGCTACGAGAGTAGACTAGAATGTCATCAATGAATATGATCACAAATGAATCAAGATAGGGCCTGAACACACTGTTCATCAGATGCATAAATGCTGCTGGGGCGTTGGTCAGCCCAAAAGACATCACCAGGAACTCATAGTGACCATATCTGGTCCGGAATGCAGTCTTCATAATGTCAGACTCTCTAATCTTCAGCTGATGGTAGCCCGAACGAAGATCAATCTTCGAGAACACCCTAGCTCCCTGGAGCTGATCAAATATATCATCGATACGAGGCAGAGGATACTTATTCTTCATTGTAACTTTGTTCAGCTGCATGTAGTCAATACACATCCTCATGGATCCATCCTTCTTCTTAACAAACAGGATCGATGCACCCCACGGCGACACACTCGGCCGAATGAACCCCTTATCTAGGAGTTTCTGGAGCTTCTCCTTCAATTCCTTCAACTCAGCTGGTGCCATCCGATACGGAGGAATAGAAATATGCTGAGTGCCTGGCACCAAATCGATCCCAAAATCAATATCCCTGTCCGGCGGCATGCCCGACATGTCTGAGGGAAACACATCAGGAAAGTCTCGCACAATGGGACCAGAATTAATACTGGGAGTCTGGGCCTCAACCTCCCGCACAAATGCTAAATAAGAGAGACATCCCTTCCCAACCATTCGTTGGGCCTTGAGGAAAGATATAACCCTGTTAGGTACATACTCAGTTGTGCCTCGCCACTCGATCCTCTGAATGCCCAGCATAGCCAAGGTGACTGCTTAGCATGATAGTTCAGAATAGCATGACATGGAGATATCCAGTCCATGCCTAATATAACATCAAAATCAATCATGCTGAGAAGCAACAGGTCCACTCGGGTCTCCAGACCCCTAATAGTGACCAAACAGGACCGGTTTACGTGGTCCACAATAATAGTATCCCCTACCGGGGTAGATACATGCACTGGCAGCTCAAGACACCCTTGGGTCGTGCTCAAATGGGGAGAAAAATATGTAGACACATAAGAATAAGTAGAACCAGGATCGAACAACACCGAGGCATCTATGTGGCAGACTGAAATAATACCTGTAATAACTGCATCAGAAGCAACGGCCTCAGATCGGCCCTGGAGAGCATAGCATCTAGCCTGTCCGCCTGATTGGTCTCCTCCTCGAGGGCGACCCCTAGCTGACTGACCCTCACCCCTAGCTGGCGGGGCGGGTGCTGAAGTAGAAGGACCAGATGACGAGGGCTGCCCCCTCTGCTGATAAGATCTGGAAACAAGGCGGGGACACTCCCTACGGTGGTGCCCAAGCTCTCCGCACTCGTAGCAACTCCCCGGTTTTGGGGGCTGAGACTGATAAGGACCCCAGGCGCTGGAGTGGCCAGCTGATGAACTAGGCCGAGATGAACCCTGAGCGGATGGGGCCTGTGAAGAACTCTGAGCTGGCATGGCGCTGAGAGATGGCTGGCTCTGGTGCGAACCCTGATAACCCTGTCTAGGTGACCATCTGCGACGATCTGAGCGTCCCGACTGTGAAGACCTGAAAGAGCGACCTCGGCTCTGCCGACTCTGGCCTCTGGTCTGAGTGCCACTGGAACTAGCTGCTCCTCGAGGCCTCTTGGCCTCCTCTCATCCCGCTCTCTGCGACGATCTGTCTCTATGTCGCAAGCAATATCCATAACATCCTCAAATGTATGGCTCAAAACCCTCTCCCGAGTCATCAGAATACGAATGGGATAAATGAGGTCGTCCACGAAGTGTCCGATCCTCTCTCTATCGGAATGAACCAACCATGCTGCATATCTGGACAACTCTGTAAACCTAATATCATACTCTGACACTGACATGTCCCCCTGACGGAGACCCTCAAACTGCCTACGCATCTCCTCTCTCTGAGATCGAGGCACCCATTTCTCCAAGTACATAGTGGAGAACTCTGGCCAAGATAGTGGTGCTGCTCCGGCTGGCCTGCGACGCTCATAAGCCTCGCACCAAGCGAAGCTTGGCCCCTAAAACTAAAAGTTAGTGAAAGATACACCACTAGACTCCAAGATCTCTGCCGTACGAAGCATCCGACGGCACTTGTCTAGAAAACCTTTGGCGTCCTCGCCCGGAGCTCCTGTGAACACTGGAGGAGATAACCTAGTGAACCTCTCGAGACGACGCTGCTCATCGTCCATCATAGCTGGGACCCTGTCCCCCTGAACCTAGTCTGCTGGCTGAACCGGAACCACAAGCTAAACTGGAGGAGCTTCTGGTGTCTGTAAGCCCTGCACTGCTGGCCCTAGAGTGCGTGCGGCGGGGGTCTGATGACCACCCCCGGTCCCTGATGCAGCTGCTACAGTAGTAACTGAAACCGCATGTGCTAGGCCAGTGCAGACTACTAGTATCTGAGCCAGGGTCTCCTGTAGACCCGGAATGACAATGGGCACAGCTGGTGTCTGATCTGGTGCTGCTGGCAACTTCTGCAACTGGGGGCTGTAGGTCAGCTGGTACTGCATCAGCTGCCCGACCTCCGCCATAACCACGACCGCGTCCACGGCCTCTAGCAGGTGGTAGTGGTGGTCGTCCTCCCCGTCCGGAAGCTCGAGATCTCGCCATCTGCGAGAGAATAGAATGTCAAAGTTCAGTTCAAGTCAAAAGCAATCGCACGACAAGAATTCCAAGAATTGAAACTTTTCCTAAAAGGTTTGCGGCCTCCCGAGGATAAGTGCAGGCGTCCTCATACTGATCCACGAGACTCTAGTAAACCGGCTCATGACTCGCGAGACCTGTTAACTTAGGGCTCTGATACCAACTTGTCACGACCCAAACCCCGGTCGTGATGGCGCCCAACACAATGCTAGGCAAACTCGACCACATCATCTCTTAACCCAGCCAATTATTAATTCCAATTAATCAAATTAAACTTAAACAGCAAGTGATCATATCAAATGAAAAGCGTGATAGTAAAAGCATACAAAGTACGGTCCCAACCATATCGTGGTGTCACGAGACTGAGCCTCTACAGAATAACATCCTAATACAAACAAGTCTAGGCAAAATGAGAACAACAAGATGATAAGGAAAGGAGAAAACGGGCTCTGCGGACGCTGGCAGCTACCTCGTAGTCTCCGCAAAGTGGGTATGAGCAAGTAGCTACAATGCCTCAACCGCTCTCGGGCACCTGTGGATCTGCACAGAAAGTGCAGGGGAGTGGGGTGAGTATATTTCAACTCAGTGAGTAACAATAATAAACAATAACTGAAAGTAAGAACTCCTGTGCTATCACTTAACAGTTCTAAGGCAACCCTTATAGGTACGTCATCACTGTAGTAAGTACTCTGATCTCCAGTCCACATCTATCTCTACAAGATCCCACACTGATCAAACCCTCACTCGTACCCGTACGGTGTACAACCATCTCAATATATGAAGACACATACATATGTCTATAATGTATAAGTATTTAAGTAGGTAATGGGATATGAATAAGTATAATGCTGCGGCGTGCAGCCTGCTCCAATACATATACCGCTGCGGCGCTCAGCCCGCTCCATTTATCGTCAACGACGCTCACTGGGGGTGTATACAGACTTTGGAGGGGCTCCCTAGGCCCAAGCGCTATGATGCTGCGGCGTGCAGCCCGATTCACACATGTATTACTGCAGCGTGCAGTCCGATCCAATATATATATATATATGTATATATACTGCGGCGTGTTAAACAAACAAATATGCATAGATAAAAATGCAAATAATACAAGAAAAATAACACAAAATTCACAACAATTGCAAGAAAACTAAAATTATTTTATTTTGAATCTTTGGGAGTATTTCTCTTATAGGGCAAAAATCACGTGCTCACATATACTACTGCGGCGTGCAGCCCGATCCAATATAGGTATATATATAATACCTCATAATGGGTCCTCGACCCTATCCCGGTCAGTATATGCTTGGCCTCTCAGGCCCAATATAAGATATCTCAGTGGGTCCTCGACCCTAACTCGGTCAATATAGACCCGGCCTCTCAGGCTCACTCAGCTAGAATAGGAAATTCCACCCTAGGTAGTATCTTTCACGGTACACATCTACTAATGGCGTGTAATATGCTATACAATTGTAATTACGGCTGAGTGTATGTTCCCAACATGATATAAGGGTCACCTAACTCTATAGGTTCCCTAATGCTCTACAGATCGGCACAAGGCTCCAAACATGGCTATTAGCCCAATTGCACAGTTATAATCTCATTAACAGTCATAAAACACAGTATTCTATTAGCCGGGAAGGACCAAATCCGAACCCCCAATCACAATATCACCACGCCCGTCATAGAACGCGTGTCTCATCTATATATAGCACTGTGAAGTGCTAGTACGGGGTTTCAAACCCTCAGTACATTGTTTACTACTACCACTCACATCGAACCGGTAGAAACCTTAGCCCGCCTTGTGCTTGCCTCGCAACTCAATCTCCTCGGAAGCCAAATCTGTTCAAAATCAATGATAATACATCAATATATGCGAAATTTACGCAACCCATTCGAAATACCCCAAATTGCATCAAAACCCGCGAAGTTGTCAAAATCCGACTTTTGGTGTGCTTCCCGAAATATTACAAGAGTTACATATTCGGAACCCTCGTCTCAATACGAGTCTAGGCATATAAAATTTACCAAATTCGGACTCAATTTGCCCACTCAAATCAGTATTTTTCTACAATTCTAGGCCTAGGGCTAAAACCCACCTTTAATCCTCCATTTTCATAGAAATAATGCGTGATTTCATGATAAAAGCGCGTAATTAAACCACGAAACTTACCTCCGACAATATACCGATGATCTCCCAGCTATCTCCCTTCACTTCCTCTCTCTAGGCTTCAAAAATGGAGGGTTTTGCAAATGAACCCGTAATGAAATGTTTCTGGTTTTTAATTCACTGCCTGGGCCATTTACTCTACGCGTTCGCGTTCACTCCCATGCGTTCGCGATGCCCAGCTCCGGCTTAACCTTCACGAACGTGACCTCTCCAATGCATTCGCGATGAACAAGTTCCCAGCTGCCTGATTTTCCTTCTACGCGTTCGCGATACCCCTCACGCGAACGCGCTGCACACCCTCACGCACCTACGCAAACGCGACCCCCTGAACGCGATCCCGAAGCTCAAGAATTCTGGCCTACACGAACGCGATACCCAGTCTCATGATCGCGATGCTTTGATCCGCCTGGCCTTCGCGAACGCGGCCCATGCCACGCGAACGCGAAAGCTTAAATTATGCCCAGTGATCAACAATTTTTCTGCAGATTTTTAAGTTCTAAATATGCCGGATGATGGTCCGGATTCACCACGAGGCCCCCGGGAGCCCCAACGAAAACCACTAACATGCTCCAAAACACGATACGAACTTGCTTCAAGAATAAAAACACCATCCTAAACATCAAAATCACCAATTACACACGGATGCAAGCCTAATTTTCTTCCAAACTTCCGAAACCGCATTCGATCAAAAACCCGACCAAACGACCTCCGAATGACCTGAAATTTTGCAGGCACATCCAAAATCACCTAACGGAGCTACTGAAACTGCCGGAATTCAATTCCGATTCCCGGATCAAAATCTCACCTACCGTTCGGATTTCGCCAAAATTCAATCTTAGCCAATTCAAGCCTATTTCTACACCGGAACTCCAAATTCAATTCCGATTGCTCCCCTAAGTCACAAATCACCTTCCGGAACTAACCGAATCGTTAGAATCCGATTCGAGCCCTCTAACTAAATAGTCAACTCCGGGTTGACTTTCCATATTCAAGTTTCCCTCAAAAAGGCTATATGCCTTGTTTTCAATCCATTTCACTCCTAACTCACCCGATAGACTCTAACACTGATATAAAAGCATGAAAAATGTAATTAAAATATAACGGGGTGGTAATTCCCGTGACGACGGGCCGGGTCGTCACAGATGTATATCCAGTGTACTCCAATATTTCTTAGCTCATAGTCTGTCCTCTATTCAACGCTACCGTTATCATAGAAAAAAAGTTACTGCAATATTATCATAAGGCGTATCTAGAGTATAATATATTGGTTATCGGGAACCTAGTAACTTTTGCCTTGACTCTATATTTTTATTAAAAAATTATTAAATATTTAGAAACATCTATTTATAAATCGAGTTATTATTGTATATTAATTTGAGATTGCGAGAGGAACCCATAAACGGGCGATGTGCACAAATAGCCACCAACAGCTCCTGTCTTTATTTTAAAGCCAGTGTTTTAAATATCTTTTTTCTTTAGCCACTGGTTTAATAAACTTTAACTACCCGAACAAAAATACTTTTTTGCTCATGTCCTTAACTTCAGGACTTCAAGACTACATGTCCTTAACTTTTGAACTTGAAAGTCTAAGTTCAGAACATCAAAGCTACATGTCCTTAACTTTTCAAATTGGAACTCAAATTTCAAGACCAAGCGTCCTTAACTTTTGAACTTGTAAGTCAAAATTAAGGACCTATTGTCCTTAACTTTTGAACTTTTAACTGTAAGCTAAGTACTGCTTGTCCTTAACTTTTGAACGTATAACTGTAAGTTAAGGACTGTCTGTCCTTAACTTTTAAACTTGGAAATCAAAGTTAAGGACATAAATTTTAAACTTGTAACTGTAAGTTAAGGACTGCTTATCATTAACTTTTGAACGTGTAACTGTAAGTTAAGGACTGTCTGTCCTTAACTTTTAAACTTGGAAATCAAAAGTTATTCACTTGAAATTTTTATAAGTAGTCTGATGTACCATTCTTAATTAAAGCTATACAAGTTTGCATACAATTGAAGATTAATTATTTTATTGTGTATTGGTACTTTATTTTATTTCCCAAGCGCATTGACTTTCTAGATCATTTTGAAAATTTTAGTAAATCTAAACTCTTTTGTTACTATTAAATCCACGAACAAGAAAATGTAGTGGGTGGTAACAGAATGATATTAAAATTAATAGTCACTACCACCATGGTAGATGATAGTAGTGGAGCGTACATCATCCATCCCCGAGGGTTTGGGAAGAAAAGCAAGGGAATTAAGGGTAAAAATATCTTTTTGTATTAATTCTAATAGGGTAGTGACTATTTTTGCTCAATATTAGAATTGCTGGATAAAAAATAAATACCACTTTAAAAAGTTTCTACCCCATGCTATTTCTATCTACATAAACTTAAAGTACTAGATCTACCATTACATATGTATCCCAGAGCACTTCTTTCTGTATTACGGCATATTACATTAATGAAAAGTTTCGACTAAATACATATGCTACCTCCTAAACTTAACCGTTTCTTTCATTTTGACACAAGAATGTGGACTTGTTCCTATTAAACGATCCAAATATCCCCTTATACTTTGTGAAAAGAACCAAATATGCCCCTCGCTAAAAGTTTGGCCCATATCCAACCTTGCAGCTACATTATTGGCCCGGATATCCCCCTAGACTTTACGATAAGGTCTATATATAACCCTTATTTTTTAACAATTTTTTTTTTTGTAAATACTGAAAATTATTTGTTGAAAATAATTTCTTTTGTTCTTAAAAAACGATAAATATTTTGTTAAAAATGATTTATTTTTCTTTTTTACAACAAAAAAAATAGTTTTTACAAATTTGTTTTTCCAATTTTTACAAAAAAGTTTTAAAAAACTAAATAATGAAGAAAAAAATATTTTTTTAAAGCAAAAATAATTTGTTGAAAATATTTTATTTAGGTTTTAAAAAAATAAAAATATTTTTGGACAAACTGAAAATATTTTAATTCCTCTGTTTTTATATTATTTACAAATATGTTTTTACAAAAAAAAATATTTTGTTTAAAAAAATGTTTTTTGCAATTTTTTTAAAGTTTTACAAAATGAAATTAGAACATTTCCAAAAGAATAAGACATTTCTTTTTGTGAAACTTTAAGCAAATTGCAAAAATTATTTTTTTAACAAAATTGTTTTTTTGTAAAACTAGAAAAAAAATGTAAAAACAGAGGAGTTAGAACATTTTCAGTTTTTAACAAAATATTTTTATTTTTTAAAAATTGAATAAAATATTTTCAACAAATTATTTTCGCTTTTGAAAAATATTTTTTTTCTTCATTTTTCAGTTTTTTAATGTTTTTATTTTAAAAACCCGAAAAAACTGAAAACAAATTTGTAAAAAATGTTTTTCTAAAAAAAAGGAAAAAAAATTATTTTTAACAAAATATTTTCGTTTTTTAAGAACTGAAGAAATTATTTTTAATAAAATATTTTCAGTACAAATATATTTTTGCAAAAAAAATATTTTCTTAAAAAAATGAGGGTTATATATAAACTTTATCGTAAAGTCCAGGAGGGTATTTGGCTCCATTTAAAGTTCAGGGGTATCTGTGCCAATAGTGTAACGGCAAGGTTGGAAATGAGCCAAAATTTTAACGATGGGTATATTTGGCCCTTTTCGCAAAGTATAAGGAATATTTGGACCTTTTTCCGTTTAAAAAAATATACCTATTATACACTTTTTATTGACATGGCATGGTGTATATAATACACCCAAAACTTCTGCCACTAGTCAACATATGACAAATTTGATTCATTTTGCAAAGTTCAAACAAACTTGGACCTTTCCTAATAAAGAGAATTAACATGAGAGAAGGAGCAAAATGCAACCCCATCAAACTAGATGGGAGGCTTTTATAATACCCAAAAACATGAATGGCGCCCTTATAATTCCATCTAAATATCCCTAAAAACCCCTCAAAACCTCTTCAAAATTACAGTTAGGACTCTATGTTCATGGCGGCACTTCTTCGAGCATCTCGTAGATCACTTCTTTCTTCCTGCGGGATTCAATTTTCTCACGGCCAATATTCATCTCTTCGTTATAGCAAATTCACCTCCCAATTTTCCAGGACTCACGCATCAGAGGCAACCCAAAAATCACCATTTGAATCAAACATACTCAGAATCCTTCGAAATGAAGTCAATTATCAGTTGGATTACGCCCCTCCCCACCTGGTAATTCTTCAACCTCGCTGTTTATCTATGGTTATTTTCTGGAATATTTAGGCTAATTTGACTAAGTATCCTAGATTTTTGGGTTTCCTAGTTATGCCACAATATTCGTAAAATAACATTTTGAAACATTTACATTAGGTTTGCAAGGGTACTTAAGTTTGGTTGGACATTATAGGAGATTGTAGTGAGATTAAAATCCCAGTGGAGACAAAATACACTAGGAGATTTTTTTCATTTGTTCCAAGTCTCAGTGGCAAAGTTACGTGATACCTATGCTGGTGGGAGGTTAGTTGAGGTGCACAAGCCGGTCCGGACACCACCATCATAAAAATATTGTAGGAGAGAGTAGTGATATGTGTGATACTTAAAGGATCCCCTTGTCCTGAAGACAAAAAATTGAATGGATGAATGGTACTGTTCAAAATGGAGCAAAACAGATATAGAGGATTCAATATAAGAAGAGAAAAGAGAGAAATGAAGGAGTTGTTCTTACTTCTTACTTGAGAATAAGACTTGCATGTACAAAAGGCTTAGAGCGGCACCAAACTTGCAAATGCAGCTACAGGGGTAGAACGGCCACGCTTTTGGTTCTATAAGCTGTCTATTTATGTGTTACCAATGTCTTCAGATAGCATATCTTTGATATGTCTAAGTTGTTTCAATCATTTGTGTGCTTGGATGTATGTCACGAGTCATGATAATGCAGATACAATTCACTAATCCTTTAGGAGAAATAAATTAGTATAACTGATTAGTCTTTTCTATGGTGTACTTGCCTGCTCCTTCAGTTGAATTGTTTATCAAGAAAGCAGAAAGGTTCCTTTAATATCGAATACTGCAGATCCTAATTTTTTCATCTTTTTGTTTATTGTAATCCAAAGAGAAATGATAATGAGAACTAAAGAAATCATGTATTTCCTTTTGAACCAATTTGCTGTTATTATTCTGCAGTGGTTAGTTATGCTTTAAGAATCTCTATTAGCTTTCCTGTATGTCGTTTTGTACTTTGGATAGGCAAGTGTAAGAGAGCTCTGATATTTCTTAAAGTCCTTTTAAATGTTTGACTATGATGATATTTGTACCCTATTGTTTCTCACATTTTATGTTGGCTTTCTCCAGCCTGTTACAAAGTTTAATACATTTATGGTGGAAGATCGTCCAAGCGATCAGTGGATTACCTTGAGGAGAAAATTTGGCGATGATGAACATATCAAAATCGAGGCAACGATGTTTGATGGATCAATTACTGTTCCAAAAACAAGTGATGAAAATATTAGGGAAGATGTGCGGCTTCACATAAGCATTGCTAGTTGACATATGGAAGGGTGAAAGTAGTGAGTTCTTGGAGTTTGTCTGTTCATCCTGGCCAAATTCCTTAGAAATTCAGAAAGTATACATACTCAGAAGCGATGGTTCTCCGGTTCAACCTTATATAGGGCCCAATGTTAGGTATGATACATCTTCTTACTTTATTATGTAGTGTATGTGCTACACTCAGACTGATCCATTTCACTCATTTGAAAAGGGAAAATTCCAAAAAAAAAAGGAAGAAAAAGAGTTGAAATCTCTTTCTTTTTTCTTGTTAAGTTATTTTCTATCTAAATTTCTGCTTGCAAGGCCTTAAACATTCTGTTTCATATTTATGGACAACTATCAACTGTCTTGAATCAGATCATCCTAGTAGCTTGCTACACTCTTCTTTAGAAAATAAAATAAAAAGGGAAAGCTTTGTCTAAGTTATTTTGGGTAACTGCTCTAGTATGATAAGTGTAGACTATGTTGAACATCATATTGTTGCACTTTTCTCTTGACATCCTCTACCTATCTATGTCGATCAAAATTAGAGTAGAACTTCATTCTAATAAATTGTCTATGTTAATTATTTTGTTGCAGTTTCTTATGGTTGTGCATGTCTTTTGTTATTTTTATATTTTTATTTTGTGTTATTTCAGGGATTTGAACAGTGGCTTCCGAGATGGCCTAAATGAATTCCTAAAGACGAGAGGCATAAATGATGAACTTTCTGCATTCCTACATGAGTTTATGATGAATAAGGATAGAACTGAAGCAATTGAATGGTTGAGAAAAATCCAGTCTTTTATCGAAAATTAGACACGTCTCTGCTCTCTTAAATTGTCAATAAAATTGATATATTGTAACTTATGATTAGCTTTAAATTTGCTGTATTTTTCGCATGAGATTTCTAGTCTTATTCTGACTTTCACATTTACCTGTGCATCAGTTAAAACCTTTTAGGCATATGATGGGGTTATGACTAGGTAATAAAGAAGATGGACTCGAGGTTTTCCCCTCCAGTGAGTCCAATATGATTAGTTTAAAATAAGTTAAATGTTTTCTCTGCTTCAATTATCTGAAGAGCTGCTCATGGATTTGGAGATTACGAGGAAGCGATGAAAGAGGGTTGCATATGGTGTTTCTAGGATCAAGTGGGCAGTTTTGACTAAGGTCAGAGCCCAAGAGTTGGGGATAAGCTGCCGGCTATGGGAGCAAGGAGGAGCAGTGGGGATGCGAGTGGTATGTGGATCGCGACTGCAAGTTGCATTAGGGAGGCTGCTATGGAGGTATTGGGGGTCTCGAAGGGCCCCTTATGGTGTCCGCAAAGGGGGTTAGTGGTGGAGCTCTGAGGTCCAAGGTAAAGTGGAAGCTAAGAAAGTGGCTTATTTAAAGCTTGTGGAAAGCATGGACGAGGAGGAGAGGAGGATAAACAAGGAGTAGTATGAGGTGGCTAAGAAAGAAGCAAAGTTAGCGGTTTGAGCACTTGTATGAAGAACTTGGAGGCAAGGGAGGGGACAAGAAGCTATACAAGTTAGTTGAGGTGTGAAAGAAGAAAGCACGTGACCTGAACCAAGTAAAGTGCATCAAGGATGAGGAAGGTAGAGTGTTGTTGGACGAGGCTCTGATTCGGCAAAGACGGCAACTTTCATAAACTCCTGAACCAAGAAAGGGATAGAAATATTGTGTTGGGTGACATTGAAAACTCTAAGAGCCGTCGAGACTTTGGGTATTGCCCGTGAGGCCCCTAAGAAAAATTCTGAATTAGTCCGAGACCACAAGCACACTCACAGGTCGCTTAAGTGTCATCTTGCTTTCCATGAGGGGTTAAGGACCATAGAAAACTTAGATGATCATGATAATACGTTTAGGAATTGTATTGGATACTGTTGAGGGCCTAAGGAGATCCCTAGGACTAAGCCATGTTGGGAACTATGCAACGGGCTAATGTTTCAGGAAAAATTCGCACAAGGTCCGGCTTCAAATACATGTTGCTGCCAAAATATATAGATTTAAGAGGTGATCTTCCTATCATATTAAATCCCTTTGAGTCTAGTTTCCAATACAAAAAAACATTCCTCATTTGGATATGTATACAGGAAGTTATGGCCATTTTATCTGACCTATTTCATATGTGTGCCCAGGTGCGTGAACGTGCATATTTGGGAGTTTCTGCCTTGTGTGCGCGGCCACTTGCCTAGGTGCGCCGCCGTGCACGTAGGAGACATATAAATACCCCCAAGGTTGGGTAGGGAGAGTATCTAAGTCATTTCTTTGAGATAGGGCTTGTTCTATCAATGGGAATCCGTCTCATGCTTCCCTATCCATATATTTTCGTTCAAATCCCCAAATTGGTCAAGAACACTACAAGTGGGGTTTCTCCAGAGTCTTACTACAAGAGGTATGTCTACCATCTCTAACTACTCTACGATGATTATTTATATATGAAATATATGTTGGGACTTATGGGATGGTGATTAGAAGTCATAAGTGCCTAACCTAGGTTTTGTGGGTGTTGTAGAGATAGTGAAATGGGTTAATTAAGGAGATTCATGGTTTGGGTGTAAATTGTTGGGCATGCATGTGCTAATGGAAGTTGTGAATGACCTAGAGACGATGGATAGGTGAATCACTAGTACGGAAGGCGGTTGTTAGGTGAAGAAATTCCATTGAAGGAGATTGTAGAAATGTATGCATATTAGATGTTTGATAAAAAATCTAAATGACTTAAAGTATAGAAATCTTACTAATATAGTTACAAATGTGTTGCATTATTATAGATTGAAGTCGTTTATTATGGTGGACGTTGTAGTATTATTAAGGGGCGAATATTAAGTATGTATGGCTAAAACCCTTCTTCTAAGATATTGAACCCTTTTGGTATCCATGCAATTGGTGCAAGTCCTAAAATTGATTGATGTAGTAATTGTTATTCCAAATGTGCTTGTGTTTTAAGAATATATGTGCAATATATATTTTAATATTTTCCATTATACTATATTGTCATTTGAGGATGTGTTAAAGATATGAAATATGTGCTAATATGCCTAGATTTCCTGGCGAGTTTGAATAAAGGTTGTTATGCCAAAGTATGTGAACTCTGCTTACCTATGATCTGTAATTGCTCTCGTGTGTACTCAATATCTTGATTTGAAAGTCTTGTTTGTTGAAAATGATAATAATGTGAAATGTAGGAAAAAACTTGCATTATGAAATATGACCAAGAGACAAGGTATGATATAAAGATTGTGGTCACTTCTGCCGATGAAATGATATATGTGAAAAAAATATGAAATGAGAGGTCGATGAAAAATGGTAATGTCTTGGCTGAGACGACCTAGCCGATCGGGTCCTGATTGGACGTCATGTCGCATATATGGTGGTACTGTACTAGAAACTACAATTTGAAATTGAAGCTAGAATTGTGATTGTGGTGAATATCCCAAATGGGACGACCTAGCCAATCGGGTCGTGATCGGACTCCGTATAAAATTACGGTGATATTGTGAATGATAAGGTATTGATACTAATGATGTCCCAATTTAAAGCTATGAAAATTACTTGAAATCTTATGTGATCCTAATTTGATATTGTAGTGTTGTTTAGGGTTTTCATTGACTATATGGCTATTTCTTATTGTATTTTTGTTCTTTCTAATAAGATGGTGTTTAGTTATACATACTAGTATTATCTGACAATACTGAAGTGTCCCTTTTACCGGGGACGCTACATGTTTAAATAGATGTTGGTGGTTCCGCAGCAGATAGTGTTGATCGCAACTAGTGGTGCATCGTCATCATCTTCCTAGTAGACTTGGTGAGCCTCATTTCTTCGTGGAGTCATATAGTATATCTTTTGTATATATGATTGCCACATCTTGAGGTATAGTCGGGGCTTTGTTGTCGGTATTGTTATGACTCTCTTTTGTATCTTTAGAGGCTCCATAGATACTATGCGGGTTGTATATGGGTATTGGATGGGTCAGTGGATTATGTTGTGTTTTTTACCCTTGTTCTTTCAAATTGAAAAATGTATGTAATTTTGAAAAACATAATAATGATGTAACAAATGAATCGATTTGGAAAACTTTCAAGAAATGTTCCTGTTGAATAATCAATAATAACTTATTTTCTTGATCATAATGAGTTAGGTAGGTAGTGTCTAATAGGCTTTCTCAGTCGGCTTCACTCGGTTGAGCGTCGGTTGTGCCTCCCGAGGTTGGAGTGTGACAAACTTGGTATCGAAGCCTAAAGTTTTAAAGTGTTCTAGGATGTCTCTGTAACACCCCGTACATTCGGACTAGGTGTGGGTATGTTAATTGGGTATTAATCTGATATTTTAGATATATGAAGTCCTAACGGAATGAGTATGGGTGAAAATAGTTTTTTTAGAATCAAAACGAAAAATCAGGTGTACAAGATTCGATAAAATCTACTAAATTTATAAAAGATTAGTTTTGTAGCAAGATTTTGGTGAACAAGTGTAAGGTATTTGGGTAAACCCAAAACACAAAAGCTGTAGGATTTTGAAATATCTTTTCAAAGATTTATTATGGATCCCAAATGAATCTTTATACATAATGTTACGTGCATTTTATGGAACAGTGCGCAATATGCGCGCCCCGTGCGTGACCGGCGCATTCGTGGCAGTGTTACTGCTATTTTGTGTGGTCAGGTGCGCGATCAGGCCTTCTAGTGCATAGAGACTTGGGGTTCAATTTAAAGCCCTACTTCGTCCCCTACTGTCCCAAAACACAAAAACTTGCTCTAGAAAGGGGAGCTCTAAAAAACCTAACTCTTTAAGTGCCCCTCCACCATCCAAGGTAAGGTCTAATGGTGATTCTAAGTTAATTTCAATTTCTCAATATCTTATTAACATGGGTGAACCCTCCATATCACTAGATATTTAATTGTGACATCATTGTTGAGATAAGGAACCCTAAAACTCGAATTCAAAGGGATTGAACTTCAAAAAGGTAATGTCTTCACCCTCTAATTGATTATAGCATTGGATAAATGATTATAGACTCTATTTCATAAGATATGAGTTGATGGGTTTGATATAAAAGTATGAACGATTATAGGTTTGGAGTGTTGATTGTTGATTATAGGTTAAAGGTGTGGTTTACCTTATGAGTGATAAAGAATGATATTGATTTTAACCATTTGAGACTTTCAAATTTATCTAGGATATGTGTTATTGGGTGTAGATACATCATTAATAAGGACTATGAAGCTTTATGCCACTAAGTGATTGAAAAAATGCCTAAGCAACCAAAACATGATAATTATTGCTAATATAGAATCTCTTTGACTTGTATTAATATAGATTAAAGTTGAAAGGTTGCGAATGTTATATTAGACTCAAAAGCAGGAAGTTAAAGTATGTGAGGCTAACTCTCTATGTTTGAGAATATTAATGATTCTCCCTACACTTTGTTTCTTTTACCACGTTACTAATTGCCTCAGAAATATAGTTTAGCCTAGTTTCTTGAATAGTTATAGAACTTCTATTCTCTAGCTTCATAACTCGTTCATGAATTTCATTCCGAACATTGTGAGCTCAATGCGTATTCAATATAGACTTGGATTTTGTTTTCCCCGAGTCATAGTATAGATTACTCAGTATGCCATAAACAGTTGAAGTTTCAGTGTTGATAATCAGTTCAAGAATATATTTCTCGATATAGTCTTATTCAGTATTCCAATACTATATAACTCAGTGTGATCCCGTATTCCAGTATCATGTAACTCAGTGTGATTCAGTATTCCACTATCATGTATTGCAATATGATTCTCAGTTCCTGATTTTAAATTCCTAAATGTTGAACACATGTGTTTAGGCCTCAGTTCGTAGTTTATATACTTTATGCATGTTTGGGCATGAGGCCGTAGTTTATCTTCATGCATGTTTGGCCTTGAGGTCGTAGTTTATGCTTTAGGCATGTTTGGGTCTGAGGCCATAGTTTATGCTTTATGTATGTGAGGTCGCAGTTATGTATACGCATACTTGGTCCTAAGGTCGTAGCTTGTGCACATATATATTGTGCATGAGGCCATAGCTTATTCAGATAAACAGTTTGCGCATCATTCATAAGAGGGAGTATTTATATCCCTACTTCTTTTGTTCAGTTCAATTATTAGTTATCATTTCAGTTATCAGTTATCATGTAAGTTATCAATTATCATTTCAATTTCAGTTTCAATAGTATCATTTCAGTTATCAATTATCAATTCTCAGTTATCAGCTTAGTTTCAATTTCAGCATTTATAATTCGTTCTTTTAGTTGCTTTACATACCAGTGAAATTCAAATGTACTGACGTTCCTTTTTCCCGGGGCATGCATCTCGCGATGCAGGTAATGATTTACAGGTTGATGATTTAGAGCGCTAGGATTTTCGTACTAGTTATTTGGTGATCCCTAATTCTTTCGGGGCATTATCATTACCTTACAGTCTTCAGTATTTTCAGACAGTCAGTATTTTTAGTACTTCATTGGAGGATTCATAGACTAGAGCAACAGTTAGACAGAGTCGCGGGCTTTTCATATTAAGCTATATTGGCTGCAAATATGTTTTAGAATTGTATTAGTATTTCAGCACTTTGATTTATATTATCTAAACTTCCATATACCAGCATGTGTTAGTTTATCTTCCCTATTTAGTATATTATGATATCACATGTTAACTCAGCCAACCGGTTGGTTAGCTTGGTCGCATCTAGTCAGGCACCGGGTGTTGTGTTACATTTAGGCTCACGTTCGGGGCGTGACAGTCTCGAAGCCATGTCTAGTAGAGTCCTTCTTATCAGTATGTTGTCGACCACGTCTATAATTTGGAGTCTACATGGACATTTAGGAATATTACCCTTCTTCAAAACTCCAGATTGTGCGATAAAGCTTGGTTTTAAGATTGCCTTCTAACTTGTGCGTTGAGATTCAAGGTGATTTTAAATGCTCTTTCATCTATTCCAAGTAATGTTATCATATGACATGACAAATGGGAAAAAAACCTGAATAATAAGGAGATGGCACATGTATCTTGTTGAATGAATGGTATGGACATATAGGATAAGTACATAGTACCATGAATATATGTTAATTGAAAAAGCTGTAAAAAGTGCCTACCCACCTCTAAAGAGACATTAACTTGATAAATGAGAAGTAAGCTTGAACTAACACATGTGGGTAGTGTGGGAAGCACGTATATGATCCTAAGGTATAAAAGAAAATTTGTTATATAAATATATGATATATGGAAGTCATGACCAGTAAAATAATGGTGAGGGTGTAAGCCTCACCTAGGGGACAAGCAGTTATGAAAGGATAAGTAAATTGAACCCACAATGAGAAAACCCATTTACTACAAATTTTATTAGAATCTAGAAATGTATGAAGTTGTATTACACCCCTAAAGGATATTGATATGAGGGGTTAGAATCCTCAATCTGTGTGGCTGAATGGGAGCATAAAACTAATGAGATTAATACCATGGCGATATATATATATATATATATATATATATATATATATATACATAAAACTAATGAGATTAATACCATGGCGATATATATATATATATATATATACGAGGGGTATAGACATGAGACATATATCCCTGAAGTTGCTAAATTCAAGACTTGTGTCGAAATCCGGGACATTCGCACCAAGTGGGAAAGGAAGGGCCATAGTAGGGCCACTTAAATACAATGAAACAAAAGTAAGACCTTATAGCTATGATTTTTGAATATTTTTTGAAGACATGTGTAGTCTATAAAAGATATAATGGGCAACGTGATTCTATGAAAGGATATGCTAATTATAGACAACTAGTACCTCAAAAAGGTGGAAGGTTAAGGAAGGTAAATTCTTCATACATGGATGTGAATGACAGGGTCAAAGATCCTAGAAACTAAGAGTGTTTTCATAAAGGGATTTATACTTGTTAGAGGGTCAGGAACAATGGAACCCAAGGAAGTACTATAGGTCAAATGTGAAAGGTTGCGAGTTTTTAGAATGGGTTAATCATAGATTTATGATTTAACCAAAGTTCCAAGGCATTAATAAAGGCAAAACGAGTAGGAGAAATAAATGTGATGTTATAATAATCCAAGAGGGTATTTGGGATTGATAGAGAGCCTCTTAAGAATCTTACAAGCAAAGAAGTGTTAAGTGATTTTGATTGTGGGATTTTGATTGTGGTGAATGTCCCCAATAGGATGACCTAGTCGATTGGGTCGTGATCGAACTCTGTATAAAAGTACGGTGATATTGTGAATGATGAGGTATTGATACTAATGATATCCAATGAAAATTACTTGAAAGCTTATGTGATCCTTAATTTGATGTGGTAGTGTTGTTTAAGGTTTCCAATGGTCTAAGGTCGTAGCTTGTGCACATATATATTGTGCATGAGGCCATAGCTTATTCAGATAAATAGTTTGCTCATCATTCATAAGAGGGAGTATTTATATCCCTACTTCTTTTGTTCAGTTCAATTATTAGTTATCATTTCAGTTATCAGTTATCATGTAAGTTATCAATTATCATTTCAATTTCAGTTTCAATAGTATCATTTCAGTTATCAATTATCAATTCTCAGTTATCAGCTTAGTTTCAATTTCAGCATTTATAATTCGTTCTTTTAGTTGCTTTACATACCAGTGAAATTCAAATGTACTGACGTTCCTTTTTCCCGGGGCATGCATCTCGCGATGCAGGTAATGATTTACAGGTTGATGATTTAGAGCGCTAGGATTTTCGTACTAGTTATTTGGTGATCCCTAGTTCTTTCGGGGCATTATCATTACCTTACAGTCTTCAGTATTTTCAGACAGTCAGTATTTTTAGTACTTCATTGGAGGATTCATAGACTAGAGCAACAGTTAGACAGAGTCGCGGGCTTTTCATATTAAGCTATGTTGGCTGCAAATATGTTTTAGAATTGTATTAGTATTTCAGCACTTTGATTTATATTATCTAAACTTCCATATACCAGCATGTGTTAGTTTATCTTCCCTATTTAGTATATTATGATATCACATGTTGACTCAGCCAACCGGTTGGTTAGCTTGGTCGCATCTAGTCAGGCACCGGGTGATGTGTTACATTTAGGTTCACGTTCGGGGCGTGACAGTCTCGAAGCCATGTCTAGTAGAGTCCTTCTTATCAGTATGTTGTCGACCACGTCTATAATTTGGAGTCTACATGGACATTTAGGAATATTACCCTTCTTCAAAACTCCAGATTGTGCGATAAAGCTTGGTTATAAGATTGCCTTCTAACTTGTGCGTTGAGATTCAAGGTGATTTTAAATGCTCTTTCATCAAGTAATGTTATCATATGACATGACAAATGGGAAAAAAACCTGAATAATAAGGAGATGGCACATGTATCTTGTTGAATGAATGGTATGGACATATAGGATAAGTACATAGTACCATGAATATATGTTAATTGAAAAAGCTGTAAAAAGTGCCTACCCACCTCCAAAGAGACATTAACTTGATAAATGAGAAGTAAGCTTGAACAACACATGTGGGTAGTGTGGGAAGCACGTATATGATCCTAAGGTATAAAAGAAAATTTGTTATATAAATATATGATATATGGAAGTCATGACCAGGAAAATAATGGTGAGGGTGTAAGCCTCACCTAGGGGACAAGCAGTTATGAAAGGATAAGTAAATTGAACCCACAATGAGAAAACCCATTTACTACAAATTTTATTAGAATCTAGAAATGTATGAAGTTGTATTACACCCCTAAAGGATATTGATATGAAGGGTTAGAATCCTCAATCTGTGTGGCTGAATGGGAGCATAAAACTAATGAGATTAATACCATGGCGATATATGAATGGGAGCATAAAACTAATGAGATTAATACCATGGCGATATATATATATATATATATATACGAGGGGTATAGACATGAGACATATATCCCTGAAGTTGCTAAATTCAAGACTTGTGTCGAAATCCGGGACATTCGCACCAAGTGGGAAAGGAAGGGCCATAGTAGGGCCACTTAAATACAATGAAACAAAAGTAAGACCTTATAGCTATGATTTTTGAATATTTTTTGAAGACATGTGTAGTCTATAAAAGATATAATGGGCAACGTGATTCTATGAAAGGATATGCTAATTATAGACAACTAGTACCTCAAAAAGGTGGAAGGTTAAGGAAGGTAAATTCTTCATACATGGCAATGTGAATGACAGGGTCAAAGATCCTAGAAACTAAGAGTGTTTTCATAAAGGGATTTATACTTGTTAGAGGGTCAGGAACAATGGAACCCAAGGAAGTACTATAGGTCAAATGTGAAAGGTTGCGAGTTTTTAGAATGGGTTAATCATAGATTTATGATTTAACCAAAGTTCCAAGGCATTAATAAAGGCAAAACGAGTAGGAGAAATAAATGTGATGTTATAATAATCCAAGAGGGTATTTGGGATTGATAGAGAGCCTCTTAAGAATCTTACAAGCAAAGAAGTGTTAAGTGATTTTGATTGTGGGATTTTGATTGTGGTGAATGTCCCCAATAGGATGACCTAGTCGATTGGGTCGTGATCGAACTCTGTATAAAAATACGGTGATATTGTGAATGATGAGGTATTGATACTAATGATATCCAATGAAAATTACTTGAAAGCTTATGTGATCCTTAATTTGATGTGGTAGTGTTGTTTAAGGTTTCCATTGGTTCCATGAATTTTCTTCTTATATTATTGTTCTTCTAATGTGATGGTGTTTAGTTATACATAGTAATGTTATTCGGCAGTACTAACGTCCCTTTTGCAGGGGCGTAACATCTTTAAATGGATTTAGGTGGTTTCATAGCAAATAATGTTGATCGCAGCTAGTGGTGCATCATCCTCATCTTCCTAGCAAACTTGGTGAGCCTCAATTTTTCCTGGGTCATGTAGTACATCTTTGTTTATATGTTTGTCACGTTTTGAGGTATAGTTGAGGCCTTGTTGCTGGCATTGTTATGACTCTCTTTTGTATCTTTAGAGGCTCTGTAGATACTATGTGGGTTGTATATGAGTATTGGAAGGGTCGGTAGATTATGTTGTGTTTTGGACCCTTGTGCCTTCAAATTGAAAAGTGTATGTAATTTTGAAAAACTTACCAATAATGTAACAAATGAATCAATTTGGAAATGTTTACAAAATCTTCCTATTGAATAATCAATAATAACTTGTTTTCTTGATCATAATGAGTTGGGTAGGTAGTGTTTAATAGGCTTGCTAAGTTGGGTTCACTCGATTGAGCACCGGTCACGCCTCCCGAGATTGAGGCGTGACTTTGCTGGCATTATAAAAATTACGAAGGTAGATGGGTCTATGCGTAAGATGAGCAAGGGGAGAACGACTAGGCCAGACGAAATCCCGGTGGAATTTGGAAGAGCGTGGATAAGGCGTGCTTGGAATGGCTTACTGAGCTATTCAATATCATTTTTAGGATAAAGAAAATGTCCAAGGAATGAAGATGGAGTAAGATGATCCCGTTGTATAAGAACAAGGGGAATATCCAAAATTATCGAGGTATCAAGCTATTGAACCATACTATGAAAGTGCACGAGAGGGTGGTAAAGGTGAGGGTGAGGAGGATTGTGTATATTTCAGAAAACCAATTCAGATTTATGCCATCGCGTTCGACTACAGTTGTTATTCACCTTGTTAGGAGGTTGATGGAGCAGTATAGAGAGAGGTAGAGGGATTTTGCATATGGTGTTCATCGACTTAGACAAGAATTTTGATGAAGTGTTGAGGAAGGTGATGTGGAGATGTTTGGAGGCTAGAAATGTTCCTTTTGCATACATTAGGGCTATCAAGGATATTTACGGCGGTGCTAAGACTCGGGTGAAGACTATGTGAGGGGACTCGAAACATTTCCCGGTTATGATGGCGCTGCATCAGCCCTCCGCCCATTCTTGTTTGCCCTGGCTATCGATGCGATGACGTGTCACATTCAAGAGGAGGTGTCGTGATGCATGTTATTTGTTGATGGTTGTATTGACTGACGAAACGCATCATGGTGTTAACGAGAAGTTAGAGGAATGGAGACATGCCTTAGAGTCTAAGGGTTTCAAGTTGAGCAGGACCAAAATAGAATACTTGGAGTGTAAGTTTAGTGGCATAACTCGGGATAAGGACGAAGACGTGAGGCTCGATTCACAAGTCATCCCTAAGAGAGATAGTTTCAAGTACCTTGGGTCTATTATACAAATAAATTGGGAGATTGAAGAGGATGTCACGCACCGTATTGGGGCGAAATTGGTAAAATGGAGGCTTTCTCAAGTGTTTTGTGTGATAAAAATGTACCACAAAAAATAATGGTAAGTTCTATAGAGCGGTAATCAAACCAACTATGTTGTATGAGGCGGAGTGTTAGCCAGTCAAGAAATCCCATGTCCAGAAGATGACGGTGGTTGGGATGAGGAAGTTGAGGTGGATGTGCGAGCATACTAGTTTAGATAAAATTAGAAATTAAGTTCCCCGAGAAAAGGTGGGAGTGGCCCCTGTGGAGGACAAGATGTGGGAGGCGAGACTTAGATGGTTCGGTCGTGTGAAAAGGAGAGACATTAATGCTCCGGTGATGAGGCGTGAGACACTGGCATGGGAGGGCCAACGGAGAGGTAGAGGCAGGCCGAAGAAGTATTGGGGAGAGGTGATTAGGCAAGATATGGTGTTGCTCCAGCTCACTGAGGACATGACCATGTATAAGAAGGCATCGAGGTTAAGAATAAAGGTAAAGGATTGGGTAGCCGAGTTTTGTCCTAATTTGTAGTAGTAGCTTTGATACACCACTTAGTTGTCTTTTGTGTATCTTTTGTATTCCTAGACTTGTGTTACCACTTGATGTTGTCTTTAGTTTTGGTCTCCTGATTGCATTACCTACTGCTACTTTGTATTTTTGCTTTGATTGTCAGATCGGTTTGCTTGTTATTGTCCTTCCCCTCTCTCCGTACCGAGACTAAGGTCTACCGAAAACCTCTTTGCCTTCTTAAAGGCAGGAGTAAAGTTTATGTACAATCTACCCTACTCAGACCCCACTTATGAGATTACACTAGGTATGTTGTTATTTGCTATATGTAACACCAAATTCTTTAATTGAAATTTTCAAATTGGAGCGAATACGTCCTTTATTTGGAGTACTAACTTTTCAACTACTAGCTAAACAATTGTCGCAATAATATTCGATGACAGGGTTTGGCAATATCTCCTAAATATAAAAAAGGAGAATGCCTATCTTTTCTGTGATAATCATTGCTATGAATATTACTGTTTCTTTCGGAAACAAGAAACAATCGCTCTACTTTTATTAGGTAGTACATTCATAAGGTAGGACAGATACACTTCACCCTTCCCAGACTGCCGAGCATTTACTCGCTATGCCCAGCAATAAAGAGGCATTGTCATTTTACTCGTGTCCACTCTTGAATTCCATTATTTCTACACTTAATATTTATTGCATTTGCTGATTTGATCCTTTCTTTACATTAAGCAAATTCCAAATTAACTGGTCTTCATTATCAATTACATGAACCACTATATGTTGCGACATAATAACCTCACTTTCACTCCCCAAAATTCGACAGACTCTGAATCATTTGTTTGACACTTAGAATTGGCCAAGTGTACACGAGCAACCCCATGCATACAAACCAATTCAATATCATCTTCTTACACGTATAAAAATGAAACATTACAAAATTTACTGCGTGTGAATATACAATAGATACAGAAAGAGTAAAAGCTCTGCTCAAAAACTCCATTAAGAAGTCTAAATTTATTGTTTTCATTTCGTCATCCAGTAAACCAAAATAAGAAACATGCATACCGAGGCAACTAATGAAAGAATGATAGTATCCATAGACTTTTTCTTCTTTATTGCAGAAAGAATATGATTAACCTGCAAAATTGTAGCAGAGCAAATATGAAAAAAAAATGAGATCAATTCCATCTGTAACAGAAGTTTCTGCAGATATTTAACAAAATGATGCACCGACAATAATCAAGAGGTGCTTGTGCAGGGATAGCTTTGTAAAGAAGTGTTTCTAAAAGAAAAAGCTCTTTCAGTTTAGCGAAAACATATGTTGCTTAGAAAATTACTTGTCTAACAAGTAATCACAGAACTTGCGGAAGTCTGGAAGTACTTCAAACACTACTTGCTAAAGATTCAAAAGTACTTCACGTCGAAGATCACATTCCTCTTTTTTGATCTTATTTTATTTTATTTTTATGGTGGTAATATCTGGGCAACGTGTGCGCGCTTTGATATTCACTGGGGGGGCTATTACTGTTACAGCACACACTCAAACTGAGTATTGTACCTGGGATCTCCAGGTTGTTGCTCATAAGCCTCAACTACCCAGTGTTATCACAAGCGAAGAGCGCAAAAAAGCTCTCCGTTGGGGCTTTAAGCGCAAAGCACAAAATAAAGCGTGGGCTTTAATGAAAAAAGGTGCAACAGGAGAAAAAGTAAAAATATGTATATGTAATCCAAGACTAATAATTATATATATGAATAACAAATATATGGACAAAGAAATCGCAAAAGATATACGATAAAGTGAAATATCAATTGTTTAATGTCGCCTTTTGAGGATTACACTCATTGGCTAGGAAAAGTATGTCTTAGAGCTTTGATGTGACACTAAAGTGCCCACAAAGCGAGGCGAAGCGCTCAACATGTAATGAGCCTCGCTTCAGGGTTAAGCGCGCCTTTGACATCACTGCAACTACCAAGAAAAAGGAGATGACTTATCTGAATCAGATCAACAACAACAACAACAACAACCCAGTATAATCCCACTTAGTGAGGTCTGGGGAGGGTAGTGTATACGCAGACCTTACCCCTACCCTAAGGTAGAGAGGCTGTTTCCAAGTAGACCCCCGGCATCCTTCCCTCCAAGAACTACCCACCTTGCTCTTGGGGAGACTCGAACTCACAACCTCTCGGTTGGAAGTGGGGGTTGCTTACCATCAGAGCAACCCCTCTTGTCCTGAATCAGATCAACGTGGCAAATGCTATCACTATTTAGAATGAGAATTTTAAGCACTCCTACTTCTGGTCACCTCTAGCTATCCAAGAAATGCATCAACAGGTGTCAAAAAGACAAAGTTTACTTACCGTTGGAAGGCGACTGCTGACATTGCTCAACTTTGAATTAATGCCACCAAATGTTGATCTTTGAAACATAAGTGTCTTTATTGTTTCTTGAGCTTGGGAAATCACACCATCCATCTATATCAAGAAGTCAGCAATTGAGCACAGCAATATGCACATCTACCATAACACTTATAAAAACTTTTTCTTTGGATGACAACAGGGAAAATTAGCCACCATCAACATATCAAAGAAGCTTTGTAATTTACCTGTCCAGTAGTCCTATGGAGGGAAGCACGTTCATTAAGGAGTGCTTGCTCATGAGATCCACTACCATCTTCCAGATCTAACCTGGTCCGATCGAACTCCCTAAAATCTTCAAGCAATGACGCATGCTCTTTCTTAGCTCTGTAACTTGAACGGAGCCGATTAAACTCCTACAATCCAACAAGAGAAGCTCTTTTAATTATCAATTACCTTATTTAATAAGAGGAAGTTTTAACAATCATGCTATTAGACACCAGATTGTCCATTGAGGAATGCAAACAAGCTGCTACTAGACAATACAGTGAATTGTCCTTTGAATACTGCATCTCTATAAGACACATGATTCCACGATCAGATATTTCACTGATACCCAATACGATGTTTACAGACATTAAAACTTTCAACGTGCAAGTTACCTGGTTTTGTTTGCAGTGAAATCATTGTTCAACGTAATTTTCTTTCAATCGTGCTTACTGATTTAACTATTCAACAACTAACCAAAGAAATTACGTGCTGTAAGTACCCATCCGTGTGTGGGTGTGTGTATCGTAAGTTTAACTTACCAATGAATCAAAAGCTTTTGCATTCTTGTTTCGCTGTATTATAAATGTTTTGCTTACACGGTGATATTATGCTTTCTTTCTTTAAACTCATAATATCATGATTATTACATCATTTTGCATGTAGGAAAAGAAAGAATCAGTATAGTTATTTCATGTGTAAACAAATAAGAATATCTGCCATCAAAGCATTTGAGACAAGGAGATGCCCAGGGCTACACTTGAAGAGCAGACTTTTGGTATGTCAAAAGTTGAACCTACTTCTGGATCAATCACCATTTACTCGCGGTCCTGTCTGTTAGTTTCAGCAGTTCTGCAACAACATTACAAACCAAGAGGCTACTCCATTCTGGATCATCATTTACACAAGGACCTTTTTGTTAGTTTCAACAGTTCTCCAGCAAGACAACTAAATGTTTTCTCCACTCTCATAGTCAACTTGCTGCAACTAGAAATTGCCAAGAGAGTGTTCTAAGAGCATAACTCATTCTTCCCCTTAGTTCTCGCCATGACATGAAACTGCTTCTCAACATCAGCTTCCGACATTCGTTTCAATTTTGTATCCCATCAAATAGTCTTACCATTTTCAGCAAATTCACACCATATCACCCAAGTTCATCTTGGAATTATTTGGCCCTTCAGATTGTTCAACTGCAATACACCATTAGCCCATACTCTATATCCAAGATGGTTGTATGCGGATTTGATAGCCATGAGAATACAGGCAAGGACCACTGTCAGTGTTCCAAGAACAAATATTAAGTGAAAAAGGCCCTGCTATATATTACATTAATTTTCAAGAGCATGTTTGTCTTGGGAACTCCAAATATCTAGCTTCCCAACGTACCATAAAAAAATCCAGCTTCCTAACTTGTGCTGAGCTTCTAACAAGGCATCAACCTTTTTTATGACTGAAAAACCCATTCTTTCAGCTTCAAACTCGGGGATAGTGGGCCAACCCTTATACCTTACCATTCAAATGCCAGACTTAGTGCAACAGCATGGTTTCAGACTCGTAACATGAGTCTATTATATATTATGCATTTTATTGCCTTTGAACCAAATGCATGAGGCAAGAAGACATTAACAGTTTCTTGGCACATAATTCCACTACCACACAATTTGCGTGGCTTGCCGTTTCAGTATCTCTATATAGTACACCAGGATCTATTAGGGGAAAAGAATTTGAAGTACCTGAAAAAGATCTTGAAGAATTTCTTGATGCCGAGTCAGCGTATGAGAAAAGATCTCAGATCCTCCAGATGAAACCCATGCTTGCATTTGCAAATTTACTTGTTGAAGCTGCTTGAGCAGCTGATCTATACTGGGTTCAAGGTCGTTATCATTAGCATTACCAGTTTTGTTTGAAACGAACTTACGATATATATGCATCTGCTCATCCAACTGAGCTTCAAGCTTCCTTGCCTAGTTGGATGTGTAAACCAGCATAAGAAAATTTTACTTATAAAAATATATGAGGAAGAAAAAGAAACAATTACAGATGAGATTTCAAGAAAAACTTCACCACATGACCAACAAGTCAATTTTCCTATGTGAACCTAAGCTGAATCAAACAAATTGAAAGAGGATCAACTAAAATTTACCCCTACCACATGCAAACAATTTGACATGATTCTCACCATTTCCACACCCTTAGAGAACTCTCAGGTAATCTTATCATATGTTCAAATGAACAACTATGTTTAGACCAAGAGAGAATAATGGTTTTCAGGCTCCTCCATTAGCACCAAGATCTGAGGTGAGATCACTTCAACCAAGCACAAACTTTAGATACTCATAGAATTCTTTCTTCACATTGCAATCAAGACACTCACAATCCAAAATTCCAAATCAACACCCCCCCCCCCCAAAAAAGGGCAAAGGGGAAAACTGAGCTTTATGCATGCTAAAAGTTTCCCATCAAAACTGCTTATATTCAGTATTCTTCACGTGATCTAGCCACCTAAATGCTTGCAGGAATGCTAATATAAGTTGGCAAACTCAGGACTTCCCAGACCACCCTCATCCTTGAGCCTTTTCTAGACTATGCAACCTCCAAAAACAAGTTAATCTTATCCCTTCACAATTTATAAAGAATGCCTAAATTATAAAGAATTGAATTTCAAGACATTGATAATAGCCACTTGATAGATCATTTTCCTTTTGGCATATAATTTTCGTCAAGTATTTCATCTATTGGAGCTAATAATACTTTATGCCTAGGGATATCTCAATGCAGATATTTTAGTTTCATTGAAAATAATAATATGAGAGTCAGAGTGTGACAAAACAGAACTTCACTATGAGATCTCAGCATTTGAAGATTTGATTCACTGGACGCAATAACATTGAGGTTGGCATGAGCATATATTAAAGGTATACTTAGCACTATGCAAAAATGGTCATCTTTTCTGTGATATGGTCTTAAAAGTAGAATATCAGGACAGCTTCTTGTGCAGATTGTTGAAAAAGCTATATTGTAGCTAACTTGTCTAGAATTACAAAAACTTGAGTTGTTCCTTCTCATACCCTTTTAATATGCGATTTTTACGCCATTGGTAGCGTGGAGACAGAAGAAAATCAATCAAATTTCAGTCAAAACCACTTATATAACCATTAAGATACATGTAAAACGACATCTCCAAGTATGAATAAAAGTAGTCCAGATCGTAAACAAACAAAAAAAAGCGAACAATTAGTATCACTCTTTTAGGTTCAAATATAATGGAAAGCAAGACAGAAAACCATTTATGAATATCTTCTAAAATTTACCCACAGAAGTAAAAGAAACATGATCTGTAATCATTATATTTGACCACACTATCCCCATTATGCTTCTCTAGCAAAACTAATGCAATAAAAAAGTAATTATATCTACAAGGAAATAAAAACACCAGCTAGACCAATAAGCCTATGCATAGCATCACATTCATCATGATAAACAATAACAGACAACAATTCAGTTATCCTACACCAATTCATTGATATATTCTAACCAACAATCTAATGAAATCCAACAACTTAAAACTAAAATCTATTGCTTTCCAGAATGGTTCCAGTGGCTATATTTATGTTACTTCTGGTTTCTCCAGTCATGGTACATCTTGATTCTGCTATGGTATTGTCAGATCTGGTCCAATTATCCGAGTAGTTCTACCTCTCAATTGGATTAAAAAAAATCAGGACAAACTGAGAGATCCATTCAATATCATCACTCAAATTCATATACCAGCATCTCAAAGTTTCAAAAATTGCATACCAACACTATATTTACAATATATTTTCCAAATAGCCAAAATCAATACGAGAAATCTGATACATTTGGAAATACAATTGGAGCTATACAGAGCATATTGATATAGTATAGCACAAAAAGAGAATTGTCCGATTTTTTATTACATAGTTTTATACGAAAATAGAAAATCAATATGAAGGAATGTAGCTACCTGCTTTCGCAAGGAATCCCAAGAGGTAGGAGGATCCATGAGAAAGCGAGCAAGGAGGATCGAAGATTGTCGAGTGAAAGATACTAGAATCCCTTTCTTTTTACACACTCTGAAATTATGAGAGAAGAAGAACAAGAAATGAATTTGGAGAAAACTTTAGCCAATAGGTACTGTTTGGTGGGTGGGAGAGAGAGAGACGGTGTAATTATTTTATGATTAATTAAACCGGGTCATATGATTGAAAAAATGAGGCTCCCTAGCCATTCAAAATTATAATAGCCCAATGTTTTTTACTTGGACCTGAAATGTCCATCCGGCCCAAACTTATTACATTTTCTAGCCCGCACGACCAACGCCTTTTAGTAACCGTTAACCCGTCACTTTACTCTTTCAAAAATACGCTTCCTCTCAAACACACCTTCTGCATTTTTACTCCTTGTTTTACTTTATCTCAAAATTGCAGTTGGTTTTCCTATTTTCCTTCATAGTCGACTCTAGATTTTTCAATTTTTTGTTATATTCGTCTCTATAATGGGGGAAAAGAAGTCTTTGGTGAAGAAGAAAAGAAGGAAGATGAAGGCATCTCCAAATTGTCTGAAATTAGCCGGTCAATTAGTGAAATATGACCCTAATTTCATTAGGAATGATGATGACGATTTTGAAGATTTACCAGAATTTGGGTGCGATTCAGGCCATGCAACTCATAACTCTGTTGAATCAATGCAAAATACCCCTGGTCAAGGTAGGCAAAATACCCCTAGTGAAGGTAAGCAGTATACCACTTATGAAGGTGAGCAAACTACCCCTGTTGATAGAAGGACTCGTTCTCATAGCGCGACTCCCAACGATAGAGTAACGAGGTCACACACTTCTCAGCATGTAGTTGTTGAAAAAGGCACAAGTTCAAAAAGAAAGATTAAAAAAGTGGGAAAGGATACTGTGAAGGATAAAGGCAAAAGTTCTAAAAGGAAGGCTAAAAGTGATGGGATGATGTTCCATCCAAAAGAGAAAAGTTCATGTTGGTCAAAAAGGTCTTAGTTCATCTGATTTGAAGGTATTCTAATATATAAGTTTGACTTGTGTGCGATTAGTTTATTTTAATACGTCAAAATTTGAGATAACCAATATAGCAGTTATGTTTCAAATTTGTATATAAAATATATCATTTTTTCATATTGTATATAATGTGTATCAAGTCAATAAGTAATGTGCAACTTTGTATATAAATTGTATCATCTATCCACATATTGTATAAGTAATATATAAAGTGCGTACTTGTGATTGTTATGAAGCTTATATATATTTATATTTTTTTGTTGTTTGCAGCTTTGGGATTACTATGTTCCTTTGGGTGATCATTATTGTACCCGTATTAGTGTGCATACAAACTGCAGTGTGGTGAAACATTTGAAAGATAATTTGGATGATCACCAGATTGAGATGTTTAGAAGAACATGTTTTGGTTATTTTGTGGACTTGCCATAATTTTTTATACAGAACCAACTTATCCATTCACTATTGCTTAGGGAAGTAGTTTCACCTAAAGATAATGAGTTATGGATTAAAGTGAATAGCAGCAAGTTGTGCTTTGGACTTGCAGAGTTTTGTATTGTCACAGGTTTGAATTGTAATGGTGATCCTAATAAGGATTATGAATCTGTGCAGTCGAGTCGGTTAATGGAATTGTACTTTCCAAGCATGTCGAAAGTGTCTAAGAAATTGTTAACTGAATGTTTCTTACAAAAGATGTGGACATCTGACGAGGATGCATTAAAGATTGCAGTATTGTATTTCATTCACACTTTTCTATTTTCTAGTACGAGTGATGATTTGATTACAAAGAATGATTTTCTGTTGGTTGAATCTGGTGATATTGAGACTTTCCCTTGGGGAAAAGTGGTTTTCAATGATACGTTGGAGTCAATGAAGGATAAGCTTCGTAGCAGGCGAGAGATGTACCATTATGGTGGATTGCCTTTGGCATTCCAATATTGGTTTTACGAATGCTGCCCGTACAGTCACAAAACCCCCGCTTACCGGGTTGGAGAGTTTGTGCCACGCATACTTAACTGGCAAGTAAAGAAGAAGGTTATGTTTAAGCGTTTGAGGAAAGAGTTTTTTGTTTTAAGTCAAGATCAGGTAAAAAATATACCTTACTGATACATAAATTATACATTTCTTATATTATTATGCATTTCTGCTACATTTCTTATACATTTTTTATACATTTATGATACATTTTTGATACATTTCTAATACATTTCTGATACATTTATGATATATTGACTATGTATTTCTGATACATTTTATTTATTTATTTGTAGTTGGTGTTTGATAACATTTCTCCAACAAGTGATGAACAATCAAGGTTTCAATTGCATGACTTTGTTCCGGTTTCTGAAGACAAAAATGAAATTCATATTGAATCTAGAGTCGTGGGTGAAGTTAAAACAAATGCTAAGAAGCACTCAAAAAAAAGCCACAATCAGAATCTATCAACAATGAGAATCTGGATGCACACCCTACTAACTTGAATTCCATCGAGATAGAGCTTAAACTTCTGAGAAGTGAAATCAAAAAGGTACAATTCTATTTTGTCTTTCAACAGTTTTAACAACTTAAGTAATATTCGGTTCACTTTTCCTTCCTTTTATAGGTAAACGACAAGGTTTCCTCTTTGGAGAATTTAATGATTTCTTCATTTGAAAAGGTTTTTAAAGCTTTAAGTGAAGGCAATGCTTCAAAGGTATTATCATGACTATGCATATTTGTTATTTTTATCTTTTACTATACTTTTATAACTTGCTGTATATTTTTTCTGAACAGTGTAATCAAAAAGATGACAACCTTCATGATAAGAAAGTTTCAGAGAATAACTTTGGTAGTGAGGAAGTTATGGATAAAAATATTGGCATTGAAGAAGTTGCAAAGAAAATTGTTGACAGTGAGTTAAGTCTAGAGGAAAATGTTGATATGATGGAGAGCGTTGTGAAGGATTCTGTACAAGATGGTAAAAGTAGTGAAGGAGTTGATTATGAAGACTGGATTGAGGATGTTGAGCCTGAAATCACTGCAATCACCCAGCAGTTTTATAACAAAAATACCTCTAATATGGGGAGTTTAGTGGATGATTCTGTACAACTTGGTAAAAATAGTTGTGAGGAAGTTCGTGAAGATAATAGTTGGAGTAGTGATGCTGAGGCTCAAATAACTGTAATCACCCAAAAGTATTTCAATCAAAATATTGAACATGGTGATTTAGGAGTGGAGATAAGTATTGCTAATATGCAAGAAGATCGTATAATTGATGTTCATGACACACCTGAAGTACACCCAAGAGAAAGGAAACCAGCAGTGGTCATGAAGTCACCATTCTTGAATACATTTGACTCTGGTGGCACCATCCAAGCTGTTGAAAATAAGCCAACTAAGTCAAAGAAGCGCATCTCGACTATTAAGTATCCTTTTCAGGGAAATGTTGGCAATCCTGTTGATTTCAAAGTATTGTGCAAGTGGAATACTTTCATCAATAAAGGCTTAAGGACTAATGCGCCGTAAGTTTTGTGTTTCAATTATTTCTTTTTCTTTTCTTTTTCTTGTTTATTTTTCGTGGTATGAACCATATCTTTTTATCATGGTTCATTAGGGACTGTGTTTATACAGAGGCTAGCAATAAACTAAAGAAAATCTTTGAATTTGGAGTTGATGATATTGGAGAAAAAAATGGTTCTTCACATTTGCATATCCCGACCTACCCTTGTGTGATTCAGTAAGTCATCACTTTAACTGTAAAATATAAACTGCGCTGATATACGCTTTTAGTTTTCTCATACTGTAATTTTCTGACTATGTTTGTATATTCTTCATTTTCAGCATATTGATGTAATTTTTTATTATTTGAGAAAGAAAGGGAAGTACGGTGAAGATGTTCCAGTAATATTCACAACTACTGATTGTTGGTTTAACTGCCTGCTTTCAAATTTGTACAAGGAGTTTTTGGAGAAAAATAGAGACATGAATCTTATTACTGAAACACATCAAATTGCCGAGTATATACTTGGGTATTTTCTAAGATGTAATATTCCTTGGTCTACTGTTGATGAAGTCATTTTTCCAATAAATATGTCTGATAAGTGGCATTGGATATTGGCGAGATTGTCACTTAAAGATCTGCGCATTTATGTATATGATTCCACGAGTGGCCCGCAACAGAAGAGTGCAGTTCAGAGATCAGTTGAGCCACACTCAGTGTTACTCCCATATTTCCTTCATCGTATTGGTTTTTGGGACACAAAGGAGAATCCCCTTGGAATCCCCGCCTATGATCCTTTTGAGATTCATTTTGTTGATGGGTTGCCAACGCAAGATAACACGTAAATTATTAGTGAATATTTCTGATTCTTATTCATTTTTTATACATGAATTCCTATTTGTATATTATCCTAACTTTTATTCAATTTTTATGTGCTACCTTGTTTGTAGTGATTGTGGTGTTTATGTTGCTGCATTTGCTGAGTACATCATTCAAGGCAACAGTATTCCTGCAGCTATTGATATTGATGGGATACGAAATCGATATGGCATATTGTTATGGGATTATGGAGTGAAGAAATAAAGAGGACATCTAGCTAGTGATGATGAGTCTACTGGTAGATTGAAAGATCATACAAGAAAGGATAACAAGAAAAAGAGCAAGTCACAGTCCGTTGTTGATGACCCGTGTTTGAAATGACAAGAAAAAGGGCAAGTTGCATGATGTTGGTGATGACAAGTCTTTGAAGGATATCAAGAAAAAGGGCAAGTAGAAGGGCTAGTTGAAGTAGTTTGTAATGGTTTAAAAGAAAATTAACATGTAGTTTTAAGATGGAAGTAGTTTGGTTCAGATATTGTCTATGGTTGGATACAATTGCATACTTATTATGCTTTTCGTTTGGGATGTGTTTGAACAATATGTTTGAAATGCTAATGTTGAATATTACTTTTAACTGCGACTTTTTGTGTAGTTTTCAGTTAATAGTGAAATTATAAAAATTTTAGATTTTGTGTAGTTTTAACTTTTATACAGTTTTAGTTTTGTAATTTATACAGTTTACTATCGACAGCTTTTGCCTTTTCCACAGATTTTGCAAAATTAGCTGGTGATGCTAAGTTGCTACAGGAAGTTTTGTGAATGATTTTTTGTGGCAGCTAACTGTATATAAAATGTATAGCGTTAGTCTATTTTGTATAAACTGTATATAAAATGTATATAAACTATATATAAACTGTATATAAAATGTATAGCGATAGTCTATTTTGTATAGTGATATATATCTGTATATTTTGGATAGTCACAGTATATTGTATGTAAATTGTATAAATATACAATTTCTACTTGGTGGCAGCTACCTGTATATAAAGTGTATATAAATTGTATATTTTTGTATAGTAACAATCGTTTTTGTACATTGTCATCTATTTTGTATATTTTTTTTGTACAGTGACAACCATAACAGTATTTGGAATAAAACTTCCACCAATACTTTCATAATGACAAAAAGTAGCATCTTAATTCATACATCATAGAAAATCTGATTCCAAATCTCATTATTTTTCCAATTGTAATATTCAGAAGAAAAATTATTAGAAAATACTAAATCACTATAGCAGCATCTACTAGTTATCTTGATGATTCCTACATGTTCTTTTGTTATGTCCTTGTTTTCCACACAATCCACATTTAACAGTTTCAGTATACAGATATGCATAAAGTTCCTTGCGTCGCGACTTCGTCGGTCTTCTGGTTTGCCCTTTACTATCGGTGGTAGGACCACATTATCTAACACCTCTGCTGGAAGGTCCCATGAAGTTTCATCCGGAAGTGGATTAACTGGCACTTCATATGTCTTTTTGAAGTATTCCTTGGTGTAATAGACAAAATAATATTTGTGTGTTTCCATGTGTGTGTAGTCCAATACTGCCATAACATGTGGACAAGGAATCTCATCCACTTGAAATCGTTTGCACGAGCATTCTCTTTTTTGCATGCAGACTATGTTCCGCCTTTGCTCAGCATCCATTACTACATATACATAATCGGTTGAAGGCCTCACCTAAATTTAAATAGATATCATTAGTAAAACTAAAACACGGATATGATAAGTATTAATGTATTTTTGTCAAAGAATGTTACTCCGGCATATGAAGTAAGAGATGATAAAAGAATATTTACCGTCATCTTCTGTGACAAATAGCTATTTTCTTTCAGTACTTCATGATATTTTTTTCCTACGCCAATAAATGTACTCAATGCAGTCATTCTATTTGTATTATTCCATTCCATAACCAAATTCATCATGTAATCTAGCAAACTCATGATTGGTAGCTCTCTCGACTCTATGTTCCGTGCATTGAGTGATTCGGCAATATTTGAAGTCATCACCATGGATCTATTCACGGTGGAATGCGCTATAGACCACTTTTCATAACCAACTTCGAATAGGTAACCCCTTAACCTCTTATTAATGTTGTCCATATCTTGCATGAGGCGATTAAAATCTTTAATTTTGTATGCTCTGGCCATTGCAAAAAATACTTCCCTCAACCGGTCATGGTTCTTCTTGAACTGCTTCTTTATGTTATTCTAAAGATGATAGATGCATACACAGTAAGATACCTCCGGATACACAATCGAAACACCCCTCAATATGCTTGCATGACGATCTAATACGATGCACATCCTTTCCCTTTCCCCAAAAGCTTGTCTAAACATTTCGAAAAACCATTCCCAAGAAGCATCATTTTCAGAATCTACAACAGCGTATGCTAGTGGAAAAATTTTACTTGGTTAAGCAAATAAGAAAGCATCCACATGTTATTTTTGTTACACACATAAGAATTATTATACGAGTCTGCAACATATTCACCTGTTGCATCTTGTGCACTAGCTGTTAACATTGTTCCTCTGTGTGATGATTTGAGGAATGTAAAGTGACCCGGCAGTTTTTTATAAGATTCACGTGGTATCCCTCTTAGTAGTTCAAGCGCAATTTTCTTTTGTTCTATAAACTTTTACATAACTCATATTAATTCCATACTGTTGTTTCATGTCACTCATGATGTCCACCGGAGTGTATATTGTTTTTGGATTGGCATATTTGTTGCAAATCATTTTTGCAATGGCAGACAAAGTAGCATGACGTTGTGAAGACATTCTAGTCATCTCTGGGCAAGTGTGAACATCATTGAACAGTCTAACCTTGAATACATTTGATTTGTGTAGACTTGAAGATCTAAGACTCCATTTACAACTTTCATCCATGCATGTAAGACAATACCTATTAAAATATAGTGTTATGATAATTCATTTCTTCAGCTTTTTACACTCTTGTCTCAAATAAACAACCAGTATACATATAAAATCTCACTATACAATAATTATATATTTTTTTATACAAAACTGTATGCATAAAATTATACTATACAAAAATTATACAATTTATATACACATATGTACGCATAAATACAAAAATTATACATTTTCTTTACAAAAATGTATGCATAAAATTACACTATATAAAAATTATACATTTTTTATACACATCTGTATGCATAGATACACTAATTATATAATTTTTATACAAAACCGTATGCATAAAATTACATTATACATCAATTATTGTTGTTGTTATACAAAACCGTATGCATAAAATTATAGAGAAATGCAATCTCATAAGTAGAAATCATACCTTGTTGTAGATGATCTATCCACTATAAATTGACATTTTTCTCGTATTGCATAGTGCTTCATTACACTAATGAGTGTATCTTTGTCCCAATACAACTGACCTTCTGCAATTTCTTCATGTTGTGGATTGTCTATTATACAATTTCCCTTCAATATCTCAATTTTGTCTTCCTTTACATGATTATCCATCATCTCAACAATATTAGTTCCGTGTACTTCTTCTACGTTCTGACATTGTAAACCAACTGAAGTTATTGCGACTAAGTTTCCAGCCGAAGTTGTTCCAAGTAAGTTGCCACCCAAGTATGAACTTGAATATGAGCATTCAAGACTTGAATATACAGTTTTCAATGTTATGCATAATGGATATTCAGTGATATCCAGGTTTTTCTTTTTCATCTCCATATACAAGCGGACGCTCATATCATCGTATATTGGAATTGGTATATAGCCATCCTTTACTGTATATTGTATCTCCATTGTACTTGTAATTGGATCTCTACCCAATTGTTTGTATATCTCATCAACAAAATAATCATAGCTACAGTTCCGAATTGATTAACACGCCATTAACAAGGAAATTAACAAATTTACTCTCACTTACCCATTCACCACTGTGTTGAAGTAAAATTGGAATCATAGCTGGAACGGTAGTTCTACCAGTCACAATCTCCATAGACATTTATTGATTTTGTCAATTTTGTATAAATTTCACAATTTAAGAACGAAATCTCAACTGTATCAAGCTGATTGTAGGCAACAATTGTGCAAAAAAATTGAATTTCAGCGTGAATTTTTGGTAGCTTTCTCTGGGTTTAAACTTCATAAACCCTAGAAAATTTTTCAGAAAAAGAATAATTGGGTGGCTTTTATAGTGTTTGGAGGTTGAAGATCTCATACTGAAACCGTGAATTTAGGATAGAAAATCGTTTTCTACTTCTTTCCTTTTGGTTTCCGTTGAATGGTATAACTTTCAGCTTTTTTCGTTTGATATAATTTGTTATTTTTTTTTGGCTATTATTTGTAAGTGGTTATTTTGAGGCTATCAGCTGATATAAGTTTGACCCTAGTGGCTACAAATGAATTTTGCTCTTAAAATTATTTTACATTGGTACGATTTTATGTTAAGCTGGTTTAAATGTTTTTGATATTTTCTCACGAATTTATTTTACTTCAATCAAAGAAAAATATTTTTTATTTTCCAACACTGGTTTTTAAATATGCCCCACCTTATTTTCTATCCTAACCGACCCTATAACCCATCCACCCCACTCATCCCAACCCCCACTCCACCTTCGCCCCACCCTCCCCCACCCATCTCCCCGTTTTCTTGGTAAGGAGCTCCTGCCCCAACCCATCCACTGCCAACCTTCTTTACATGTTATAGATAGAATATTTTTTTTTATTTGAGTATTTTTCTTTTCATGATATAAAAAAAACTTTGTTTACTGTTTTAACAAAAAAATACTTTCTTTTTATGATGTAAAAATATTTTCTTTTATTTCAATAAAAGGCAGTAAAAATGTTCTATTTCATTTCAAAAAAAAGTTTTTTTTATGATGTAGAAAAAGTATTTCTTTTCCTGATGTAGAAAAAATATTTTTTTTAATTTCAACAAAATAAGTACTTTATTTTCATATTGTAGCAGAGTACTTTATTTTTAACCAAAAAAGAGTATTTTTGTTTTAGTTATGGAGCACAAATTTCAACGTTATTTTTGCGTAAAAAGTAATGCAGCATATTAGTTCCTTTGAATTTGTGTAAATTTTAGAAGAATAATTAAATTTTAGAAGAAGTGGACAAATTAATGGGAGAAATTCAAAAATAGCCAGATATACCACTGGTCGTTGAAAAATAGCCAAGTTTTAAAAGTCATCGAAATTTAACCACTTTAAATCTGAGCGAAAACACTGTTCAAAATCTGAAAAAATACGCCCGCAAATTTTACGGGAGTTCCAGCCTAAGTATGCTTGAACTCCCGTAAATTTTACGGGAGTTTCAGGGTAACTATGCTGGAACTCCCGCAAATTTGCGGGAGTTCCAGCAAGTATTGTCTAGTATAATATACTGGAGTTTGGAGCACTGGTGCTCCAATCTCCCACAAATTTTACAGGAGTTAGCAAAGTATACCGGTTCAGCAAAATATGCTGGAGTTCGTACACAAATGCACCAGAACTCTCATATATTATACTGGATCGGTCCCTGTTGCAGCAAAATAGTGTCTATTTTTCATTGACTTCATAAACGGTGGCTATTTTTCATTGACCAGAGTGAAAACTGACTATACCATGATAGTCGGCTACTACAGTGGGGATCCGTTAGGGCTGGGTACTTCATTAACGATAGAGATGGATTTGAACTAAAAGTATAACGGTGGATAAATGTAAACTATATACCATAATATAGGGCCAAATTCAGACCTTTTCCCTAAAAACAAATATTTCTATTGGGAAAAAATCACAATTTTATATGAAGTTACCTAATACATAAGATAAATACGAGAGTAACATATTAAGTAGCTCACCTCAACTCAATTATCATTTAAGAGGCTATCGTTTGTATTTGCTTCTCTAAGTAACTATAAACAATAATTGCACTTTCACCGTACTAGATAATTTTATATAATCGGGTATTATTGATCCTTATTTCGTTATCAAGAAAGATGTTTAGAATAGTCCAATGCACAAAGAATCACGTGTTCACACAAAAAAGGATTGCATATAGGCAATTTACATTGATGCAAGATGATTGTAATAGCTGTTATGTCATCGTTGCTTAGCGATGAATAATTTCTTCGTCACGAATTAGTTTACCACTTCCAACCAAGAGCCCCAAGAGCAATGTGGGAAATTCTTGGAGGGAAGGATGTCGGAAGTCTATTTGAAAACGGCCTCTCTATCTCAAGGTATCGATAAGGTGTGCGTATATACTACCCTCCCCAAACCATACTAAGTGGAATTATACTAGGTTGTTTTTATTGTTGTTATTGAATTAGTTTACAACTATTGTATAGTGTTCTGTCAACTTAAATTTATATTTTTCATAATTTGCATCGAGAAACAAAAGAAAATTTAGTATTTAAAAGAAAACAATCTATTAGAAAGAGTTAAAGTGACTTGGCTTGTGCACTCATTTGAATGTAATACTCTATGCAATAGCTTCACTGATGAATGTGGTTATAGATGTCAAGATCAAGAAATAAAGCAAAGTTCTTTTTTTTCATGTACGAAATTTTCAGTCAAATGTAGTATTGCTAAAATAATGTGTATAATATATGAAACTGACTCGCCTTACATGTAAGGTTACAATACTTCAAATATTACATGTCCATTTTATACATGGGATGCTGACAATTCAATCCTTTCATAACCAACAATTAAAGAGGCTAACCTCTGTTGTTTGAACCAGTAAGTATCTTCGCGTTTCAAAGCGAGTTCTTGACCAGTGTGACGAAGAAATTTAAAAAAAAAAAAAAGGAAAACAGTCATTTCCCCTCGGGCATCATTCTATGATTGTTAATGAGAAGGTTGTTAGTTTCCCTATACAGTTTACTTTCACTTATTGAATGGAACGCCTTGAAAACTTAGTTTCAATCTGTTATATCCATGGCAACATTGGTGGTGCTAACATCAGTATCATCCTGCTTATCCACCATCTTTATATCAGTATCTCCAGTTGCTATGCTGCAGTGTTTTATCTCCCCTGAAGGAATAACATTGCGGAGCATATTGCTATCTGCTATGCTTGGAGCTGTTAAATTGCTAGTACTCGCTGGACTGGGTTTTCCACCTTCAGGTTTCCAATCTTCTTGAAGTTTTCTCCTTTCAAAAATAGAAGGATTCTGATGTTTCGAAGAAAGAACTCGATTCATCTCTTGAAAAAAGGCCTCCAGTGGGAGGAGGTTCTTTCTCATCTCCAAACTAGCTGGCTGACCTGCTACATATGTATTAAATGAATCTTGGCCATTTTCAGAAAGTACCTCGCACATCTGCAAAACAAATAAAAAGGCAAAAAATCTCTGTGAAACCCTTGCTACAAAAATATGTTCTATTGACTTATTCTCGCAAATACGCATCAAATTATGCAACGAGTTGAAGTCCTAAAATATGTTCTGCAGCAGAATACTCACCTTGTTGTAAAGCTGAGCAACACTCAAACGGTCCGCTTCACCATCACAAGCAACTTCAGAGATTCCCTGTGGAGCTGCACTCAGAATACATGATGCATGCTAGTCAGTAGCTTTACTACTACACACAGTAGAGAAGCTTCAAGCAGCGACTGGCTATACTTACAAATTGCAATAAGTTTTGGGAAATTATCATTCGTTCCAGTATCAGCTGCATCAACACTCCGACTTGGTTCGTTTACAGTCTTGGTCTCACACTCTATCTCTTTCCCAGGCAATTCATGCGGCTTTCCATAACCCTGAAGAAAGCACATGGATCTAAATAAACCACATGAAATCCTCAAAATGATCAAATCAACCACTGGAGCTGCAAAACCAAGCTCTTAAAACATAAAACGCATATAACAGAAGGAGAAACAACAATCATAAGACATGAAAATGAGCAAGTCAAATCAGAACAAAGGGCAAAAGCTGTCCCCAACGAGAAAACAAAGACTAACATATGACATTCTAGGAGGAGAAAAAAAGAAAGAAGAGAAGAAGCCGGGTTCGCTATTACCCTCTTTGGAAACACATTCATACCCGATGGACTTCCAAATATAATATAATGAACTCCAACATCACATATTTTTGAACATTTAAAGATGACTTACAACAACTTCCCTCTGATACTCAGCATTAATTGCATTCTCGAGTAGCATCACCCTTTTCCTAATAAATTCAACTTGTCTTCTCTGCATTTCTCTAAAATGATATAACAAAGAAGAATCTTGGTGAAGTTGTGTTCTGTTTGAAGGATCGGTTGTGCCATGTGAGACTTCATGGGTACTCCCATCAGCATCCTTCACCTGATTCCCAACCGTTCCAGCATTAGCTGTATTTACACCATTTGGTGCTTGATAGATTCCTGGAGCAGAAACTTGTGCTTGTGAAACCCCTGAAGCGGGAACTTGAGAAGCTCCAGGAGCAGGAGGAACTTGTGGCTGAGAAGTTCCAGGCACGGGTAAACTTATAGAAGGAAGATTCAGCTCTTTACAGACAACTTCTTGGATTCTCAACTCTTTGTCATCAATAATAGCTTGCCATCTTCCATAACCATGCCTAAAAAACATAGAGCCAAGATTAAAAACCTCCAGAAGTAAGCAATTTGTGTAAACTAATATTTGGGCTACTGCCCTGGAAATACCAAGGAAAGGCACAATGAAAAAGTGCCGCCACACTGCTTACACAAACAACTTGCACTTAAAGGAAAAAAATTCAGGGTGATGGTTGATATTACTGATAACACACAACACCGGCATATGAACTAGATGAACAAACAACGAACATGGCTACATAAGATTCCAGTCATTAAAGAGAGACATTGTAGCAATCTCTTATTGTTTAGCAACTTCCCACGTGGAGCATAAGTAGATCATAGGAAATTCTTTTCACTTAGAGCGGCCAGTATTAGGATCATGTTGATTGATTACTGATACTGCACCTGACCTTGTCCTCATTAGAGTTCTTCCTGGGAAATTCTAGGTAAAGTTTGCTTGACAAGGAAGCTTGAACAACCAACCATATTGGAATTAGTGATAACTGTGTTTGAAATAGTTGAAAACGTGTGAAAATCCATAATATTTGAAAAGAGATCAAAACCAATATGCTATTTTGGTACTTCCTCTGTCCTAAATTCAGCACCAAACATTATTTTCTGCACGCCTCAAATTACAACTCTCTTGATCCAAAACTGATGGTGGATCGAGGGTATCGCACATACTCACTTATGTTTATACAGCCAATAAGTTTGAGAAGAGTAATTTAGTTGAGGAAAAAAAGCGCCACAAGTTTCTTTTTGTTGACATTATAAATGACAAAGACAGATTGTCATAGTAAAAACTAAAACCTTAAAATCACATAAATTTGGGAAACAGGCCCCAGTCTTCTAGTGAATCATGGAAATGGGAGTTGAGGAGTGATGGATTGTTCACAGTCAAGTCCTTGTACCAGAGGTTGTTGGTGAGGGAGGAGGCTCTTTTCCCAGGCTCATCGATCTGGATTCCTAGGGCACCTACGAAGGTGTGCTTTTTTGCATGGTTGGCAGTGAGGGAAGCGATTTTGACAGCTGACAACCTAAGGAGGAGAGGTATTTACACACATTAGCTGGTGCTATATGTGCAAATGCTCGGGGGAAGAAGTTGATCATCTTTTGTTGCATTGTTCTATGTCATCGAGCTTGTGGAGGGTAATCCTGAGTTTTTTGTTGTTCAATGGGTGATGCCAAGCACCGTTAGAGACATGTTACATAGTTGGGCTGGCTTTCATAGGAGAAGAAGACAAAAGGTTTGGAAGTTTGTTCCGTTAGCACTCATGTGGATCGTTTGCGGGGAGAGAAATAGGAGAGCGTTTGAGGGGATTGAAAATAATTTTGCACATTTAAGGAATAGTCTTTTATCTTTGATTACCTTTTGGAGCACCCATGTAGCCCCTACTTGTATAGAAGATTGGGTGTCTTTTGTAGAGAATCATGTTTTAATGTAATTTTTCTACCTTTTGGTATACCTCTTGTACACAGGAGTTTTCCCTTTTATTAATACCATTTACTTTATAAAAAAAACATAAATTTGGGAAATGCAAGACATTGACAACCTTTTCTCTCAGTAAAGAATATTATTCCTTGATGGATAAGAAAAGTAACACTTCAATTTAGGATAAAAAAAATAAAATGACGAAAAAATAGTATACAATACAAAAGGAGATAGAAACCATATTTTACCCTTTTGGACATTTTACTCTTTTTAGTTCCAAAAAATCAAAGGAGTAAAGTATGACTTCAAATGTTCACTCAGTAGGTATCAAATAGTAATACATATTTTATTTTTTTGAAAAAGGTAACATAGTTGTATATTGATATAAGACTTCACTAAAATTGTGAATAATTACAAAAAAGGATGCTCTAGCAAAAAGTAGGCACTCCTAGTCCTTCTTCTTCTTATAAGGACTCAAAAACATCTGAAATGGATTCATGATCCTCCAAAAGCCGACCTTTACACCAAAAATAAAAAAGAGCTAGACATTTCATCTTAATCTTCTGAATGCTGCTAGACTTATCTTCAAAACATCTTTGATTCCTCTCTTCCAAAACTGTCCACCATATGCATGCTGGGACAATTCTCAATCTCTCTTTCTGTACAAGGTGTGCCCATTTTACTCCAGCTTGCCAGAATATCAAGGACTCTTCCCCATTGAATTCCCCTCAGACCGATGAAGATTCTCCATATCTGGGTGGTGAACTTGCAATGCAAAAAGAGATGGTGAATTGTCTCTTCCTTCTCTTCACATAGATAACATTTGGAGCACAATTGAAAACCTCTTCTAGTTAGATTGTCATGAGTTAGAGCTGCTTCTCTTGCCCGTAGCCATGTGAAGCATGCCACCTTATGTGGTATTTTTACTTTCCAAATCATCTTCTATGACCAACATTTCACATGATTATTGGACTGATTGAACTCCTTGTAAGCATCTTTAACTGGGAACTTCCCTTGACTACCTTGCCATTTGATCATGTCTTGATCATGGTTTGAACTGATGCCACTGAACTGTAGAATTCCACAACTCTGTCAATCTCCCAATCATTTAACAGTCTTCTGAAGGTGAGATTCCAGCCTTGGTTTGACCACACCTCTTCTATAGTAGCATTATGTTGTTGACACAAATTGAAAATATCCTAGAATAGTCCCTTCAGAGATCGTTGACCTAGCCAATTGTCCTCCATAGTAAAATCTTTCTACCATTACCAACTTCGAACTTTGCCTTGTTGATTAGTTTTGGCCATAAGTTCCTAATTGATCTCCACAGACAGACTCCATATGGTCTTCTTACTGTTTTGGTTGTCCAGCTTCCTTCCTTTCCATATTTATCCCTGCACATGCCTTAACACTGTCCCATATTTCCAGTTCTCCAAATGGGCTTTGCAGCATTAGGTTGTCCTCCTCTATGATCATTTGGTTGATGCTATTGGGCCCTGTTGGTCTCCATTCTTCTTCTGTGTACAGCTTCTTATAGTATCTGATAACCTCCCTTTTGATGTCTTCTGGAGCCCGTAAAAGACTCCCCTTCTACCACTAATTGATCTATGTTATTGTATCTTCTATGAGCATTAGTTGTTCTATGAAAGAACTCGGTGTTCTTGTCTCACTCTTTTACCCATAAAGCCCTGGACCTCTGCCTCCGTGCTACTTCTTCATTACTAGCAATCTCCTCAAACTCCAGTAATAATGAGTTCTTTGAAAGGATTTCTTCTTCAGTCGGGCTCCTTTGATCATAATTCCTTCCATCTCTGCAAGTTGACTGAGAACACTTGCCTTCTAGATAGCTAGGTTGCCTTGCAAGGTTCTGCTCCATTCTTTGAGCTGGGTCTTCAAACTTGGAGTTTAGAGACCAGTATAAAGTCTGGCCTCCCTTCATAAAAAAGGGATTCCACCATTCTTCAATTCTTTCTTTAAATCCCTCGGTCTGTACCCACCAGTTTTCAAACTTGAAGTATGATTTGACTTGTTCCCATCTTCCACATTTGAGCATCAATGGAAAGTGATCTGATTTCTCCCTTTGCATCCTCTGTTGTTTGATGCTTCTGAACTCTTCATTCCAATCCGTAGAAATTAAGAATCTATCCAGTCTAGCTGCAATAACATGTTTATCCCCTTTCTTCCAAGTGTATTCCCCCCTGCTAACTAAATATCTACCAACTCCATATCTTCAATGAAATTTGAGAAATCCATCATTTCTCTTGAGATTCTGGAACAATTCTTTTTTTCCGAAGGATATCTCACAGTGTTAAAATCCCCACACACCTCCCATGGACCAGAAAAGAGGCCCCTTACCCGTGCCAACTCCCACCACACTTCTTCCCTATCCCTTCTATCACATAGAGCTGATAGATGCCATATATAGTCCTGAGTCTTGCCTAGAAATTTATTAGTAAGAGGATGAGCACCCACCCCATGTACTTCCCCCTCCTAAGCTCTACCATCCCACATTACTAAAATTCCCCCTCTAGTTCCACTGGCCTCCAATTGAGTATATTTCACCCACATGTGATCCCAAATTTCTCTAACAACCCCCCTGACATCCCCATGAATTTTAGATTCTTGTAGACAAACTATATCTACTTTCCATTATAGTAGCAGGCTTTTGATAACTTTCCTTTTCTTACCCTATTCAGCCCTCTCACATTCCATGACAACATGTTTACTAACATTAACTCTGATTGATAATGACTCCCCCTACTTCTTGTCCCATTACTCTTAAAATTACTTCCTAAATCTAGTCCTTTTAATTCTTTGATTCCCTTTTTCTTTGGTGTCTATTCCCTGACGATGCTTCTTTGCTTGTATTTACTTGTCTTCTGCTGTCAATTTTCATGAACAATTCCAAAGCTTCTCTTTCACCGCCATTAAAGTCTACCCCAAATTCTTTACTAAGCTTTATAATGTTCTGGTGCACCCAGTGTTTGAAAAAGCGTGCGCTTCGTTGCTTAAAACGCGAAGCGACGCGACGCGGCGCGATAAGGTGTCGCTTTGTGTAAGGCGACTCGACCAGAAGAAGCGCACGCTTCAGAGAAAAAATCGACGAAGCAATGAGGCGACAAGGCGACTGTAGCGATCGTTTTTGTTAAATAAATCGCTGCTGGGCCTTTTGTTTTAAAAAAAAACTTGGGTCTGAGATTAATAAAATAATTGGTCTCAGAAATACCTAAATTAGTCACAAACAGAGCTGGACCACCCTCTCTTCTTCTTCTCCAGTAGCCGAAAATTAGGGTTTCATCTTCTTCTTCGGTGGACGACCAACCCAGGTATTTTTTCTTCTCCTTTCTTCTCGTTTTTTTCTGTTTTCTTCTTCTTCCATCTTCTTCTTCAGTCGACGAGTTCACCAACCCAGTCGATCTTCTTCTTCTTCATTTTTTTCTTCTGCTTTCTCTCTGTCGACGAGACACCAGTCGACGAGATGACCCGACTGTGTTTCATTTTTTTTTTTCCTTTTCGTTTGTGTAGTGTAGCATATATATAATGGTGATGATGACGACAATATTGAAAAATTGTCACTTCCAACAAAATAGGGAAGAGATGGGTCAAGCCATGGATCATCGACTAAAGGTCCAATTGATTGCTACTTCTCAAAGAAGCAGGGAGCAAAGGGCGGTGGAAAATATGTACAACAAGTTGCTAGACACATTTTGAGGGAGCGTGCAGTTAGAGCTTTTGCACGATGGGTCTATGATGCTGGGCTCCCCTTCAATTGTGTCAACTATGACACTTTTGGAGATTTATTGAGGTCGTTGGTCAATACGGACCTGGAATGAAGTGTCCAACTTACCATGAAATAAGAGGTCCTTATCTAAACAAGGAAGTGGAGGAGACGAATAAAATTGTTGAGGAGCATAAAGTTGTGTGGAACAAGTATGGTTGCTCCATTATGATGGATAAGTGGACGGCAAGAACAGGGAAAATGATTATTAATGTTTTGGTGAATTCTCCCCAGGGAAGTTTATTTCTTGAGTCCATTGATGCTAGCGACTCATCCACCGACCAAATCAAAATGTCCACCTTGTTTCAGAACACCATCGAAAAGATTGGTGCAAGCAAAGTTGTCAAGTGGTCACTGATAATGCAAGTGAAAATAAGAAAGTGGGTGGCATGATTGAAGGAGCGTACAAGCATGTCTATTGGACTCCATGTGCGGCTCATTGTATCAACTTGATGTTCGGGGACATTTTCAAGGAAAGACCCTTCTCTACAGTTTTTAGCTAGGGTGTTAGGGTAAATTCTTATATTTTTTTGCAGCCCTTGTTATTGAATTTGATGAGAAAATTCACCGATCAAACTTAAAGTTTGGTGAAACTGGGCAAGACAAGGTTCGCCACCGCTTTCTTGACTTTGCGTAGTCTCCACTGTCAAAAAGACAATTTGCAAAAGATGGTCACTTCAGAGGTTTGGACCAGGAGTAAATTTGCAAAGGAAAGTGCGGGGAAAGAGGTTGCACGCATTATTCTTTTTTTTCATTTTGGAATAATGTCCTTTATGCTCTTAAAATTGGTGGCCCATTGGTAAAAGTACTACGTTTGGTGGATGGAGAGCAAAAACCATCCATGGCTACCTCTATGAAGCTATGGATAGGGCCAAGGAGACTATTCAAGCATCATTCAGGAATGAGCAAAAATATGCAAAGGTCTTTCAGATCATTAATGCAAGATGGAATGAGCAACTTCATAGACCTTTGCATGCGGCTGGACTTACTATAAACCCATCACTCTTTTATGAGCAGCATGAGAAGAATTCATTGGCTAAACAAGTGTGGACAGGATTCCATCATGTTGTTATCAAGCTGAACCCAGATGAAGACTTGCAAGAGAAGATAGTAGATCAGGTTGCTACTTACAAGGCAGCAGACGGACTTTTTGGTCTTCGACTTGCTATTAAACAAAGAACGAAGAAGCCGCCACGTGACCAAGTGTTTGTATATTTTATTACTCTAACTTCGATGTATTTTTTATACTTATTAACTCTTGAATATTTATTTGACTTCTATAGTTGAATGGTGGGACACATATGGTGCAGACTCCGGAGTTACAGACTTTCGCCATCAAAGTTCTAAGCTTAACCTGTAGCTCATCCGGATGTGAAAAAAACTGGAGTGTTTTTGAACACGTGAGAAATAAAAAGAATTATTTCGTGTTTTGAGATAAAGTAAATTATATCACAATTGTCCAAACTCCTACTAATTAGTTGACACATCATTTTTTCAGATTCATACAAAGAAAAAGAATCGACTAACCTTGAAGCGCCTCCATAATCTAGTGTTTATAAAATACAATAGAGCATTGAGGCGTCGCTACAACCACCGCAATATAATTGATCCAATTCTTTTGGACAATATTGATGAGGCTAATGAGTGGCTAACCGGAGTTCCTGAAAATTGTGAAGATGAAGAGGTATTTGAAGGCGACCCCGATTTAACTTGGGGTGATGTTGCGGTTGCTAGTGGAGTTGGGGAGGATCCTTATAGTTTAAGGAGTTGTACTCCAAGTTCAAGCTCTATTAGGAAGGGAAAAAGTGTGGTTACTACAAGTCGATCCATTGATGAAGATGAAAATGATCATGAAGAGGAGGGGAAAGAAGAAGATGACGAGCAATATGAAGATAACCAAGGAATTCAAGATTTTGACAATCTTGAAGGAGAAGAAGAGTAGAAGAATAAGATGTTGATTGACTTCTAGTAATTTAGTAGCTTTGATTTTGCTTGTCCTATAGTTTGTAGATGATTTGGTGGTATCTAGTACCTTTTAAGTATTTAAATTGATGTCTTTCATTATTTATAATTTTACATTATGTTTTTTAAGAATTGCGCTTCACTTTAAAAACGCGTGCGCTTCGCTTTTGAAGCGAAGGGAGCCCTTGTCGCTTTTTTGCGCTTTGCGCTCTCCAAAACACTGGGTGCACCCAAATAGATGCTTCAAACTCCAGATCTTCTTCAGGTTCTAAAGATCGTTGGTTTAGAGGCACTGCTACTTCTATTGCCCATGCATCTCCTCTATGTGTATCTGCTTCTTGTATCTGCATGTTGATGTCCTTGTTTGTTTCTACTGTTGTTCCTTCATTCTCTGTTTCTGTTACTGTTTCATTAACCTCGAGCAGCACCATCTGTTTTGTTCCTTCCTTCTCGTCTTCCATTCCCTTTGCTTGCTCTCCATCTTCTGTTCTTTCATTGTTGCTTTGTCTCTTAAATTCTCCGCCAGTACTAGTATGTTATTCCCCTTCAAAGGCTCGAACTGGATGGCTTTTTATTCTTCATGGAAGGGATCAGTTATGGGCCTATCTGTGGCCTTATTAAAGGCCATTTCTTCAGAAATTTTTTGGGCCAAAAAATCTGGGCCCATTCTCTTTACTGTATCAGTCTGTTTGGCCTTGTTATAAGGTTTTAAAAGCTCACGTGACATGTCACGTGAGGTACTAGGTTTAGACCAAGTATGAGGTACTAGGTTTAGACCAAGTATCCTCATATCCTGTCCTTACTGTATCACCTCGAGCCCCTCCCTTTGTGCTTTTGTTACACTCTATTACATGTTTTACCCACTGGTTCAAACTGTTATCTTCTCCATTCTCACCAGTGGTGGACCTCACCGGCAATTCACACCAGATCTGCATTTCAAAGATCATACCTTCTGATTCCACCTTCACCGTTTTAGGAGTTGAGGAACCATCTCCTTGGACCTTTATTCTTGCCCATTTCAGATGGTTTTTTAATTCCGTTTCCTCCTCTCTTTCAATCCAACCACCACACACATCTCCAATTTCTTTGAACACTGTTTGAGACCAAAGATGGAAGGGAAGCCCCACTATCCTTATCCATGTGTGCTTTATTTTTGTCAGGGACGGGCTTGTTCCCACCATTGGAGACCACCATTGAAGCTTCACTTTAAGCTTCTTCCAGAACCATTCTATTTTCAGAACTTGGTCGGTTGTAGCTTTCGATGAGAATTCAAAGAGGAATTTGTGCTTGTCCATCTCATAACTGTTGATTTCCTTTGTTAGCTTCCAAGAGTATGAAGCCCATTTTCGAACCTCCGATAAGTCACTATTTCTGGGCTATCTTCCGGAAAGAACCCTACCAAACACCTACCCAGCAGCTCATTGTGTTTATAATTCCCAGATATATGAATGATGTCTCCATCTTCATTACCTTTTGCATCATTCAATTCTCTACCTACCCATTTATGGTTCCTGACAATGTTGGAATATTGAAGTCCTTCTTCAACCTCCTTATAAGCTTTAAAGACATTTCTCCTCCCCACCCCCCCCCCCCCAATTTTTACCTGTCTATCTTCAATGCAATTTCAAGCCACCCTGCATTGAATGCTGCCTCTGGTACAATAATGACCGATCTTCCCCTACCTATTACCCCAATGATGGAAATTTAACGACCATAACTATTGAAATTCCTTGCACAGTATGTCTCTGATATTCTGTCTTTGGTTTTCCACCTTTTCACATAATTACCTTTACAGCCACAGCATCGATTTTCTGCTGAATGTAGTCCTTCTGATTAGGTTCCTTCCACGCTCTGTCCATTCAACCCATTCTTCAGCATTTGTTGTACATCTCTCTATCTCATATGATTTGAAACCCAGCGCAAAGTATATAATGTTTTCCTTCATACTATAACTAATTTGGAAATATTTTTGTATCTTAAGGAAGAAGGGGATTTTCCGGCAAGAAGGACGCCGGAAAGGTTACTCTACAATCCTAGAAAGTAGGAGAGAGAGTGTCCTAGGGTACTGTGCCTGTGAGCATTTTTTAATTTATAAACAAGTTGTAAAAATGGTGAGATTATTGATTGTAGTACATATTTTACATCTTAAAATTTTCATTTAAGTCAATATTAAGATTCAACTTAGATTGGAAGTAGTAGTAGTAGTATTCTACAATTAATTAGAATTTAGTGCAAATATTAGCATGTAGAGAAAGGGATCAGGTAGTTGGGATAGATGAACGGAGGTCAATTAAGATGTATAAACTCAATCGAGGAGAGATCCATCATCTACTACAAGTTCTCAGATTTTCATGTCAATCTGGATTTACATCTCCTGTTTCTGGGTTCATGGTCAACCACTACCTGCAAAAGGGTGACTAATCCATGTGCTTGCTTTTCTTTCTAAAGGACAATTGCACATCTAAAATGGTGCATCAATTTCTTACTCACTACGTAAATCAGAGAAAAAAGAAAAAGATATGAAAAAAAGACTACATACTTTAGTACTGCTCGTAGTAGCAACAAATCATGCTCTTCCTTCCAAACTCGTCCGCCTTTTAATGCAGGAAACCAAGATACAATGTCCTTGGAAAAAAGAGGACCATTTGTCTCTTCCGAGGAAGCCTTCACCTGAAACAACAGAAATTATTGGTGAAATTTTAATGACTAGCCTACATTTAGAACTTTGGCTTATGGAAGTATACTTTTGTCATTGACGAGGGTATCAGAGATCACTGGAAAAAGTTAGTAGTAGCAAAACTATATCTGACATCCATGCATAAACTGCATATATAACTAGTTTACTGATACAAGACATCATGGGTATACTTCATTACTATACAAGTGGTACCACTTTCTTGTTGCAAACAATTTGCCTTTACCTATTAAAAAACTTCTCGCAAATGCATGCCTCATCTTAAAATTTACCGCAAAAATAGGCCTGTAATCCACATTAAGGCAATATAGTCCTATCACACCATCCTTGAATTCCAGCAAGTTATCTGATTTAAAATTTACCTTGTCCCTTATAAGAAGCAAAACTGCAATCCTAAGGAGCACATCTTGTATTCTTAGTCCTTCTTTTGGAACCCCGTCTGCAATCCAAATGTTTTTACCCAATTTGGTGAGCAGAAAGAGAGAGAGAGAGAAACTAAAGCAGTAAAGCATATAAATAAGAGCTTCACAAAGCAAGATGTTAAGAATAAGTATTTCACCTGTAAATGTTGGTGATTCGGTGATATCTTCAGCTATGTGAGACAAAAACAGATTTCCATAACTGTACGACAGATGTTAGTTTCAATGAATTGTTCTCCATTCCACATAAATCAAGTGCAGCTACTAAATCAATCTATAAGTGGGGGGAAATACAACAGTAAGAATTTGTCAAATAATACCATATGATCAACCACAATATATGAGAAGTTGTCAGCTGCAACTAACAGAGAATCAAATTTAAGTTCATTTGGCACCAATATCTTGCAATAACAGAAATAGCATCGATGCGCACAACACTTCGGTGATTCAGTAGGCACAGTCAATACAAGAGGGGACCAGGAAGATCAGTGAAGAGCCACTTTTTTGAAAGTCCTGAGATCTCTTCTCTTTCATTTTATAAATTTTTGCAATCATGATTACAAGGCATGTGATGTATTCTAACCCTCAAGGGTTGGCCTGGTGGCAATAGACTCGAGCCTTGGGGTTTGCTCCCTTTCAAGGTCTCAAGTTCAAAACCCACTGGGTGCAAACAATTTATGAGGGCCGTCGGACCGGGTAAAACCTGAATTAATCGTGGTGCACTTGCGGGAAACACCTTGCCGAGGGCTTGTGCACCCCGGGATTAGTCGGGGCTCTTAGAGACTTGGACACCCGGTGCAAATCGAAAAAAAAAAAAAAAGGCATGTGATGTATTCTCTAAAAACCCTTTTAGCAGAGACATAGCTATGGAAACAATTTAGTTAACACATTAACGGCAGTCCATTTCTTTTATCAGGATGCCAGCAGCCAATGACAGAGAATTGAAGAATATACAATATCAAAGTTGATATCTCTACGTACTCTCTTATTTCTTCATAAGTTTTCTGCTTAAGTCGTGGTGTGAATTCTGCCCAGTCATAGTCACCAACACCAAATCTGTAAAGATGATATAGTATTTCAATACATTCATGTTTTTGAGTGCACAACAGAGAAATAACAAAGAACTGAAAGGAAGATAGCAAGACGAGACCTTACCTCATTAAAATTTTGACAAATGCAGCCCTTTGGCTTTGATTAAATCCCAGTACTCTAAATGATTTTCCTTCTCCTTCCATCAAAGGAAGTGGCACTGAAGAGTCCACTGCAAGCATAAAGAACTTTTATTTAGATACTATCAAGTATCCTAATTGAGACATTTTTAATAAGTCGAGTTGAATTGTGAAATGAGATCAAGTGTTCATATTTCACCGCGGGATCTCTTTCTGTAAGGCCTTCTCACAACTGGCGCTCCAGGTAAAGCTGTCTCACCATCACTCAGATCAGCTTCATAGTTATCATCCTCACCGTCAGATGTCACCTCTTCCAGGCCAGCGAGATCATCGTCTTCAACAGACACCATCTGGGAGGAGAACGAGGAGTGTCATGACAAAAGGTAAGTATCTATCAATAACTGAGAATTGACCACAAAAAGTAAATACTAAACATATAAATTACAGAAGGCAAACTCGAGAGAATAACTAGATTAACGTGGTCAAATAAAGTAGAGTTTAGTGCTCTGCCAACTCATTCAACAGAAGAAAATTTGAATAAATTTGAAAACGTAATGGACTCTTGTGAATGGCATGCCACACCTGTTTACGACTCCTCTTTCCCTTGCCCATACCATTTAATTCTTCAACTTTATGAATTTCATATCTATCTCGTAACAATTCTTCCCAGTAGGTTGCTCTCTCAGAATTGTTTACTGTTGCTTTGTTCTCCAAGGGAGGAGTTGAGGTATCTTCTTCTGGTGTGGCTTCTGCTTCTTCTATATACTCAAAATTAGCTACCTGAAACATTCAGCAGCTTTAGCTTGTCCAAGATCAGGGAACCAAATACAAAGCTCGAATGAAACCAGGGAAAAGAAAAAGCTCCAACGGAAAAAAAAGACTTTAGGAGGGCGATACATTCACAACTAAACTAATATATTGATAGTAAGAACATAAAAATTGTCTTCACATATGACTTTACTTTCTTCTAATTCAGAGCTAATAGCTTCAAAACAACTTCAAATATACAAGGCCTGAAGATTTCCTTATTCTTGCTGAGAAAAGTTTTCTTACCATAAGGTTATTCTTGCTGGAAAATCTTAGAGAAAACCAGTCGAAGTGTTTCTTGTTTAGGAGGTACTTAATAATCATGGGTAATGCCAAGAACCAAGCATAACAAGATGACCAGTAGTATGAAGCTCTGGATTTTAAGTACCGAAATATCAAGCTCAGATTTTCTTTGTTTTATCGTTAAATCAACTATTTATGAAGGTCATTCATTAATTTATTACAGCGGAAATAAAATAAAACTGTATTCAAGGTGCAACAAGGTAGAGACGCATGGCAATATGGTTATTGATAAAAGATCCTCCTATTACACCTCATCCACTTCTAATTTATTAACAGAGTTCCTCCTCTTATTAGCATTAGCTATCTTGTGGAGAACTTCCGTATACCATCTTTTCCTTCAACCCTTATCGTTAAATCACATTAAATTAGCCTTTTACAACATCATTTTGATGAAAGAAATTTCATTAAGGTAATATTTAAATTAGCGTTTACAAATTTGATAAATTAAAGTATAACAATAGATTGATTTATTACCAAGGTGACATGTATTATTCGTAGTGAATATATATATATATATATATATATATATATATATATATATATAAAAGGTATTTATTATATCCAATGTTAAAGTGAGCAACTAACACCTTGCAAATGCAACTGGTTACGTTATGAGTAGAAAGGGACATAAGAACATTCACTCAAGACATGAGCAATCATACTACAGTAGAAGTCTCCTTCTATATAAGACATTAGCTCTTCAAACTTTAGATTAAAGATTTTTATTCAACTTATACTGTTATAGCACTTCAGGGGAACCAAACAAATGTATCCTGTTCCTCCTCTTCTATGTCAAGTGCAAGTTTAACCTAATAATTTAACAGATTCAATTTAAGCACTGGGAAGGCCATCAAACAATCAGCTTATAATTAAGCATTTCAGAGGAGCCAAATGTGTGCTTCACATTCGTCTTTTTTCACGTCAAGTGCAGGTACAACCTAATATCTAACAGATTCACTTAGCACCGAGGAGGACACTATACGACCCCTAAGAGCCAGTATAAGAAGTCTAAATTTCATTGATAGAGAAGTGATATCATTGTTAAGAAGTTGAAGCTTGGCAAGAGCTTAAACTTTGGGAGAAGTTGGATTTAGGAGACATGAATGTGATTGCAAAACCCGGTGCTTCTTAAGCTTAAGAGCTCCATCTATCCCCAAGAAAATAAAAACATGAAACAGAGAGAGAGAGAGAGAGACTTTAAGGAGCTCATAGGAAAAAAGGAAGCTAATATGACCAAAAGGCAAGAATCTTAACTTTGATTCAGTCTGGGTATCAATCCTGATGATGTTTGTCTATACCTTTTGAATGATTTAGAGCGCACAGGAAAATATCAATTATACACTGAAATACACTGAAAATTCAACGAAATAAGCAAAGGATAGATTGTAAGATCAAAATATCATTGCAATGCATCTAACATAGGACTCAACATGATTACAAAAGTTAATTTTTTTTATAACCGAGAAATCCTCGAGGGTCAATGACGCACGGTTTGAAACTCGGTGGATAATAAGCCCGGCCTTGTACCATTCTCCACTTAAAAATCAGGCTTTTGTATGAGGTAAGGTTCGAACCTGTGACATGCGCCTAGCCCACACTCACAAGTTGCCCTCTTTACTAGACCAAATCCCTGGGGGATACAAATGTTAATATTATTACCAAGAGATAACAAAATTTTGTAGGTCCTTGTAGCTCAAAAGTAAAGAATCATGTTTAACCATTTTCTGGATGTCACTGTTCACCTAAATTAACTGAAGGATGCCTAGTTGACTATGTCAATTAGGGCTTGCATGGCATTTAACATTGGCATGTGAGCAGCTTGGACATAGTAAAGCTGACAGGATAAGTTGATAGAGGAGGAAGAGCCTTTAACCTTCAGTGCAGAGGGACAAAGTATGTCCTAACCTAAATAATGAAAGTTTATTGCGATGATCCCCTTCCAGGCAGAAAAAATAAATACAAGACGGTGCTGGAAAAGAGAACAGAAGGATATGAATGTCTTACCACAAGCTTCAAAACATCAGATGCTGGAATGTTATAAACATGGGAAAGGTAAACTTTTTAGACAGAACCGAACAGTATTAAATGCATTCTAAGTAGTGCTTGCATAAAGAGAATGTAGTTATGTAGGATGACTCTTGAACCTATGGAAATGGAACAGTGTGATATCGGAGTCAGATATAAGGTCCGGCATATAGAAGACATGACCTATACCCAACAGATTGGCAAGGGACCATGCATGACCGAAACGTGAGCTTTTGACACTGAAGGTCACATGGTATAATTCAGCTAACTCCTTACCATAGAGATGTCGGGGGAAGATAGGTAAAATTCATTATCACTGCAAAATCACTTTCAATCATAAAAGTGTTATAGAGGAGATATAAACCTTAAAGGCCTTCAAAAATGAATCCTCTTCTTCATCGTCCAATACAGCATCCTCATCTCCAAATTGGTCGCGATTGAGCAATCTGAGAAAAGAAAGTAGAAAAATCTTCCATTCACGTGATATAAACCAATACCAACTCTAAACGAGAACTAAAGAAAAAAGAGAGAAACTGCACCTGACCTAACGAAAACTCACCTATCTATTGCAGCATCATCGTAATGAATTTGCCGCAATTTTCCAGCCTCATCATTCTCATCAGCAAATAACTCTTTTGAGCCATACCTTATAATATCATCCAGTTCTTCCTGCATTAAGATCATATAAGCCACCTACCACTTTAGCATCATACATCTAAATGGCAGTTCTTTTGCAACAGCCAATAATGATGAGACTCCACAGATAAGACCAAAGTTTTTTTTTTTTTTTTGGGGGGGGGGAGGGGGTGTAGGGAATGAAAAATGATTAAGTATTGAAATCAGCCATTAGACTCGGAAGTACATCAAATAAGGACACTTGTACTTTTCAATACAGTACAGTTGCACTGACCAAACATCACTAATTCCGCCTGGCCATCTATCTAACCAACCAAAGGAAATTAGTAGGAGACCATGTACTAGGTAATATCTTGGTCTCTGTAACAGAGAGAGGAGGGACACAATCACAAGCATATATATCAAGAAATACACAATATTTTGTTCAAAAGCACAAAAGAATTATATTAAAGCAAGATTTGATAGGACAATTTACTGATTGAGAGACACAAATAAAAAATAAATATTCTTTTGGGTTATAGTGAGATCTACATGATCACTTTTACGAGGCCAACAAGTCCCTCTTTAAGAATTTGGAAGTCCCAAAGTTTCATTTACTTACTTTCACCTTATGAGTTTTTCCTCAGAATGGAAGTTAAATCACTTCGGTTCAAAATCGACGATTACAAAAATCTGACATTGTTATAGGTGCATCAAAGATTAAAGCAGTACTATGATAGAGAAATAGCAGCGTGAGTTCAACAAAATTCAAGATTTTTAAGTTGCGTGGATCTAAAGCCTCCATTCAACAAGAGTATACAAAATTGTAGCTAAGTGATTTCGTTGAACTCACGCTGCTATTTCTCTATCATGGTACTGCTTTAATCTTTGATGCACCTACAACAATGTCAGCTTTTTTTCTTCTTTCCCATACCAGTAGTATTAGTGCATATTCTCGTATTGTCTTATTCTTAGATTTCTATTACTACTTCTTGTTTATTTTGCTTCAGCCATCTTAGTATCTAACTGTTGTTAATGTTTCTTTTTCATGGCTTCTACACTACCGTATTTTTTTCATTACTGTTGTGCTCATGCTTTCCTTGAGCCGAGGGTCTATTGAAACAGCCTCTCTACCTCCACAAGCTATAGGGGTAAGATATGCGTACACAATACTATGTTTGTTGTTGTCTAAGCCTTGATAGGCGAAGTTACCTAGTACATATGCTCGTGGGATGTAGCAAGTACATATTATCCGGTCGAATAGTCAAGGTGTGCCAAGCTGGCCTAGACGCCACCGTTATATGATGCACACAAAATTGTAATGTCTTCAACGACTTGTACACACTCAATGCAAGAATAATTTAATTGTTTAATGCATAACATTTCATCGTCTATTGAACACCCAGTATCCTCAGAACAATGTTGTCGCCTTGCGTCGACCAAACAATCCAAACAAGATAGTAAAGTACAAAGGAACTTAAAGAACCACAATGGTCAATTCAGAAAGATGGCAATTATTGAAGACTAATATAAATAATCAAAAGTGTCCCTATTAGACAACTTAAACTTTTAAACGAGACAATTCATATAATTCAACATGCTTTAAGAGCATGCATAAGGCCTAAATTTGAATCGCACTGCTAATTATTGCAAGTACTTTCTCCCCGTAAAAATACATTTTATAAATCTTAGACAAAGAAGTAACTGAAATTCAACATAGTATAAGAACAAGAACAGGTCCTAGGTTTGAGTCACACATTCCCCCATCTCAAAACATTTCCATGTGCTAGTGATGCATTGAAAGCCTAAACAAGTATTAAAACTTTTCCCATCTCTACCAGATTAATTTTTTGGATCAGATGGTTCACACTTCACAGAATGCAACTAGAGTAAAAAATGACCTCAGAGTTATGGATATCTAACCATTAGCATTAAAAATGACCTTAGAATTTAGAATATATGTAAAATCGAGCAGTAGATCACATTTAGTCTTAACTCAAAAGATTGTGAATAAGTTACCTGGTTGATGTTTTGTGCTTTAAGCCTTCCAACAACTAGATGTTCCAAAATCATTTTCTTCTTGGTCATTTGCATCATTCTTTCCTCAATGGTTCCTCTTGTTATGAGTCGAAAGATCATTACCTGGAAAATCAAAAATGAAAAACACCTATTAAAACCAAGAAAACACTGTCAACATAACTATCTCTTCTTCTGTCATGATGTCAAGGCTAACGGATATCAAGTTTTTTTGGGGGCCAAGTACACTAGAACGGAAGAAATTGTAACCTTATTTGTTTGTCCAAGCCGATGAGCTCTAGCCATTGCCTGTAGGTCAGCATGGGGATTCCAATCACTGAGAGATAGACACTAAAGAGATAAGCAAGAAGAACCACACGCACATACAATAACAACAACAACTAAGCCTCGGTCCCAAACAAGTTGAGGTCCGCTATACAAATCATACTGACCATGTTATAAGAAAAAAACTCATCTATGGCCAATTTTATTTATAAGGAAAAAAAAAAAGGGGGGGGGGGGGGGGGGCAAGGCATCCTGCGTTCACCCAGAGTCCAGGGAAGGGCCGCACCCCAAGGGGTGTGATGTAAACAGTTCATCCTAATGCAAGCATTAGTGGCTGCTTCCACGGCTCGAACCCGTGACCTATAGGTCACACGGAGACAACTTTAACGTTGCTCCAAAGCTCCCATTCAATATTATACAAAATAAGAAGAAGAAGAAGAAAAATAGAAAGTACTAGAAATTCTTTACATTTTTTACTGACCTAGAGAGATTCCTTTCATGGTCGTCAGAGAAAAAAGGAATTCAAAATAAACATATAAATGATATAAAGGATATGAATAAAGGAGTTGTCACTAGCATCTAACAAAAAATGCTTTCGGTCAAGGAGGCAAACTTTTTATGCTTTTTTAAGAGCAAATTAGGGTATTGACTCAAAAAATATGGATATGAATATTTTGACCTATTAGGATTTTGACGGAAGTCTTTACAAGATTGTGGCCAAGGTAACTGATCAGTGGCATACTTTCATTCGAGGATCAAATTCTTGATGCTTTGGGATAGCAAACTAGCGTATTGATCCAAGAATTACAGTAATCTCCCAGAGTGCTAATCAAGTTGAGACGGCACCCATTTGTATGGAGAGAGAGAGGGGGGCGGGGGGAGAGAGAGAGAGAGAGAGAGAGAGAGAGAGAGAGAGAGAGCATTCTGGAATATTATATTACCTATCATATATAATTACTGTGTCAGCAGTTGCAAGATTAATTCCTAAGCCCCCAGCTCTAGTGGAAAGCAGAAAGCAGAATCTTGAAGAATTCTTTGCATTAAATCTGTCAATTCGGATTTGTCTTTCTGCACCGGGAACTTTTCCATCAATCCGCTCATATTGCCATTTCTGCAAACATTTACAGGTAAGTGCATCAAATTTTCAGATAATAAAGATGAGCATGAGACCAGGTTTTAAAATAATATACAAAACTAGTATCTTTACCTTATAGTTACAGTAGTCTTCTAGCAAGTCGAGCATATGCTGAAATTGTGAATATATAAGAACTCTGTGACCTTGGTCTTTAAGCTTAACCATCATCTTGTCCAGAAGTTGTAATTTGCCAGAAGATTCCAACAGCTGCCTGCCCAATCAAATCGATCCACAGTGCAGAGAAATCATAAGTTGATAGAAAGAGCTCAATAATGTACATTTTCTACTAAAAAGAAGCTCCGGTGGTACACCCTTCTTGCAGGCAAGATCATCAACGATCTCAGTAGGCAACATAACACTCCAGCTTCTAAAAGAAGGATTTTTGCACTTTAGGACCCAATTATTATATGAAACTCCTATGACCACCTATATTTAGCAGATTAAAACAATAGCTTTCGTCCAAATTAAATGGTATCATCAAAAAGAAAATAGAAGAATCACACTATTCCTTTTAGGGAAATTTGGCACTCTGACGTGGAGACATTAAAAAAAAGTTGAAAAAGGAACGAAACACTACTTTCTTAACAAGAAGAGACTGCTCTGACACAAACAGGAAAGCGAGAAGAGAACCCCATCTCATTTAACCTATTGCACCCCCGTCCAACATTAGTGTCCCTACTCAGAGCAGCCACAATTATCACCACCTTCCCCTAGCCCCCAGCCCTTGTCATCCTCTCACAACCGCCACTCCCTTATCACGTTGCCCGTACAATTTTTTCCCTTCCCATTGGCTTGGTCACAACTCTCACTACCACATCTCTTCGTCCCACAATATGCTGTTCTTCTACCCGCTCTAGCTGCTGACATTCGTCTGTTTTTCAATATTGGAAAGCCTAGAAACCAAGGATATGGGGCTTCACCAAGGATCGGCGCTCAGCCCCCTCCTATTTGCTTTGGCGATGGATGCTCTAACTCGGCATATCCAAGGAGACATGCCGTGGTGTATGCTATTCGCCGACGATATTGTCTTAATAGACGAGTCGAGGGTCGGTGTTAACGAGAGGTTGGAAGTTTGGAGACAGACCCTCGAGTCAAAGGATTTAAGAAATATTTGATAGATGATTTACTTGGAGTGCAAGTTTAGCTCCGAGCCGAGCGAAGAAGGAGCTGGTAGGGACGTGAAGCTTGGTTCTCGGGTCATCGCCAAGAAGGACAGTTTCAGATATCTTGGGTCGGTGATCCAGGGTGACGGAGAGATCGACATGGATGTCACTCACCGAATAGGGGCTGGGTGGTCGAAATGGAGGCTTGCGTCGGGAGTCTTGTGTGACAAGAAAGTGCCACAGTATCTCAAGGGGAAGTTTTATAGAGCTGTGGTTAGACCAACAATTTTGTATGGGGCGGAGTGCTGGCCAGTGAAGAACTCCGAACTCCCATATGAAGGTAGCGGAGATGAGGATGCTCAGATGGATGTGTGGGCACACCAGGTTGGATAGGGTCAGGAATGAAATTATTCGGGAAATGGTAGAGGTAGCCCCAATGGATGAGAAGCTGCGAGAAGCGAGACTCAGGTGGTTCGGGCATGTGCGGAGGAGAAGCCCCAATGCACCGGTGAGGAATTGCAAGCGGATGTCGGTAGTTGGCGCGAGTCGTGGCAGAGGGAGGCCCAAGAGGTATTGGGAGGAGGTGATTAGGCGGGACACGACTATTATGCGGCTTTCCGAGGACATGGCTCTTGATAGGAAAGTCTGGAGGTCTAGTATCAAGGTTGTAGGTTAGGGGCTTCTATTATTTCGCGGGATAGGGATGGGTCGGGGGGAGGTTCCTGATTGGTTAATATCTCTATGAGTACTCCTAGAATTACTAATGCCTTTTATTCATGTTGTTGCTTTGTTTACTTTGCCCTTTTATATGTCGGTTTTTTGTGGTTTATTCTGGAGTCACTAATGCTTTTTCTTTTTGTTTTGTTTTTGTTTTTTTCCTTTTCTCGATCTTTCGCCGAGAGTTGATTGGAAACAACCTCTCTGCCCTATCGGGTAGGACTATACTGGGTAGCTGTTGTTGTTGTTGGAAAGCCTAGAAACCACCCTCCTTTCCCTGTCCTTGTCCCTGTCCCTATCCCGCTGTTCACAGGGAACAACACTCCTGCCCCAATTGAACCCACATTCCCTTCATAAATTACATATCTCCGACTCCACCCCCAACACAGATGATTCCCCCTAACCTTCTGCCTGTTATATTCCTTTGTTAAAAGATAAAAATAGATAGAGTTTGAATTTTTTATTAATAAGGTAAATAAAAGAGTTCCAACTTACCTTATAACACCTTTTCTAGATTTTCATTAACTGTCCATTAAGTGCCATTTTGAAAAATTATAGGCCGGACCTATGACCAGAATAATGGAGGCCGGTTACCGTTTAGCAAAATTAGAGTGCCACAAAATTCCTTTAGAAAACTACAACAACAAACTTGATCTTCAACAAGAAGAGATTAATACGGTGGATTATAAGATAAGATATATACTTGGTAAACTCATTATTATCCTCTGGTTCAACACCTTCTAACATAAATGGATGACAGCAGAGCTTCCGCAGTTCCATAACCACATTTATGAGGGAAATCTGATAGACAAGCATCAACCAAGGTCAGAATTCCTGTTATAAAGCAAGAAGGATATATCAAACAGAAGAAGCTGGCGCACCTGAGCACCTCCTTTGCGAGTCAGTATCTGGAAGTTACGTGTCAGAATTGCTTTGTAATATTCTTTCTGCTTGCTACTCAATTCCACACGTAAAATAAGCTCCTTTTTTGGAGGTAGCTCCTTCATGACATCTTTCTTGACCCCTGCAGCCGACAAAAGACACATACATAAAAAACGAACAAAGATGATGTATCTTGAAGCATTGTCCCATCGCATGACACTTTTTTTAACTTAACTATCAACCCACTCTGGAACTGTAAGTACTTGTACATAAAGCTAATCTCTAACTTTTAAGAAAGACTGCAAAATCTTCAGAAGCTTAATCCACTTGTCCCTAGGCAGCATTATACTCTATACCAATGAGTTACTTAGGAGTAAGCATGCATGTGGGGCTCCATGAGAATGGCAGACTACAGTCATCTAATGATGTTATGGCGGATTTGAGAGGAGGCTAGTGACAGGCAACATAGAATTTCCAATGACAAATGATGGTAACGAGCACTTGGCATCTAATTCTTAGTTGTTGGACCCACTACAATTTGGAAGTTCTTACACCACCCAGTTATTATAAAGAATGACAATTTAGGAATTAATATGCAAAGATTTGGAGTAGTATGTTGGAACACCCTGATAATACATACTTTCACAAATCAATGTAAACTATAAACAACTAATGCACATCCATGACAAATCATGAAAACAGTTTTGAGATTTATACTTCTGAGCAGATGGGGTGCCAGCATTTTATGAAGTCTTGAAATCTGTTCTTCTTGACTAATATCCTCAAATTCCTGTTGGAATTCCTCCAAGCTTCCAAACTGCAATCAAGTTCCATATAGATATCACATCACAATAAACCAACAAGCAAATTGGTTAGATACAAGCTGCTTCTAGAAACCTGTCAGGGCACTGACCTTTCCAGCATCAAGGAAGTGCATAAGCATAAAAAGTTCATCCAGATTGTTCTGAAAGACAGCAAGAAATAAGGTGAGTGTCATAACTAACTCGATACAAGTAAGTTTTGCATTTAAACATAAGAAGTAGATAATAGATGAGGGCAGTGAGATGGCAATGATACTCACAAAAAACAACAACAACAACAACAACAACCCAGTATATTCCCACAAGGTGGGGTCTGGGGAGGGTAATATGTAAACAAGCCTTACCTCTACCCGAGAGGGCAGAGAGGCTGTTTCCAATCGACCCTCGGCGCAGGGAAAAGAAAGGCAAACAAAAACAAAAATAAAAATAAAACAAAAACCGCATTAGTTACGCCAGCATACATCGCATAAAAATTATCTAAACATAAGAGACATAAATACCATAAATAAGTAGGCATGCATCCAATGATATTAAAACAGTAACTACCAGAAACGACTACCACAAGAGAACACAAACTAATCATCTATGGGCGGCCCTACCACGCCTCACCCACCCCGGGAAAGGAGTACGAAAAATCTAAAAGTTCCTATCCTACAATCCTGATACTAGACCTCCAGACTTTCCTATCAAGGGTCATGTCCTCGGAAATCCGCATCCTGGCCATGTCCTGTCTAATTACCTCTCCCCGGTATCTCTTAGGCCTTCCTCTGCCTCGCCTCACACCAACCACCGCTAGCCGCTCACAACTCCTCACCGGGGCATCGGGGCTTCTCCTCCGCACATGCCCGAACCACCGAAGCCTCGCCTCTCGCATCTTCTCGTCCACTGGGGGGCCACCCCCACCTTCTCCCGAATAACTTCGTTCCTAATCTTATCTAACCCGGTGAGCCCGCACATCCACCTAAGCATCCTCATCTCCGCAACCATCATCCTCTGAACATGAGATTTCTTCGCCGGCCAACACTCCGTCCCATACAGCATGGCAGGTCTAACCACAGCTCTATAAAACTTCCACTTGAGTTTATGTGGCACTTTCTTATCACACAAGACTCCCGAAGCAAGCCTCCACTTCGACCATCCCGCCGCTATACGGTGAGTGATATCCCCGTCTATCTCCCCGTCCCCCTGGATCACCGATCCAAGGTATCTGAAACTATCCTTCTTGGCTATGGCCTGAGATCCAATCATCACGCTCCCTCTCACTTCGCTCGGCTCAGCGCTAATCTTGCACTCAGACAATGATACTCATAATAACAGTTATTATTAATATTATAATTGAAGGGGAGTCTTGGAGTAATAGTAAAGGCATGATCGATTGCCAACGTTTATACACATATTTTTCGACTCAACTACGGTAATACATTTTCTCCCATGGCTAAGATTACTTTAGTCTGTCTCTTTCTATCTATGGTTTTCATTCTTCATCGGCGTATTTACCATTTGGACATTAAAATGCATTTGTTCGTGGGAATTTAGAAGTTGAAGTATATATGGAGTAACCATCAGGTTTTTTTTGCTTAAGAAGTCTCTGGTAATATGGTGTCCAGGCTACGACAATCACTCTCTGGCCTGAAGCAGCACCAGGAACATGGTTTGACAAATTCAGCAACGTTATTCAGGAATTTGGCACGACTTGCAGTGAAGTGCTTCATTCTGTGTCTATCGACACTCTGCTCCTGATCAGTGCATGTGGTGGTTTATGCTAATGATAAAGTCATTAAGGTAATGAGGAGGGAATTACCAAATTGAAGCACCATTTTTTTCAACACGTTCAGACCACGGACCTTTGATTTGTTGCGGTTCTACTTAAAGTACTCAGGTTTGAGGTTGTCCATTTTAATTCAAAAAGAACTATAGAGGTTGTTCTATCCAGATCAGGTTGTTATTTAACAGAGAAGTATCCCGAGATATTCTTAAAGAGACGAGAATGACAGCTTGTACTTGATAATTCCATGAATCCGAATGTTAAGCTTCTACCTGGTAGATACGGGAGGTTGGTTGGAAAGTTAAATTATCTCACTGTGACACTGACTTGACCTGACATTGCTTTCATAGTGAGTCCTGTTAGTCATTCCCTATATTTTTCTCCTTGTGATAGTCATTGGAATGTGTGATTCGTATCTTTTGATAATAAAATTTGCTCCAGGGAAAGGACTACTAGATGAAGATCTAGGACATGGCAGATTGGACAGTCACCTCGGACAAACGATCAACCTATAGATACTTTGTTCTAGTTGGGGGAAATTTAGTATCTTGGAAAAGCAAGAAAAAAAAATGTAGTTGCAAAATCAAGTGGAGAAACAGAATATCGGGCTATAACAGTGGCAACCCGTGAACTCATATGAATCAAGCAACCATTAAAAGGTTTAAAACTTGGAGAGATTAATCAAATGAAACTTGTGTGTGATAATCAGGTTGCGCTTCACATAGCATCAGACCCAGTGTTTCAAAGGATCAAGTACATTGACGAACTTATTTCCCAGCTCGCCCTTCACCAATGGTGTTCCTTCTACAAAAATGTTAGGAACATGATCATAGCAGTAGAATTACATTTCAGAGAAAGTTTGCTTTGTTTGGTTAATGCAATATAAGACTTCAAATAGTATGAATAACAGGATATCTAAGAGAGAAAAGAAAGACAAACACCTATATAGAATGCAAACTGCGAACAAACCTGAAGAGGAGTTCCAGTCAAAAGAGTACGATGTCTACTAGAGTACTGCTTCAATGAAGAAAACAACTTCGAATCCTTGTTTTTGAGACGGTGACCTTCATCAACAATCTAAATACAAATGTCAGCAACCTTGGAGGCAAAGCACATATAAACAGCAAACAACACACTTGAGAGTTAAAGTAATTACCATGCACTCCCACTTTATCGGCTTTAGAGAGGCAGAGTCCAAGTTGATCATTTCATATGATGTCAGGAGGACATCAAATTTTGTTAGTTCTTTCTTACTTTCACCAACTGTCAGACCAAATTTCTTTTTCTTGTGCTTGAGGGAATTTTTAGGAAAGAAAAATTCATATTCCCTGATAACAGCACGAGCTTGTGCAGAACCAACGTACATAACCTACAGTATCACTTCTCGTTAGAAGAACTATATCAAATATTCATGATACGGAAGTCGAAAGAAATCCCAACTTACCACATTCATTTGAGGAGCCCAAGTGGCGAACTCCCGCTCCCAGTTTCTCAATGTTGAAAGAGGAGCAACTACTAAATGAGGAGAGATATCCTCCTCAAAAAGAGAGGCTAGGAAAGCAATACTCTGTATTGTTTTGCCTGCAAGCCTTAGAAAGCATCAGAAAAGAACAAAGCCACAGTGTAATAGAAAAAACTATATCAAAAAAGATGAATTGAAACAGTAATTCACCTAGACGTCACATCGAAGTAATCATAAAAGAAAAGGATACAAAAGGACTAACACAGTGGAAGAACAGAATAAACTCACCAAGCCCCATCTCATCTGCAAGTATCACATGTGTTTGTTTAGACCAAGCAAACCGTAGGAAATTAAGCCCTTCCAGCTGATACGGATGCAGCGAGCCTTTATTTCAACCATGAATGAAGATTAATAGGAATCTTTTAGATGAATATAATGGCATTTAATGAAGGAAAATCGAGGATACCTCCAGAAAGAAATTCGGGACTGCTTTCATACTGTTGAAATTCTCTGGGATTTGGTTTTGATTCAGTGCTCTCAGTTGGCCCACTTTTTTGTTTACTGGAAGAAACTTTGTCATATCGAGACTGAACTCTATGATATCTTTCAATTTCTAGCTGAAAAGAAGAAATGTCAGATTCAAATTCCCAGTAGCACTCATCATAAGGAAGCTCCTTCCACTTTACAAGATACTCTTTCTCTTCACCTTCTCCCCTGTAAGTACAATAGCATAGTTACACAGTGCAATTAACCTGAAACTTACACTAAATTCCAAATAATACACCAAAGGCCACGTGCACATGAACTATTTAAGAAAAATAAAACTAAAGAAAATAGGTACTATAACAGCCTCTGCAAAAAATTATATATTGATTATTTGTTCTTTCTGCAGTATAAAAGGGGGAGGGGAATTTTTTTTATGAAAAGGTAGGGATTTTATTAATGAGTACCATTGAGGTACAAAAAGAGAAAGAAGAAAGAGTAAGGTTCAAAAGAGGGAAAATATTGTCTTAGCACAAAAATAAACCGCGAGCATCAAATGTACTATCTTTCCTAGAGAAACTTTCTAAAAGAAACCCTGTATGGATATGTTGTAAGGTCAGAAAATCTTCACATAGGTGAACATCGTCACTCCATGTTTGTTTATGAGAACTGATTCTAGCACATTTGGCCACTTAGTAACTTATATTTCATTAAGACGCATCGCAACATTCCACTAGCACCAACATCCTTAATGCAATGAGTGAAGTAGTCTCTACATAAGAGCTATCTAAATCCTTCTAAAAATTTACAACAAATACAAAGTACCTATGTTGGTGGGTGATACTAGGTACTCAATGAAATAGTCGAGGTGTGCAAGCTAACCCAGACATCACCGTCATCAAAAAGAACATATAAATTAACCATTGAAAGAAAAACATTCAGATGGATCTAGCTCAATTGAAATCTACTATTTTACTCTTTAAACAAGACCTGCAAGCAAGAATTCGGTCAACTGTAGTCCACTCTGATCGAATAGCAACATAGTCCTCTTCAGAGTTAGTCACTGAAGACATTTGACGATGGAAATTATTCACTTTAGTCTTTAAACGCGGATGTAGCTTGTAAGCTTTCAGAAACTCTTTTTCAGGCACCCTGCAACAGTGATAGGAGAATATAACTTCAACAACATCAATACGCATTGTTTCAAAAGTTTTAGGAAAGGAAACCAAAATGGGTACAAGAAAACTTGGTAACAAGGAGCAACAAAAATCTATTAGCTTTATCACAAAATCTAGCACTAGTCTGGAAAAGGTCAATTGGCTAAATTTTTTATTAAAAAAATAAAGGAGAACAAGACTCCTATGAAGCAAAGCACTATTGAAGGTACTAAAAGAAGCTCCCATAGGATATTAAATCGTCACCAGTGCGGATAGAATAGAGAGCAAATAAAGAAGTAGCAGAGAAAGGATTGCTACAAAGAGATACCATATGCAGTGAAGATAGGACAATCCTTTCCACTTAACAAGATACTGTTTAACAAATACTTGCTTCGACCCTGTCTTGGAAGCATCACTATCATCAGCAACAGTTGGGCGCATTTCACAATCCAATATCTTGTCAATATCATTTAGGGGGCTCACCTACAAATAGATGGTAAATCATAGTGAAAAAGAAAGATTCTGATAGTACGGATGGACTTTCATGCTTTACAGAGGAAGGGAACATACACATTCAGGACACCTCCAGCTGCTAGGAAGAGGAGCTTTTAGTGGTGGAAGTAAACACTTAGGATGGTAAGCATAGTTACACGATTCACAGTACAAAAAATCGCCCTCTCCTCCACAAGCTTGACAGGATTCATCTTTCTATAATAGAAGTTTACTTTCATCATTTTCTCCAATGTAAGTAAAATTAATAAAGATCATTAACGTGCAACAAAAAAGGGGCATGCAAAGAATCTAAATTAGACCAGGATATAAGTATGTACAGCAAAGAAATAGCATAGAAAAGCAATAATCAAGAGCAATTTACCGCGTCAGGACGGATAATTTTTTCAAATATTTCCTGGTTAGGCTGAGACTTCTTATCAACTTCATCGTCAGAGTCATCAAATAAGCTGTAAATGGGTCTTCGATCTGTTCGCACGCGAAGCCTCTCCACTAGGCTCGACATTTTCTGCAATTAAAATAAGAATTAAACAAGGCGCGCAAGTTAAACACGATAGCACCCCCAAAAAAATCACAAAATCAGTTGAACCCAAAATAAAACCAGATACGTTTAGTCCGAATATGTTTTTTCAGCTGAAACAGAGATAATTGCACAATTTTTGTGGCTCCAATTTATACTAAGTAGGAACTAAACTGTAAATAACTTAAAACCTTGGATCAGCCACTTGGAATTCAATATCAAGTAATATTCAGATAAATTTAGGTGGATGAGACGAGGAATAGGGTTAAGGCAGAATCTTTTGGTGTTGAGCTGAATCACCTGCTATGTGTTTGTGAATGTGCCCAGGAGAAACAATGCTGCTGAGAGTGAGCGAAAAGGACAGTTGGAGTACTCAGATTTGCTGAATTTATCGTTGTAGTAGGAACGACAGAGAAAGGAATTAGTTCATCTGAGGTTGTACCAGACAACTACCGACTTGTTCCCACAACGACAGAGGTGTCCCCGTCTTTGTTCACTTCTTTCCTTTTTTTTCTTGGGATATAATTTCCCAAAACCTACCTTAAGTTTCAACTTATGGATGAGTAATTTTATTTTGTGCCCTCGTACAGCTATACTAGTCTTGTGTTGTTTTTTTTTTTTTTTAAATTACTAGCTATGTCACCCTACAAACTTTACTAACAACAAATAGCCCAAAACAAAGTTAAAATTTCATGGTATAGCCAATTTTCACACTTATCAATGAAAAATAGCCACTGCTTACGAAGTCAATAAAAAATAGCCACTATTTTGCTACAACAGGGACCGGTCCCGTATAATATACGGGAGTTCTAGTGTATTTTTGTACAAACTACAGTATATTATGCTGGACCGGTATACTTTGTTAACTCCTGTAAAATTTGCGAGAGACTCGAGCACTAGTGCTCCAAACTCCAGTATATTATACTGGACAATTATACTGCTGAAACTCCCGTAAAATTTGCGGGAGTTCCAGCATAATTATGCTTGAACTCTAGTAAAATTTGCGGGAGTTCAAGCATAGTTATCCTGGAACTCCAGTAAAATTTACGGGAGTTCAAACATATTTATGCTGGAACTCCGATAAAATTTGCGGGCATATTTTTCCAGATTTTGAACAGTATTTTCGCTCAGATTAAAGTGGTTAAATTTCGATGACTTTTGAAACTTGGCTATTTTTCAACGACCAGTGGTAAATCTGGCTATTTTTTAATTTTACCCCAAAACAAAATATTTACTAAAAATAGCCCAAATATCATATTTGGCCCAAATAGTTTCAAATAGAGAAATTACCACCTATGTCATTCTACAAACTTTCCTAACAAAAAATAGCCCAAAACAAAATATTTACTAAAAATGGCCTAAATGTCATATTTGGCCCAAATAGTTTCAAATAATGTCAGTTTCTTTTTGTATCCGTTATTATTAAAAATTGAGTTCTCTCTCTTACTCTATATCTCTCACTCTCTCTCTCTCTTTCTGCGATTTTTTCCTAAATTCAACCAAAATTGATGAAATTGACGACAGAACAAGATACATTTTCGGTTATTTTTGTTTTATTTCAGGTATTTTGGAGTATAAAACCTCTTATTTTGTATATTTTTCTGAGCATGTGTTTTTGTAGAATCGATATTGCTTTTCTTTAGGCTTTTGCGACTAATTTTGTAAGTTTTGGTCGAGTTTGTGTATTAATTTCTTCACAAATTTCTGTAACCTTTGTTCGTATATTTTTTTAAAAAAAATTATCATTGAACCTAGTTTTAATTTTGAAACAGAGCAATATGAGAAGACAAACTCGTTCGATGAGTTCATCACCTTATTCAAAGTCTGCTTCAGTAGAAAAATCGAGCAACATTATAAGAGAAACTAGGTCGATGAGTTTATCTCCTCATTCAACCCCGATTTTAGTTGAGAAATCGATTGATGAACAAAATATGCGAAGTCAAAATCATTTCGACAGTGTTAAAGTATTAGAATCTCGAAAGAATATTATTGGAAAATCTGAGAAAAAAAAAGCAAGGGAAAACGTGTCGTAGAGGACGAAGTGAATTTGAGTGTCAAACAAAAAAAACAAGGTTCAGAAGGCAGAAAAAGTTAAAATTCCTAACAAAGTTTGTAAGGTATATACAATATTAGTTATACTTTTTTCTATTGTTGACTCTTCTTTTAGAATTTGGATTTAGTTTGTATTTGTTTGTTTCTAATTCGTGTCATGTATTAGCCTTGGAAGCTCTATATTCCAGTTGGTGAGCCGTTTCCTGTTACTCATTGGTCATCGTACACTAATGTGGACATTGTATCGGATTTACAGTCAAAGTTGACTGCTGTCCAGCTTTATATGTTTAGGAAACTCTGTTTTGGCTATTTCCTTGATTTACCTCGAGTTGCTATCCAGGCACAACTTATTCGTTCTTTAATGTTTAGGGAGTCGGTTCAAGATAAGTGTGACTAATTTTTTGTGAAATTGAATGACGAATATGTTTTACGTTTTGGTCTTCGAGAATTTAGTATTGTAAGCGGTTTAAACTGTTGTGGTAATGAACCTATTGAGGGTAAATTCAGTGGACCCAATACGTCGGTAGATACTTATTTTTCTGGTTTTGAAGTGGTATCAGTCACTTCTTGATTGTTTTGAGAAGAAGAAATGGTAGTGTAATGAAGACGCGATTAAGATTGCAATCATTTATTTCATAAACACATTTCTAATGTCCACTCATGCTCAGAAGACATTTAAAAGTAAACGTGATTTCCATCTTGTCGATAGTGGTGAGTATGGGTCGTTTCCACGGGGTAAGATTGCGTTTAGAGCTTTAATGAAGCCGGTGATGGACAGGTTGAGATGGAAGTCTGAGTTTTATGGGATTGGTGGATTTTCTCTTGCACTACAGGTGTGGTTCTATGAATGTTGCACCTTAGTTGATCAAAAATTTGTTGTTCGCATTGGATATCATACACCACGCATATTGAATTGGGAAATGACAAACAGACCAACGCGTGAAGACTTCTCTACTGGTTTCTTCAACATCAAATGGAATAAGGTACAATCTTTTATGTCTTGAAGGGATATACATTTATAATACACTATAATTCATTATTATACATCAAACATACAGTTTTTATACATCTTTGATACATCTAGGACTGAAGCACTTTTGGTTACATTTGTAGTTTAAAAATATTTCTCCGACAATTGAAGAGCTCAAAAGATTTACTTTGCCTGTTGAAGTTGCCGATTAGTATCATAAATATTTTACATCATGTAATAGGGGAAAACTTCCTATTGATGATAGCGATGATTTTGTCTCGCCACCCCCGAAACACATTAAGGAGCCTGTCCCACCAAAAAAAGTGCCAAAAAACCTGCCAGGCATCCGATGCACGTGGAGGCCGATTTGAGGGGTAAAGGTGTCACGAGTTAGAGATTTAGCCGATTCGAGGTAAGTAATGATTCTAAATACTGTCCTGAGGGTTTGAAACCCCTGATTACACATTGTTGTGGTATGGTTAGGTGACTTACATGCTAGATGACGAGCGTGGGGTAGAGCACCGCTGGGGATTGTGATTTAGTCCATCCCGATTGATTATTTTAATGCATATTTGATAGCTAATTGTTGGATATTATTATATTTTGGAATGTACGCCAAGTTTGGGGTCTTGTGCCGACTTGTTGAGACCCTTAGTGGCATTTTTACTATTTTTCCTCACTCTAATTATTTGAAAGCATATCCTCAGTCATGTTTTTACCTACTATTGCTTAAATCTGGCCTTATCACTATATTCTTAAAAATGTGAAAATTGTTTAGGCTGAGTTCCCTGTTTTACTCATGGTCCGAGTGAGTTGATGACTCAGGTAGACCGAGGGTCTGATTATGAGGTTGATGACTGAGATAGACTGAGAGCCTGATAGTGAGGTTAATGATTGAAAGAGGCCGATGGCCTGACTAAATTATATATATCTATGGATCGAGCTGCACGCTGCAATAATATATATATATATACGTGTATGGATCGGGCTGCATGCCACATCGATACTTATATGGATTGGGCTGCACGCCGTAGCGATATAACGCTTGGGATGTAGGAGCCCCTCCGGAGTCTGCATACCCACAGTGAGCGTAGTCAATTATATTTATGGATCGAGCTGCAAGCCACAGCGATATACGAATCGGGCTGCATGCCGCGACGATTACTATATGGTAGCTATTGAGTGTGAGTGTTAAGTGTGAGCGTTGATTGATAAGAGTTGAGTCACGAGTGACAAAGAGGCTTTACCATGGGGCGATAGATATATACATGCATATGAGTGATGCTTTGTCCGAGGGGGCTGGCTATGAGCTTATTGATTTTCACCCCTCTTTAAGTGAGTTTCTATCGAATATGTTAAATTATTGACTGTTTTCACTTATCTTTACACTGAGCTTCTGTCGAAAATGTTGAATAAATATTTTTAAACAACTTTCATTTAAGCCGTGGTTTATGAGATGTTCAGAACTTAATCACTGATTTGGCTTTTGTTATTTCCACTGAGATTTTCTTGTTATGAGATGTTTATGACTCCTGTTTTGCCCGAGGGGCTCTTTACGAACTATATTTTGCCCGAGGGTACAATTATGCTTTCAACTCTTTAATTATAAATGGTATTGAACCCCTACTGAAACTATTGGAAGATATTTTAAATAATTTTTACCAAAAGTTGAATTTTAAATGAGGCGTTTGTCTCATATTCTGATTTGGAAAGCATGTTGTGCTTATTGAGCCTAACATAAATGTGGATTCATTATTTCCTACTGCTCAGTCTTTATTTACTCTTATTACTTACTGAGTTGGAGTACTCACATTACTTCCAGCATATCGTTTGTGTAGATTCAGATATTTCAGAACCCGGTAGCGGGTGTTGGTTGCTCAGGCGCGGAGCCATCAGAGTTTACAAGGTGTTTGCCCGGCGTTCGCAACACTATTTCCTTCCTCTCATTTTCATTTATGTACTTAGTACATTTGTCTGTTTTTGTTGTATCAGACCTTGGTAGATGCTCATGGCTAGTGTCACCCTGATGTCGGGCTTGTATATTATTTCCGCATTGTTCATTCAAACTTATATTATGAAATATTATTTAATTAAAGGCTTAAAAAGGACTCTTGATGATTAAAGGGATTATATAAGTGTTGTGTCGGCTGGACTTGTCTTCACGAGAGGCGCCATCACGACCGGGCTTGTTTTGGGTCATGCCAAGAAAACTTCACCATACCATGCTCGTTGGGGAGTGAGAAATTTGACAAGGCCCTCTGCGATTCTGGTGCGTCTATAAATGTAATGTCGCTGTCAGTATTCAAGAAACTGGAAAGTGAGCTTGGATTGATCAAATCAATACCGGTGTCCCTACAACTGGCTGACCGAACTACTATTTTACCCGAGAGAATCATTGAGGATATTCTAGTGGGAGTGGATAAATTTGTGTTCCCCCTATATTTTATTGTGGTGGATATAGAGGTAAAGAAGGAGGTGCCTCTAATTCTAGGGAGGCCATTTTTATGTACATGCAGAGTTATCCTTGATATTTATGAATGGCAGCTTATGCTGAAAGTGGGCAATGAAAAAGTAGTATTCCAGATGAAGAGGATGATAAAATACCCTAGTGATGAGCCGTTCGCCCACTCGTGTTTCAAGCTAGACGTTGTTGGGAAATTGACTGAAAAATACAAGTTTGACAAACTTGTGGGGGATATTCTAGAGAGATGTATTACTTAGTCTAGCACGGTAAAGGATGAATATCCTGAAATAAAAAAAAAGGTTGAAGCTCTTGAAACCGAGCATGAAGTGATTGATGAGGAGGAACTCAAATAGGAGGCTTCTAAGCCAAATATGGAATTAAAAGTCATTCCCACTCACTTAAAATATATTTTTTCTTGAAACTAACAATTTTCTATGATTATTTGTGCTAACTTGGCAGGTACAAAGGAGCAAAAGTTGGCGGAGCTGCTGAAAAACACAAAAAGTCCATTGGCTGGAGTATACTTGATATTCAAGGAATCAGTCCAACCATTTGCATGCACAAAAATCATGTAGGGAGAAAATAGCAAGGCTGTGGTGCAGCCCCAACACAACTTGAACAAATATTTTGGAGCAGGCAGTGCATAAGGAGATTATCAATTGCTAGATGTGGGAGTGATTTTTCCCATCTCTGATAGTCAGCAGGTTAGTCAAGTGTAAGTTGTACGTAAGAAATGGGGCACCGATGGAAAAAATGAAGACAATGAATTGATCCCCACAAGAACAGTCACTGGGTGGAGAATGTGCATTGATTATAGACGGATGAATGATGCCATAAGGAAAGACTATTTTCCACTTCCCTTTATTGATCAGATGCTCGAAAAAAAGTGGTTGGACATGGATGCTAGTGTTTCTTTGATGGGTACTCAGGCTACAATCAGATACCATTGCCCTAGAAGATGTTGAGAAAGCCGCATTCACTTGCCCGTTAGGTATTTTTGCTTACAGAAGGATGCCATTTGGGTTGTGTAATGAACCTGCCACTTTTTTTTAGAGGTACATGGTGTCTATATTCTCTGGTTTAAACGGGAAATGCCTAGAAGTATTCATGGATGATTTCACCATTTTTGGTGATTACTTTGAGGATTTCTTGAAGAATTTAGAGCTCGTACTTAAACATTGTGAATCCACTCGCTTGATTCTTAACTGGGAGAATTGTCACTTCATGATGAGAGAGGGGATTGTTTTGGGCCACAAAGTGACTGCACGTGGAATTGAAGTTGATAGAGCTAGTTGATGTAATTTTCTAGGCTCCCTCCACCGACTTCTATGGGGGAAAATAAGGAGTTTCTAGGGACATGATGGGTTCTATAGGAGGTTCATCAAAAAAATTTCCAGCACAACCAAACCGTTGACTGCATTGCTAGTGAAAGATGTCAAGTTTGTTTCAATGTGGAGTGCTTAAGAGCATTTGAATTGATAAAGGAAAAGCTTGTGAGTGCTCATATTATGGTGACACCTGATTGGAGTCAGCCATTTGAGATAATGTGTGATGTAGTAATGTAGCTGTTGGGCAAAGAAAAGATAAAATATTTAGGCCCATTTACTATGCAAGGAGGATATTCAATGATACTCAAGTCAATTATGCCACTGCTTAGAAATAGTCTTTACTTTTGACAGTTAGATCATACATGGTATTGATACCTAATTTTTTCCTCATATACTTTAAAATATTCATGCATACTTTAAAATATTGTGCATACATTTACAAACATGCACAAATATTTTTACAGTTTTACTATAATTTTTAAAGGTCTTAAATCAATTTATTTCCGTATTTTTCAAAAATATAAATATTCAAAATTATCCCTCATATTACTTTATTATGATTTAATCATATAAATTCATTATTTATGCTCATATAAGTATTCAAATATTTTAATTGTATTTTACAATTATATTTTGCATTTTGTAAGACTATAAGTACATATTTTGCAATAATAGCTCATACATATGCATAAACACATTATCTACACAAAAAATAATTTATTTTTATATTTTTATAATATTAAGCAATTATTTTAAATCACGTTCATGCATAAAATTATTTTTATCATTTAATTAGCTATTTTTATAAATTATTTTATTAATTAATTGGGTTTTTAACAAATAGCCATTTAATTAGGTCTGAATTGAGGACACCCCCCCCCCCCCATTCCAATTTAAATTAGCCTAAGCTCAAACCACTCTAGTCCAAAACCAAATGGCCTCTACTCGACCCAAATCACTTATAATCGTGGTCGTTGATCTCGGAGATCAGCGGTCCATAATCACCCTCTCTTTTTGTAACCCAAACGACCCCCTAGCCCTAGTCATTATCCACAAACAGACGCCTTTGAATCCTCATCTTCTTTCTTCTTTCTGAGACCACCCAAACCCTAGATGCACTGTCTCCCCTAAACCTCCCAAACCCTCCAATCCCTAACCAAATATGGAGTTATTTGGGATTTTGCTACCCTATCTAACCTATTACTTATGTTGGTTGTTTGATTCTCATTTTTAGGGGGCCTCGAGAGGTTCGACTCAGAGTCGACCTAGGCTTTTGGTTTCCTTACGAACACTGCCTTGTGTTCAACAATATTTGTGTGTATCGTTCATTTTGTGGCTGTGGTTAGATTTTCGCCTTTTTCTCAAAACCCTCATCTTTTCAGCGTGAATTTGTTCAGATCTTTGTAGATCTGGAGTGATTTTTAGTTCATCCAATAGATTTCTTTTTAAAAAATCTCTATTTCTCTTTATTGTTAATCGATTTTAGTATCCCATAAGATTATGGTTTTGGTTCCTCATTAATTGTTGTTCAGGTCTCTTGGATATGAAAAGGTTTCGAATTCCTATAGCATTTTTTCTTTAAATATCTTCTATTTTATCTATTGTTAATCGATTCTAATGTTCTCCAAGAACTAGGGTTTCACTCATCTGTTTATGTAGTACTTTTCTAAAAAATTCATATGTGTTTGATTATCTTTTCCACGGATTCTTTCATGACCGTGCTCCAGTTTTTAGTTTGTTTGATTATTTCATTGCTTGCTCTAATATTTGCCCGTTATTCTTGAGTAATTGATTGATTACCTACTGTCTAGGGTTCGTAATTTTCTTTGTTTACTGAGGTGATTCCTTCTTATAATTTTGTCTACTTTCCTTATTTACGAACTCCTAATTAGTACTACTTGCCTTAATTGTTCCTATTAAGCTTAATTTATGGACTGGCTACCTTACCAACCCTAAATTGGTCTCTATTTACTTGTGTCACCTTATTTGTGTGACCAACTGCCTTGTAACTTGCTGGATTTTTAGTGTTCTAACTCTCATTGACTACCAGACATACCATTACCTTATTTAGACCTCAATTCCGAGTTATTTTTGGATACAATCCCGTAATTTTTGCCTATTGATTGGCCCTGCCATGCCTAATTGATTGACAAATTATTTTCTTTGCCTTATTTGCTAAATCTTAAATTGCTTTACCTTATTTACTTTACTCCACTCAATGATATATAAGTCTCATTATTTTTCTTTAACACACACATACAAACATAAAGTACACAAAAGTTCTTGCTCTCATCCCCCATCACAATCTTTCTTTTTGTTTGTTGCACTGTCTAGCGGGCTGGAAGTGAAGGCTAGACCTTTGGACCTTGTTTGCTTCACTCTTCTATTGCAATCTCTTAATTGGTATGCCTCCACTTTTACTATCAATTCAAACTTTTGTTTAATTAAACATATGTGTTCCATATAATCATCATGTCTACTTCTGTAAGTAAACCTATGAGTTTCCTGTAATCAATATGTATACTTCTGTTCAATTAAACCTATATATTTCCTTCTTTTAGCATGTTTGCTTCTATTGTAACTAGACCTATGTGCTTCCTACTTTCAGCATGCCTACATGTATGCTTATATGTAAATTAGACGTATGTCTATTTATTTCTCAACTAGCATGTTCTTTCTGTCATGTTTTAAGTATTCAGCCTTATTAAAATCCTGATTAATTCATGATTTATATGCTATCAACCTTGTTACCTTTATTTATATCTGACCTAACATGATGTCCTATGATTAATACATGCCTAGTAATAGCTAATGGATTAAGTCCATGTAAAACGTTACCTTGTCTGTTGTTGATTGCTGGAATTTAGGGCTAAAATCCCTCTACTAAGTATGTGCTGCTTGTGATTCTTGTGATATGATAATCTGCTTCTATGCACTTCTGAAACCCAAACTATCTTTCTAAAAACAAAATTGTCTCCTATTTTAATACACCTTTTTCAACTCCTACTCTTAGAACGTCTAGGGTCATACCCCTCTAGTGTGAGCATTGATTAGGAGTCCATGAGTCTCCTCTGAACTTTGATACACTGGGGCTGACTCTCCAAAACTTGCTCACAAAAATATTTCTTAAAAGTTTTCTGGTATGAGCATTGCCCGGGGTCCTGAGGCCCTTGAGAACTTTGACACACTAAAAGACCATTGGGTGCATAACAAAAATGTTGGCATGTTGAGATTTGATTGATGGCCTGGTTTCCAGGATTACCTTTGGGCCTGTCCAGGCTCCCTATAGTATAATAATTCCATTATCTAATTCCTTTATTTTTGGTTTGTAATAACAATTCCTTTTAAAATAGATATTGGGGTTATTAGTAAAAATGAAAGGGTCTTTTATATATATTTTATGGGGAAATCAGGTAGAAATCATGCTCTTAAGACTGTTATGATTATCTACATGCATTAGAAACCATGCCTACAAGTTGTTGTGTGCATTAAAAACATGATTATAGGTTCATCATGTTATTTTCTCTAAATTTCTATTTATGCATGTTCACATATGCACTAGAAATCATGTCTCTAGGTTCTTAATTCAGCCCTAACAATCACGTTCATAAATTCTCGTATGTGCATTAGAAGCCATGTTCTAAGACCTTTATTGCACTCACCTAGATATCATACATGTAGTCAAATCGTATAAAAATTAGTTTCTTTAGTAGCAATCATACCTATAAGAAATAAGTATAAAAGCAGTCCCACCACTAGATATCAGGCTTATATATAAAAAAAGTTCTATAATGTTTGTGATTATTTTTCAGCACCTAGACTGCATGTCTATAGGACCTAATGAACCAACTGCCTTCTTGAAATCGTTTACTGATTTATTGATGTTCTGAGTAACGATTAGATATCATATTTATAAGACATCTCTGATCCACGCCTAAACAAGCATGTAGGATGACTGAATCTTGAAATTATAAAATTGTGCTTTATTTAACTATTTGTGAACTGCCTAGATTCAGCAAGTCCTAAAATAAGTAGGCAAACTAATTAGGTATCTTATGCCCCGTTCTAATAAAAAAACACTGCATATGTTCTTCTGTGTTCTCACCTAGATATCCCTCTATATAACTTTTAAAGTGTTTGAAAACAGTTGTTTGAGACGTGCAATTGCCTAGTTATTTGTGGAGGTAAATGTGAGCCTTTAACTGTTCCTTTATCTGGAAGTCCTATTTGTTTTGCTTGTCGCTTATATTTTGTACTTTTAAGCACTATAGGAGAGTCTAGATCCACCTTAGCTAGAAGTCCTAAACACCTCCAGGGCCACAAGTAAGGGAGGGATAATGCACGTATAAAGTACGTTTAATTAGAATCACTTATATAACCATTAAGGGGAGGGTAATCGGCTAGTAAAGGATATGATGACATGTGCGCTAATGATATGTGTAGCACACCAACTTGGGGACGATTACCAAGTATAGTATAGAAGTGGTCTTATAGGCTAAAAAACACAGGACCCCTTTTACTCCTTGTTTTAACGTAATATCTATTTATTTAAATTGCTTTGTTTGCTTATAAGACTAATTCACCTAATTCAGGTTTGGCTGGGACCCATTATTGTAGACCTCAAGGGGTGCCTAACACCTTCCCCTCAAAGTTGTTTCGAGCACTCTGGTAACGTAAATCGATTTATGAGATATTTGCTTTTGGTGCCTTAACACACCTTAAATCCATTAGATGGCGATTATTCGATTTCAAATATTCAATTCCCAAAAGGAAATGATTTGTCTCAAAGATATGTCAAAACCTGAATTCCCCGAGGGAAAAGGGGGCGCGACACATGGCGGATAACAAAGTGATTGTACACACTGATCACTTAACGATGAAATATTTATTGAGTAAGAAGGAGTCCAAGCGCCATTTGTTGTTGCTCCAATAGTCTGACTTGGATATCAAAGATAAGAAGGGCATAGAAAATTAAGTCGTCATTCATCAATCTCGACTCAAAAGACCTCTGGTTGAAACAATTGACTTAAGAGAAAAGTTCCCTTATGAGTAGATTTTCTTCATTCCTGCAGTCTCTGAATGGCTACATTGGTATGCCGATGTAGCCAACTTTTTGGCTAGTGGATGGTGTCCGCGTGACCTCTCTCGTGATCAAAGAAAGAAACTTCAGGGTGAGGTGAAAAGTTATTTTTGGAATGACCCTTCCTTGTTTAAATTGTATGCATATGGTATGATTCGAAGATATATACTTTAGGAGAGATGGCAAGCATTATTTCTCATTACCATGATGGAACAACTGGAGGACACTAATCGAACTACAACAAAGGTCACGGAAGCCGATTTCTATTGACCTACTTTGTACAAAGACGCATAGGCGTATGTAGCTACATATGATAAATGTCAAAAGGCATGTAACAATAGCAAGAGGGATGAGATGCCACTAAACTCCATTATCGTATATAAAATTTTTGACATTTGGGGCATTGAATTTATGGGCCCATTCCCATCATCTCATTCATACGAGTATATCCTAGTAGTAATTGACTACATCTCTAAATAGGTCGAAGCAATCCTTACTAGGACCAATGATGCTCGGGTGGTCTGTGAGTTCTTACGAAAGAACATATTTACCCCGCTTTGGGACACCTTGAGTGATTATTAGTGACAATGGGTGACACTTTGTGAACAACCAGTTCGCTGCATCGTTGTCCAAGTATGGTGTCACACACAAGAGAGAAACATCGTACCATGCCCAAACTAGTGGGCAGTTGAAGTGGCTAACCGCAAACTTAAACGAATTCCTGAAAAGTCGGTTAGTGCTTCTCATAAGGAATGGCCTGTAAAGTTGGATTAAGCTCCGTGGTCGTATAGAATTGCATTCAAAATAAACATAAGGACTTCACAATTCAAACTAGTGTATGGAAAGTTGTGTCACCTACCTGTTGAGATAGAACATAAAGCTTATTAGGCAATTAAGACGCTTAATCTTGATCTTAGTCTTGTAGGTGAACACAGGTTGGCACAGACGAATGCATTGGAGGAGTTTAGACTGGATGCATATGAAAATGCGTGGATTTTCAAGGAAAAGACAAAAATGTGGCATGATCATCTGATTAAGCCATAGGAGTTCCATGAAGGGGACGAAGCCTTATTACACAATAGTAGATTTAGGTTGTTCCCCAAAAAATTCAAATCAAGATGGACATGTCCGTATGTGGTGAAACATGTCTCACTATACGATGCCATTAAATTTCAGGATGAATAATGGAATGAAAGCTTTAAGGTGAATAGACACAGGTTGAAAAAATACCTTGTTAGAGGATTTGACAAGGAATCCTATAGCATCATGATCAAACGAGCCTAAGTGACGGAGACAAGCTGACAACTATAACTCAGAACTACTTCCAGCCTTTGTTTCTTGCTTTTGTAGAATAGTCAGATAATTTTACTATAATATTATTAGAGTTTAGGAATATTGGTACTTGTTTGGGCAGGTATAAGCATGAATTAAACATAAAATAAGTACATAATAGATTTGGGATTCAACCCGTGGCCTAAAACAAAACAAAAAAATGCTTAGACTCTGAGAAATTTGGCCTACTGCACTGCAGGGGGCGCCGCGCTAGGCCAAATGGAAAAAATATGTCAGAATCAACTCTCTGGAAAACCCCACAGCCACGCCGCATGGGGCGTTGCACCTAGCAATGCGGCAATGCATTTTTTTTAACAAAAATAAAATGAAAAAGTGGAAAAAAAACATGGACACCCATTAACACCTGACCCTCCCCCTTCTTTTTCCCAATTCTTTCACTTCCTCATCTCTAACTCTGCTCTCTCTCATTTCACATCCCTCCTTCTTCCTCACATCCTTCATTCATTCAACTTTCTCTCATCTCCATCACTCATCAAGGTATGTTCTTCTTCTCTCCTCTTGCTTGGGTTTTTCTTACCATTTAGTTGTAGAATTAGATAGTTTTAGTTTGGTTTTCTTAACCCTATGTAGTTGATCTTTGTTAATATTGTATTTTTTTTTACTTTGGTTGAAAATTGTGCTTAACCTTGTGGTTTTTTCATTGTTGTTTTGCTTGGGGGTGATTTTTGGTGTGCCTTGAGGTCATGGGGTTGTTTTATGATAAGCTTGAAGGTGGTGCCTATATGGCTGGAAATTCATGATAGTTTTATACAAATTTGAAGCACTTTATGCTATTGTTACAATGTGGTGATACTTTGGTTGTTGTCGGTGGTTGATTAATATATAAGTGTGGAGGTTTTTGACCATGTGTAGTAAAAATAAAGGGGTCAATTTAGTGCCTACTATGTGTTTGAAAAAATGACTTATTGAAAAAGAAATTAGTGAAGTTTGTTGCTTAATTGTAGGGTAATTGTTTGGTGCTAATGTGATAATGGAAGATAAGTGTGGGAAGGGCGGTCATGTTCTTAGGTTGTGAAGCTTCAACATGTTAGCCCAGACTGCTAATTGATTGACCACCACATGCTAATATAAAACTAGTTGCTAATTGGAATATCTGATTCATGTGAAGTATTTCTGTGGGGTTGTACTTTACCATCATGATTTTGTAGTGAAAAACTAGTATAACTTCTTTTTTTCTTTTCTTAGTTACTAGTTTAACTTTTTGATTTTGTGTTTTACAATATAGTCAGTGGTTATGTTGTTGTAATACTATTTTGGTGGTTGGGTAGATTGTTGATTACTTGTGACGTTCTTTCAATGGGGGTAGTTTGAGTCCCCAATTTACATTTTACTTGTGAACATGCCAATAACATAAGTGTGTGTTGGTTACCCCGTTAGGTATTGTTTTGTTTTAAGTGTTGTAGCTAAGGTTGTTCATCTTGTGCATGTACAATGTCTCGCCCCTAGCAAACATTCTAACACAGGTTCCTCCAAGGTTGCCTCTAGTAGTTGTTGTGGAGGTAGGCGAGCACCTCCCCCCGCCCCCGTGTAGGAGAAAGAATAGCGCATTGATCTAGATGCGGATGTAGTACCAAGCTGAAAGTATGTTGTGCCAGCTCATGCTAGGATGTGGTACTGGACCTTTGTTCTTATACTGAGTCTCGACCTGAAGTCGGAAGCTCGCCAGGAAATACTCAGGGATTTACAACAACATCAGATTGTTGGGTTTTGAAAGCTTGTTCCATCTCGGTGAGTCGGTGAATACGAATATGGTCAAGAAAATCTATGCTAACTTACAACATAAGGCAATCTAGATGTGAATGAAGTTGAGGTATGAGGCTAGAAGATTCTATTTTATTCCCGGATAATTAATCAAATCATGGGATTCATGGGGCACTCGCATAGGTTGTTCTTGAGGATGTTGCATCATCCCCCCTATCCTGATATTAGATGCTAACAGTGTGGCGCGGGTCTCTTTCCACACGGACATGAGATGCTGATGAGTTTCATAAAGACATGAAAAAGTTCCATTTCCAGCGACCCGCTTAAGTCATTCTCCACTTAATTAATGCAAAGATCATGCCTACTCAGAATAACACTGATGTCTCTCAGTTGAAGGTGTGTCTTATTTATGCTATCTTGACTCGGAGGCCGTTTGATTTGGGTAAAATTATGTGTGAGCACATGTCTCAAGTCCCACAACTTGGGGCCCACTGTTTGTATTTCCCGAGCATCATCACGCGACTCTACTAACACATCATGTGGAGGAGGAGTACCATTATGATCGGATGATTCCGGTTATGTGGCCTCTAAAGCCCTTTGGTGTCACGGTTGTGACAGACCCCCTCCTCTTGCTCATGTTGTTCCTGTAGACTAGAGATTTGTTTGTGTTGAGGAGACACTGAAGTTGCTACTTGCTAATATGCGCCTTGCCACTGATCGGGGAGATATTGACATGGTAGAGATGTAGGAGAAATCCATGGTCGCTCAGTAGTGGTTAGGTTGGGTCTAGGGAGTACATATGCCACCGGACGAGGATATCAACTCTATTCCTTCTGATGATAAAAAGTACATGCACACCTTTGATGGTGGTGATAAGGAGTAGGCCATGGGCCTCTGAGAGTTACCTTTTCACTCTTGTTTCATTGTTTTGCGTTGGGGACAATGCAATTTCTTAAGTGTGAGGTGGGGTGCTCCTATTTGATTGAATTTGTACTTGTTTTATATTTGCAATTCGGTGTTGTTTGATTTTTTCTTACTTTTTTTGACAATATGGTTTGTAATCACAAATCTGAATTCTATCAGTCTGTAATAGTTAGTAAGTAAGTGTTTAGTTTTGACTTTTCCAGGTGATGAATTTCGTCGACTGGCTTCTTGAGGGACTTTAAGTCGAACAGGGGAAAACATGAAAATCCAAAAATATGTATTTTATTTTATTTTACTTTCTTAGGTAGTGTAACGATTTCCCCTTGGTTTTTCATTGTGCTGCAGTTCTTTTCCAAGAGTTTTATTGAACTGGGTGTAGTTTTGTTTTTTGTTTTATAGGAATAAAGAAGCATGAGTCATCGTTCTAAGTTGAAGCAATTTTCCTTGAATGCATATGCCTTGAGAGTGGTGAGTGACTTAGTTGTGACTCCTAGGCTTAGTTCTTGACTCATAAGTAAGTGCCTTAAATTAGTTGATTGTAACTTTGCTTAACTAATTCGACTAGAGAGTCGAGCTAGATGCGATCCTAAGTGACTTATGTAACAATGTGTGTGAGGTTTTGTGATATTCTGTGCATTTCATTAATGTCTAGAACTTGCCATATGTGTTTCCAAAGCGAAATAGAAGTCTTGTTCATTCTAGGAAACGATATAGACATTTCTTTATTAAGCCAAGTACATGTTTGTGAGCCGTCTAGTTGTTGTGCATCCTAGTTAGCCCTTTAAGCTTTGTACTCCTATTTTCTTTGGAAACCACACTGCAGGCCTGACCCATTTGTTTGAATTGACTATCTGTTTGAACCGTATACCTCTCTTGAGCACTTGATATATTTATGAGAGTGTTAAAATCTAAGTGTAGGTATGGTTGGATTTTTGAGTGGAATTATAGAATAGAGAAGTAGTGCACTATTTGAAAAAATTGTGAGAGCCACTTGTAGGGAATTGGGAAAAAGAGAGAAATTTAGAATCTAGAAAAAGAAAAAAATTGTTGGTATTTGTATACATTATAAAGAAAATTATTCCTTGCTAGTGGTAAATCTTGCTTTGTTTATGCTTAAAGAAATCGGGAGCTTGATGTTAATATAATGTGAAGGTTGGGATTTGGTTCAATATAAGCGTGAGGTTTAATTTGTGAAATTATAACTATTAAAGTGCTCGGAAAGGTGTAACCACTATATTCATATGTATCATACTCGTCTCACGGCCTACATTACAACCAAATAAAGTCCTACTTGTGTTTTTACTAAATTAGCTCGATTAGTAGAGTATTACACTATGGGCAAGCTTATGGTACATTCTTTGTGCCGTATGAATTTTATTTATGAGAGTAAGTAAATTCTTTCTATCTTGAGTTCATATTTGTTCTTGAACTTTATTGTGTGTGGAACTACTCTCTATTGTTTGTGTGAGAGCACATAACTTGTGAAGGTAAGAAAAAGTCTTTTGACGACTGTGTTAGCATAAGTGAACAAGTTGTGAGAAAAAGCATAGTGCTTTTGAGTCGAGTCTTGAGGGTAGGATGTTATGACATGGTGTTTAGTCAATTTTAAATATTCTTGGCATGGTGTGTTAGGGAGGTTTTCTAATGAAAAGGCCGTCTCTATGCAAAGTGTAGTTTTGATTGCTTGAGGAGGACCAATGGTCTAAGTGTGGGGTGTTGATGGTAAGCTAGATACCGTATTTTAGAGGTAGTATTACGCTCTAATTACTGCATTTTATGTGTGTTTGAGCTTAAATGATCGTGAATTATACTTATTACGTGTTTTATGCCTTGTAGGAAATGATTCTAAGCTATTAAGATAATTTGGAGCTAAATCAAACAAGTTAGAGCTTTGAAGTCTAAGTAGAAGCCTAAGAAATTAAGTCAGGCTCACGTTCGGGGGTTGAGGACCAAGTTTGGATGTCAAAAAAATGACAAACGAACTTACTCTGAGAAAAAGGCACAGTCACGCTGCATGGGGTTGTTTGATTTGTTTTTTGCTTTGTTTAACAATATGGTCTGTAAGCATAACTCTGAATTCTATCGACATGTAATAGTTAGTAAGTGTTTAGTTTCGACTCTTCCCGATGATGGATTTTGTGGACTGCGTTGTTGAGGGGTTTGACGTCAAACGGGGGGAAAGAAACACCATTTTAGATGGATTTTGGACACAATTTTGGCCTAAGGAGGCAAAAAAGGAGCTGGAAGAACACAAGCACGAGGATTTCATCATTCATTCCTCAATCAAGATCCGGATTTGGATTGAATTTATGTTTTCCTATACTTTAGTTATATTTGTGAAGAACTTTTCCATATCTATGGAATGGTTCCTTTTGGATTTTGATGAATTTTGTGTATTGATGATTGTTTGTGGATTATAAATCTATTTTTATGTATTTTAATTGTTTTGGAAGATTTAATTATTGCATCTATTATTTACTAGTTCTTGTAATTGAAAGAGGCATAACTTGTGATATCTTTGAATTATGTTGTTGGTTGAGTTCATATATTATTCCAAGTTATCAAAAGAGGCTAGTTGAATCATTGATTAAACCTAGTTAGGAGAATAATCGAAAGAGATTTTCCTAAAGACCTATCCACTATGAATTTCTGCATATCTTCATAGTGCTTAAATTGGTTCATCTCGTAAGGTTAAGATTTAATCGAGAAAGGATAATAATAGAGTGAATTTGAGAGACTCACTTGAATATTGGGAGAGAATTATCTAGAGTTAGATCCCGGATAATTATCTTGCACCTATTTAGTCAAAACCTTATCCTCTCCAACTGATAACCATAGATCCCGGATAATTATCTTGCACCTATTTAGTCAAAACCTTATCCTCTCCAACTTATAACCATAATTGCTTATTCCTTGTTTTGATAGTCACAAGTAAATAGCTGTAGATGTTATATTTTTAGTTTAGTTTTATTATTAATCATATAAATCTCAACTATTGATCTTCATGATTAACAATCAAGCTAGAAACTACGAGAATACTGTTTAAATCCAATCCTTGCGTGTAACACCCCATCAATTCAACTTAGGTATGAATGAGTTAAAGGAGTAGTAAGGTTATATTTTGGACATGTAAAGTCACATTGGGATGATTATGGGTAAAATAGTTGTTTCAAAATTGATATGGAAAGTGAGGTGCATACGATTTGGCAGAATCGGCTAAGTTTGCAGAAGGTCTATGTTTCAGAAGGGTTTAGTGAAAATGTGAAAGAAATTTGAGAAAACTCAATGCATAAAAGTTGTAGGACTTTGAAATATTTTTCCAACTATATGTTATGGAGCTTGAACGGATCTCTGTGCAAAAGATTATGTGCGTTTTACCGAACAGTATGTGATATGCATGCCCTGTAGCGCGACCACGCTTCTTTTAAGGCAATGTTAGTGCCGTTTTGTGCAGTTAGTATCATGGTCAGTTATTCAAGTGCATGGGCGTGCTCGTGGGGAGTCATTTTAAAGCCATATTTTATCCCCCACAGCCCCAAAACATAAAAACTTGCTCTAGAAAGGGGAACTCTCAAGAACCTAACTCCTTAAGGGTCCTTCCACCGCCCAAGGTAAGTTCTAATGGTGATTCTAAGTTAATTTCAATTTTCCAACATCTTATTAACATGGTTAAACCCTCCATACCATTAGATATTCGATTGGAACATCATTGTTGAGAGAAGGAAGCCTAGAACTTGAATTCAAAGGGTCTGAACTTCAAAAAGGTAATGTCTTCACCTTCTAATTTATTATAGTATTGGTTTAATGATTATAAAATCTAGTTCATGATATATAAGTTGATGGGTTTGATATAAAAGTATGAACAATTATAGGTTTGGGGTGTTGATTATTGATTATTGGTTAATGTTGTTGTTTACCTGATGAGTGATAAAGAAAGATGTTGATTATAAGAAATTTGAGATTTTAGAATTTTCTAGGATCAAGAGACTGGCTTGTTGGGCGTATAAACACCATTAATAAGGACTATGAAGCTTTATGTCTCCAAGTGTTTGAGAAAATGCATAAGTGACCCAAAAGTGAGAATTATTGCTAATATAGAATCTCTTTGACTTGTATTGATATGGATTAAAGTTGAAAGGATTGGCGAATGTCGTATTACGCTCAATAGCAGGAAGTTAAGGTATGTGAGGCTAACTCTCTATGTTTGGGAGTTTTAATGATTCTCCCCACACTATGTTTCTTTTACGACGTTACCAATTGCCTCTGAAATATAGTTAAGCCTAGTTCCTTGAATAATTGTAGAATTTCTATTCTCTAGCATCATAACTCGTTCACCACTTTCATTTTGAACATTGTGAGCTCAGTGCGTATTCAATATAGACTTGGGTTTGATGTTCCCTAGTCTTAGTATAGATTACTCAGTATTCCATAAATAGTTGAAGTTTCATGTGTTCATAATCAGTTCAAAAATACATATCTCAGTCTAGTCCTATTCAATATTCCAGTATCATGTAACTCAGTGTGTTTTAGTATTTCACTATCATGTATTGCAGTTTGATTCTCAGTTCCTGAATGTTGAACACTTGTATTTGGGCCTGAGGCCGTAGTTTATATGTTTTATGCATACTTGGGCCTGGGGTCGTAGTTTATGCTTTATGCATGTTTGGGCCTGAGGTCGTAGTTTATGTTTTATATATTTTTGGGTCTGAGGCCGTAGTAGTATACGTATACTTGGTCCTGAGGCCATAGCTTGTGCACATATATATTGGGCCCGAGGCTATAGCTTATTCAAATAAACATGTTGTTCATTATTCAAAAGAGGGAGTATTCATATCCTTACTTCCTTTATCATTTCGGTTATCAGTTATCATTTCAGTTACCAATTATTTGTTTAGTTATGAGTTATCAATTATTTGTTATCATTTCAGTTTCAGTTTCAATAGCTATTATTTTAATTATCAACTATCAATTCTCAGTTATTAGCTTAGTTTCGGTTTCATCATTTTTAATTCTTTCTTTCAGTTGCTTTACATACTAGTGCAATTCAAAAGTACTGACATCCCTTTTGCCCGGGGCCTGCATCTCACGATGCATGTAATGATTTACATGTTGATGATTCAGAGCGCTAGCATTCTCGTACCAGCTGTTTGGTGATCCCCAATTCTTTTGGGGCATCATTATTACTTTACAATCTTTCAGTATTTACAGGTAGTCAGCGTTTTCAGCACTTCATTAGAGGCTTTATAGACTAGAGTAACAGTTAGACATAGTCACAAGCTTTTTATGTTAAGCAATGTTGGCTACACATGTTTCAGACTTGTTTTAGTATTTCTGCACTTTGATTTATATCATCCAGACTTTCAGAATACCAACATTTATTAGTTTATCTTCTGCATTCAATATGTTATGTATCACATGTTGATTCAACCAGCTAGTTGGTTCGCTCGGTGTCATGTAGTTAGGCACTTACGTCCAGGCCCAGGTTCTGGGCATGACAAAGCTTGGTATCAGAGCACTATGTGTGTGCCGGGCACTCATATAAACGGTTAACTACCAAGACATCCAGGATGGTCTCATTTTTTTCTATTCTAGATCGTTCCATGAAGCTTAGAGCAATAGTTAAGCTTCTCTTCCTATCGAATTCCAAACGTATTGGATGCCAAAGCGACGCATAAGAGAAATTCCTGGGGAGGATAATTTCCATTGGGGTATAATTATGGAGTAAAATTTGGTAAATATGAGACTTGATAGGACGTTTAAAGTGGGATGCAATGAATAGTAGTACAGATTAAGAATAACCTTATCAGAAAGTACAAAAGCAGTTATGATGCTTTATGGTTATCAGTTTACCTCAGTTACCAATTATACATTCTTTCAGTTACCAAGTTTATGGTTATTCAGTACTCCAGTATTCAGTTATATGTTTAGCGAATATTTAATTTTTCAGTGTATCAAAATCTGGTAACTTGTGAGTATGCAGTGATGCATATGGGTTCTCAAAGAAAATGTAAGTAATAGTGATTATAGTGAAACCTTAGCATATCTTAGGTCTGAATCAATGCCAAGACTTACCGAAGGGCGCATGAAATGATTTATCAGATAATGGTATATTTTGAAAGATACATTTGTGCATGGTAGTTTATTCATATGCGTTTTACCTCAGAGAACAATTTCTTTTAATTATTTCAAATGGAGCCACAAGTTGGATGATGATAGTTCAGATGTCAGACCCTAACATAGGTCACAATAATTTTGGACAGAAAAGAGCCTAAGGATATACCTAGGAGTCAAAAACATTTGTTATTACCAAATATGTGATTTCGTACAACTCATTCAAATGACTAGAAGATATGATGATAGCATGCGGTTAGTAAAAGAATTATAAGTAAGTTTTGAGTTGATACAATGAACTTGCAATTTCAGCAGAACTTGTAGAGGTACAATTGATTCACTTAGCCAGGTTAACTCTAGTCAGTGGATAATAGTTTGAAGTACCGAACGTGTGCTATAACCCAAAGAGTTTAAGTTAAACCTGAAGTACAGTGATAATGAAAAAAAAACATCAGCTAGTAGTAAGAGAGCAAACTACAAAAGAATAGCCTTTAAGAATTCTCGAAAGGGGGTCTTCCCAAGATTGTCAGTGTGAGCAGAGTTAAATCATTAAGATTGTGTATGATAGTTGTGAATACATTAGCTTCCCAGTTATGTAGGTAATATAGTTTTTCATAATAAGAAGGACTTCTCAGAAGTTAGTTGGAAGATGAGTCGTCATTGATGTAGAGTGCAAAGTATTACAGAAATTAAGGAAAGTTATTTGGATCCCAACAAAAAGAGAAGGATCCACAAGTATAAGACCTTTGGTCTAACAGGTGATGTAAAAAATTTCAGTAAGTTCAGTTAGAGACTTGAAACCCGAGTAGTTAGCATGGGATATGAAAAAGAAAATCAGTTCGGTAATGAGGAAAACTGTATAATTACCAAAGGGATTATGTCTAGCATGTGTATGAAACACAAAATGAGTAGAATCATCACCGAGCTTAGTTATTGATGATAAAGTGATCATAGAAAAGCTATAAAATCATGCCTATTTATATGACACAAGGGTAGTGCCATTGCACGAGACTCTAGTCTTCGGGGTACATATCAAAGACATAGTTTACAATGATACTATAAGAGTTTTCAGGAAATTCTTAAGAACATAATCAAGTGTGGGAAGTATAACTTATGATTTAGGTAGATAAGAGAACTCTGTTGAAAGAAGTTCACCAGCCAAGAGGAGTTCGACTTCGGACTTCGAAGATGGCGGAGTTTTTGTCTAGAACAGGACTTGTTCCCCCTTAGCAGCTGAAGAGAAGGAGAAACAATTTGATGATCACTACGTGTTGTACTTGAAGAGGAGATTCACAAGTATAAAACGATGGCTTTTGAATAAGAAGGAGATACTTTGAGGTACCAAGACAGATTGTGTGTTCCAGACATAGATGGACATACAGAGGGAAGATCATGTTAGAAGCCCATAATTCTAGGCATTCTTTCCATCCATGTTCTCCAAACATGCATCATGACCATTGGTTGAACGACACAAAAAATGAACATTGTAGACCTTGTGGCCAATTGTCCGAATTGTTAGAATGTGAAAGTCGAGCAGCAGAAAGGCTAGTGTTTTATGACATAGTATACATATTTTGAGATAAGATGGTAAATATGAAATTTATAACAGGATTATCTTGCTCATGTTAAAAGCATGATTTGATTGGACAATTGTAAATCGACTTACCATTTCAGCATACTTCTTGCCAGTAAATACTATGATTTAGTCGAAGATTATACCAAGTTGTACATTCAACAAATCGTGTGATTGCATAGGACTCCGTTGTCCATCATTTCGGATTGTGGTACTCTATTTAAAATGAACTTTTATAAGTTTTTTCTAGAAATGATTAGGTACAAGTTTTTCATCCTTATATGTCCTTGATGTTAAATATTTGGGATGATCACATACCTCTTATTGACCTTGCTAATAATAACCTACCATTCTAGTATCAAGATGTCACCGTACGAAGCTCTGTATGGGCAAAGGTGTAGGTCACCAATTGGTTGGTTCGAAGTTGGAGAAGTGGAGTTTTTAGGACCTGATTTGGTCAATAATATTATAGAGAAAGTTAAGTTGATTCAAGAGCGTTTGAAGAAAACTTAGAGCTGCCAAAAGTCCTATTCGGCGTGTGGCATAGAGACCTAGATTTTCAAGTTGATGATTGGGTGTTTCTGAAAGTTTCACTTATGAAAAACGTTATGATATTTAGGAAGAAGGGGAAGCATAAGCCCTGCTATATTGGTCCATATAGATTCTTGCGAAGGATCGGTCAATTAGCTTATGAGATGGAGTTGCCACCATAATTAGTGGTGGTACAACTAGTGTTTTATGTGTCATGTTATAATATTCAAGTTTCGACTACTCAAATACTCATATGAATTCAGTACTCAGATACTCGTGTCAGTTCTGTACTCAGATGCTCACGTCAGTTCAGTACTCAAATTCTCAGCTACTCGTGTTAGTCCAATACTTAGACATTCATGCCAATACTCAGATTACTAAAATATTCGTGCTAGTTCAATATTCATATATCTATGTTAGTTCAGTATTCACGTATCCACATCAGACCAATATTCAGTCAATGCAGTAGTCATTCAGTTAAGTATCGCAATAGTCAGTAATCATGTATTCATTCAGTTTAGTAGACAAGTGTTATTGAAAGTTCATGTTTCTACTAGACCTGTTTAAGGTTCAGATTTAGCAAAAGTTACAGTTAGGATAATCATTCGATGATGAATTATCCTAAGGGGGAGATAATGTAACACCCGTAAATTCGGCTTAGGTATGAATAAGCTAAAGGAGTAATAAGTTTATATTTTGGACATGTGAAGTCCCATTGGGATTATTATGGGTAAAATAGTTGTTCCAAAATCGAGATGGAAAATGAGGTGCATCAGATTTGGCCAATTCGACTAAGTTTGCAGAAGGTCTGTCTTCCAGTAGGATTTAGTAAAAATCTTTAAGGAATTTGAGAAAACTCAAAGCATGAAAGTTGTAGGAATTTGGAATATTTTCCAACTATATGTTATGGAGCCCGAACGGATCTCTATGCAAAAAATTATGTGCGTTTTACAGAATAGTATGCGATATGCGCACCTTGTAGCACGACCGCACTTCTTTTGCGGCAGTGTTACTGCCATTTTGTGCACTCAATATCGTGGTAAGGTCTTCAAGTGCGTGGGCATGCTCGTGGGGAGTTGTATTAAAGCCATATTTCGTCCCCCACAACCCTAAAACATACTAGAAAGGGGAACTCTCAAGAACCTAACTCCTTAAGGGTCCTTCCACCACCCAAGGTAAGTTTTAATGGTGATTCTATGTTAATTTCAATTTTCCAACATCTTATTAACATGGGTAAACCCTCCATATCATTAGATATTCGATTGGGTCATCATTGTTGAGAGAAGGAAGCCTATAACTAGAATTCAAAGGGTTTGAACTTTAAAAAGGTAATGTCTTCACCCTCTAATTGATTCTAGTATTGGTTTAATGGTTATAAACTCTAGTTCATGAGATATAAGTTGATGGGTTTGATAGAAAAGCAGGAACAGTTATAGGTTTTGGGGTGTTGATTGTTGATTATTGGTTGAGGGTGTTATTTACCTTATGAGAGATAAAGAAAGATGTTGATGTCAAAAAATTTGAGATTTTAGAATTTATCTAGATCAAGAGAATGGCTTGTGGGGCGTATAAACACCATTAATAAGGACTATGATGCTTTATGTCACCAAGTATTTGAGAAAATGCTTAAGTGACCAAACATTAAAATTATTGCTAATAAAGAATCTCTTTGCCTTGTATTGATATAGAATAAAGTTGAAAGGGTTGGTGAATGTTGCTGTGATGACCCGACCCGTTCTCACGTGAGTTACCGCCCTATTTTCCCCATCTTATATTTATCTATGCTTCATTATCGATATTTGAGGTGATCGAGTTGAATTGGATTGGTTTTAGATGGAAATGAGACACTTAGTCTCTTAAAGGAAGGCTTGTTTTGGAAAAATCAACCCGATGTCGACCTATGAGTTAGAGGTCTCGGATGTGATTTTCGGTGATTTGGTTAGCTTCAGGGGATGCTTTGTGACTTAGGAGTGTGATCAAAAGTGATTTTGGAGGTCCGATGTGGAATTAGGCTTGAATTGGCGAAGTTAGTATTTTGGCGAATTGCGGTCGGTAGGTGAGATTTTGATACGAGGGTTGAAATGAAATTTCAAGGGTTGCAGTAGCTTTGTTAGGTGATATTGGATGTGTGTGGAAAATTTCATGTTATTCAGAGGTGTTTTGGTCAGATTTTTGATCAAATGCGTAATTCGGAAGTTTTGGAATAACTTAGGCTTGAATCCGATGTAATTTCATTGTTTTAGTGTTATTCGTAGTGTTTTGCTAGTTGGAGCAAGTTGGAATGATGTTTTAGGATGGGTTGGAACTTTTTGTTGAGGTCCCGGGGACCTCGGAGTGATTTTGGATGGCTAACGCGATGAAATTTGGAGTTGAAAAATTCTAGGTTTAGCTGGTATTTGGTATTTCCGCATCTATAGAAAATAGTCGCAGATGCGGAGTCGCAGATGCAGAGGTTATAGCTCAAGTGCTGTTCTGGGCAATGGATGGGAGAAACGCACATGCCGAAGGGAAGCCACATCTGTGAGACCGCAGATGCAGTAGTTTGACACAGGTGCGGAAGTAATAAGGCCAGGCGTTTCCGCAGAAGCAGAAGTTCATCCACATATGCGGGTATGCAGATGCGGAAGAGTGACCGCAAAAGCAATTTGGGATTTTAAATGAGGTTCCACAGAAGCAGAAATTTGACCGCAGAAGCGGTAGCGCAGATACGGAAATTTGGACCGCAGAAGCGAAAATCCTTGTAATCAGAAGGGTTTTTAATGTTCATTTTGTTCCGTGAGTTCTAGTCTATTTCCACCATTTTTAAGCAAGATTGAGAGCTTTTGGAAGAAATTGAAGGGGGATTTCGACTAGGTGTGATTGGAGGTAAGTTCCTTGGCCTAAAAACATGAAATTATGATAGATATAACATGGAAATTGGTTGAAATCCATCAAAAGAGGGTAAAACTAGGCTTGGGAATTTGGTAATTTAAAGAAGGCCAAATGGACTCCGATTTTGGTAAATTTGATATGCATGGACTCGTGGCGAGATAAAAAATTCGGTGATGTGAATTTTCTGATTTTTTGAGAAGTGGGCCTGAGACTTGAGTTTTTTTCAACTTCATGATTTTTGATATTTTTTTGAGTCTTTTCGATTGGGTTGTATTCTCTTAGCCTATTGTAACGTATTCCTTGTGGTTTTAATAAGATTCGAAGCTTAAGGAGATTGATTTGCAAGGCAATGGCATAGCGAGCTAGGATTTTGGCGTGCTTGAGGTGAATAATGGTTATAAATGATGTTCTGAGGGTTTGAAACTCCGGATTTGCACAATGTGGTGCTATGTTGAGATGAGACACATACTGTATAATGAGCGTGGGGTTTGTTACTACTGGGGATTCGGATTCAGTCCATCCCCATTGATGACTCTATTGTACTTTGACCGAGACTTAATTAATATCATAATATTCTGGGTTAGTTGCCACGTTTGGGGCCTTGTGCCGATCTGTAGAACCATTAGAGAATATTTGTACTGCTTGACCTCACTTTACTCGTTAAAAATCATATCCTCAGTCATGTTCTTAACTGATAAATATAATATGATCCGGCTTTAGAAATTGGTAAATCCTAATGAGAATAACTTGTGGGTTGGGAACCCTGTCTTAGCTGAGTGTGCCCGAGAGGCCAAGTCTATATTGATTAAGAGGGGTTGAGGACCCCCATAGTGAGGGTATTTGATATATCTCGGATCGGTCTGCATGTCGCAGCAGTATATATAGACATATATGGATCGGACTGCACGCCGTAATAGTATATTATATGGATCGGACTGCACGTCGCAGTAGTATAGTATATAGATTGGACTGCATGCCGTAGTAGTATAGCGCTTGGGCTATAGGAGCCCCTCTGGAGTCTGTACGCCCCCAGTGAGTGTAGTTGACTATTATTATTGGATCGGGCTACACACTGCAACAGTATATATATACATATATTGCTATTACTCACTGAGTCGGAGTACTCACTTTACTCTCTGGACCATGTGGTGTAGATACAGGTATCTCGTAGGCATAGTTTGTGCTTTCTGATACGGTTCAGATTACTTCCGAAGTTATTGAGGTACATGCATGGCGTCCGCAGGTCCCAATTTCTCCCCTTATCCTCTTTATTTCCCACATTCTAGACTATCTTATGTATAGGCTGCTACTCAGACTTGTATTAGAGGCTCTAGACTCGCGACACCAGATCAGTGGGGTTTGTATTTGGCATTTTCTTGGTTTTTCCGCACATGTTACCTACTGTTTTATAGTTATAATCATGTTTATTTGGTGTTTAATCCTGTTAATTGGTAATAAAATTCTATGAAGAGATTGAAAGTATTGGATTGGTCGGGCTTGCCTAGCACTGTGTTGGGCACCATCACGACCGGAGTTGGGGTCGTGACAAGTTGGTATCAAAGCCTAGGTTAGTAGGTCTTGCGAGTCATGAGCTGGTTTAGTAGAGTCTCGCGGATCGGTACAGAGACGTCTGTACTTATCCTCGGGAGGCTGTAAAACCTTTAGGAAAAATTTCCACATTCTTGAAATTCTTGTCGTGAGAACTTGTTGAACTAGATATTAAACTTCTCTTTATTCTATTCTCACAAATGGCGATGACACGAGCTACCGGACGTGCCAGACGACCACCAATACCACCTACTGAGACTACTAGAGGCCATAGACGCGGTTGTAGTCATGGTCGTGGTAGAGGCAGAGAAGCAGGGGCATCACTTATGGATCCTTTAGTCGCCCCAGCTCAGGACCAGGCTCCAATAGCCCCAGTTCAGGCACCAGCCGTGCCCATTGTGATTTTGGGCTTCCAGGAGACATTGGCCCAGATATTGACAATTTGCACGAGTCTGGCTCAGGTGGTTGAAACCACCACAACAAAAACAGCTACTTCACAGGGCCGGGGAGGCAATCAGACCCCCGCTGCTCGCACACCAGAGCAAGTATTACAGGGGTTACAGACTTTAGAGGCACATTCAGCTCAGCTAGTGGTACCAGTTTAGGAGTACAGGGTTCCATTTATGCCCCAGTATGAGCAGCGTCGCCTCAAGAGGTTTGGTAGACTCTAGTCTCCGACATTTAGTGGAGCTGAGGGCGAGGATGCCAAGGGTTTTCTCGACAGATTTTAGTGGATGCTCTGTACAGAAGAGATTCTCGAGTCCAGTGGTGTGGCTTTTACTGCATTTCAGTTTACTGGAGCTGTCTTCATTTGGTAGGAGGCGTACGAGCAGCGTAGGCCAGTTGGTGCAGAACCTTTGACTTGGAAGGAGTTCTCCACTCTCTTCTTGGAGAAGTATGTACCGTAGTCCCATAGAGAGGAGCCACGCAGACAGTTTTAGGGATTATGACAGGGAGTGATATCAGTGACACAATATGATATGAGATTTTCTGAGTTGTCTCGACATGCAATTTGGGTGGTTCCGACGGGTCGTGAGCATATCTGGAGGTTTGTTGATGGTCTCAACTACCCTTTCCGTATTCCTATGACTAGAGAGAGAGTGCTGTGTGCTACATTTGAGGAGGTGGTGGATATCACTCGAGATATTAAGTCGGTTTGCTTCCAGGACCGAGATGAGTGGGAGGCCAAGAGGCCTCGAGGTTCTGGTAGTCATAGTAGAGATCCTTTGAGGGGCCAGTTTCAATAGGGTCGGGGTCATCCTTTTAGGCCCGCTCAGTGAGCTCGACCCGAGTATCGAGGTAGATCTTCTAGTCGTGGTTATTAGGGTTCGCAGCAGAGTCATCCATCTCTTAGCGCTATTCCAGCATAGAGTTTATCTCGTGCTCCATCTGTTTAGGGTTCTTCTAGGCCGAGTGCATCAACTAGCCACTCTGGCACGAGGGGTTCCCTTCAATCCTATTTCCCAGCATCCGGGAGTTGCTATGAGTGTGGCGAGTTCGGGCATATACGACTCCGTGTCCCCGTCGTGCTGCTAGCTCATCTCAGCAGAGGGGTCAGCCTTCATCTTCTGGCCCACTTTCTTTAGCATCCGCCCCGCCAACTAGGGGTGAGGGTCAAACAGTCAGTGGTCGCCCCAGAGGGGGAGGCCGATCGAGTGGTGGTCAGGCTCACTTTTATGCTCTTCAAGGTAGGACATATGTTATTGCCTAGTATTATTTCAGTCTTCCTTGGGGATGCCTCAGTTCTGGTTCCACCTATTCCTATGTGTCTTCATATTTTCCTCATTATTTGTGTACGACCCGGGGGTGTCTTGCTTTACCTTTTCATGTATCTACCCCGATGGGTGATACTATTATTGTAGACCATGTATCATATTTGGTGACTATTGGGGGTCTGGAGACCCAATTTGATCTATTACTATTGAGCATGGTGGATTTTAATGTTATTCTGGGCATGGACTGGTTATCTCCGTGTCATGCTATTCTGGACGGTCATGCTAAGACAATCACCTTGGCTATACCGGGTGTTCCAAGGATCAAGTGGCTTGGCGTGACTGAGTATGCCCCTAACATAGTGATTTCATTCCTAAAGGCCCAGCGTATGGTTGGGAAAGGTTGTTTATCATATTTGGATTTTGTGAGAGATGTTGGAGTTGAGACTCCTAGCATTGATTCTGTAACGACCCGGCCCGTTATTATGGGAATTACCACCCCGTTACCTTGCATTTACACATCGTATGCCTTTATATCGGTATTAGAATATATCAGGTGAGTTATGAGTGATTTGGGTTGAAAAATGAAGCAAATAGTATGTTTGAAGGAAGCTTGAATATGGGAAGTCAACCAAGAGTTGACTATTGAGTTAGAGTGCTCGGAACCAGATTCTGATGATTTGACTAGTTCCGGGGGATCATTTATGACTTAGGATAACAATCGGAATTGAATTCGGAGGTCCGGTGTAGTTTTAGGCTTGAATTGGCGAAGGTTGAATTTTGGCGAAAATCGGATGGTAGGTGAGATTTTGATCCGGGAGTCGGAATGGAATTCCGACAGTTGCAGTAGCTCCGTTAGGTGATTTTGGATGTGCCTCCAAAATTTCAGGTCATTCGGGCGTCGTTTGATCCGGTTTTTGATCGAATGTGTAATTCGGAAAGTTTTAAGAAATTTAGGCTTGAATCCGTGGGTAATTGGTGATTTTGATGTTTAGGATGGTGTTTTTATGAGTGGAACAAGTTCGAATAAGGAATTAGGATGTGTTGGTGTGTTTGCATGAGGTCCCGGGGGCCTCGGGGTGTTTTCGGATGGCCAAACGAGAGAAAATATGGAAAATTGCAGACCTGGTGCATTGATTCTGTTGTTTTCACTCCTGCGGAAATGGGAGCGCAAGAGCGACTCCGAAAGAGCGGACAATGAGGCGCAGAAGCGGAGTCGACCACTGAAGCGGATCCTGGTCCGCAGGGGCGGCTTCGCTGGTGCAAGAGGGCGATCGCGGAAGCGGTCTTGAGGCGTGATGGGGAAGACCGCAGAAGCGGGTGATTGATCGCATAGGTCTTATGTTCGCAGAAGCGGAATTGACCGGCTAGGCCTGGAATCGCAGAAGCGACCATCTGGTCGCGGATACGGACTCGCAGGAGCGGAATTCTATCCGCAGAAGCGAAAATCGCAGTGAGTTAATTGTATCGAAGTTAGAAAATTTCAGAAACATTTCACACATTTGGGTCTCGGCTTAAGGAGGCGATTTGGGCGATTTTGAAGAGAAACTCAAGGGAAATCATTAGGTAAGCAACTATGGACTTAAACTATGATTAGTATTGGTATTATTATGCAATTATATCATGAAAATGGAGGAATTTGGGGTGATTCATGGAAGATTTAACCCTAGGCTTGAACTTTAGAAAATTAAGGTTTTGAATGGGCAAATAGAGTCCGAATTTGGCAAAATTGATATGCTTAGACTCGTATCGAGATGAGGGTTCCGAATATGTGACTTTCATGATTTTTCGACATGCGTACCGAAAAGTCGGGTTTTTACCAACTTAGTGTAATTATGCGAATCTCATGTAAATTGAAATGGGTTATGATTCTTTGACCCGTATTTGATATAATTATTGTGATTTGACTAGATTCTACGCACGAGGGAGCTAAATTCAAAGGAAAAGGCATCGCGGACGAGTCTACGACCGGCTAGAGGTGAGTAGTTTATGTATATGGTAGCCTGAGGGTTTGAAACCCCGGCTTAGCACACTGTGACGCTAGTAGGGCGTGGCTCGTACACCGTGGCAAGTGCGGGATTGATTGTGACTAGGGATTGAGACTTGGTCCATCCCGAAAAGGAATAATATGTTATTAGTGTTGGAAATACACTGTATTTGATATATTTGTGGGCTGTAAGCCTTGTTTGGGGCCTTGTGCCGATCTGTAGCGTCCTTAGAGGACAATATTTATGTGATAGCTATAATTGCTTAAATCACTGATCTCAATCCTGGAAATTGAAATCACCTTTTTGAAATGCTAAGTCACCGGCTTTTGCAAATTTAATAAAGTTAAAGTATTTTTCATAAATTATGAACTGGAAACTGGAATTAAGAAAAATGAACTGTTTTGTGACTTAATTGCTTATTGTGGACTGAGCATGGATCGGGCTGCACGCCGCAGTGGTTGATATGAGGATCGGGCTGCACGCCGCAGCAGTATTGCGCTTGGGCTGTAGGAGCCCCTCCGGAGTCTGTACACACCCCAGTAAGCGCCGTCGACGTTAAATGGATCGGGTTACACGCCGTAGCGGTTATGTGCATTGCATTGCATCTTTATTTGTTGAATTACTCTGTGGTAGCCTGTATTGTATTGTTGATGCTAGTTCGTAGGAGATTTGAACTGTAGTTTAGCTTCATTATGTGGTAGTCTGTGGATTTCTTATTTTTAGCTACTTGTATATATTTATTACTCACTGAGTACTTAGTACTCACCCCTACTCCCTGCACCTTTTGTGTGCAAACTCACGTACTCAGGAGCAGTAGACAGGCATTTCCAGCGTTTGCGGTGTCATATCGAGTTGCTGAGGTAGCTGCCTACGTTCGCAGAACCTAGCTTCTCCTCTCCTTTCCAGTTGTTATTTGTATTTTGTATTCGGACTTGAGTATTTCTATACAGTACTCTCTATTCCTGTTGGGTTTTGTTAGAGGCTCTAGACTTGTGACTCCGGATCTTTGGGAGTGTCAGTATTTTGTTCATTATTATTATTATTGGAGTTCTTTGACTCATATATTCTTCTTGGGTTATCCATTTGGGACTGGTATTAGATGAAATCAGCAAATGTTGGTCTGGCTGGCCTAGCTTAATTGTTGGGCGCCATCACGACCAGATTTGGGTCGTGACAGATTCGGTCCTAGTTGTGAGGGAATTTCCCGATGTGTTTCCTGCAGACCTGCCGGACATGCCACCGGACAGGGACATTGATTTTAGTATTGACCTGGTGCCGGAAACTCATCCCATTTCCATTTCTCTGTATCGTATGGCACCAGCAGAGTTGAAAGAATTGAAATATCAGCTTCAGGAACTCCTAGATAAGGGGTTCATTCGGCCTAGTGTGTCACCGTGGGGTGCACCAGTTCTGTTTGTGAAAAAGAAAGATGGCACAATAAGAATGTGCATTGACTACAAGTAATTGAACAAAGTGACAGTGAAGAACAAGTATCCCCTTCCTCGTATTGATGATTTATTCACCAGCTTCAGGGGGAAAGGGTATTCTCCAAGATTGATCTCCGTTCAAGCTATCACTAGTTGAAGATAAAGGATTCAGATATTATGAAGATTGCTTTCAGGACTAGATATGAGCACTATGAGTTTCTTATTATGTCCTTTGGACTGACCAACGCCCCATCCACATTCATGCATTTGATGAACAGTGTATTTCGACCATATTTGGATTCGTTCGTGATTGTTTTTATTGATAATATATTGGTGTACTCGCGTAGCTAAGAAGAGCACGCACAACATTTGCGAGTGGTATTGCAGAGATTGAGGGAGGAGAAGCTTTATGCAACATTCTTCAAGTGTGAGTTTTGTCTTGGATAAGTGGCTTTCTTAGAACACGTGGTGTCTAGCGAGGGTATTCAGGTCGACCCAAAGAAGATAGAGGCGGTGCAGAGTTGGCCAAGACCGACCTCAGCCACAAAGATTCGTAGTTTCCTTGGGTTGGCAGGGTATTATCATTCAGGGATTTTCCTTGACCAAATTGACTCAGAAGGGTGCTCCATTTGTGTGGTTGGATGCGTGCGAGTAGAGCCTTTAGAAGCTCAAGACAACTTTGACCACTGCTCCAGTGTTGGTGTAGCCATCAGCTTCAGGTTCTTACACTGTATATTGTGATACTTCAAGAGTTGGGATTGGATGCATGTTTATGCAGGAGGGTAGAGTTATTTCATATGCTTATCTTCAGTTGAAGCTCCATGAGAAGAACTACCATGTACATGATTTGGAGTTGGATGCTATAGTTCATGCTTTAAAGATTTGGAAGCACTACTTGTATGGCGTATCTTGTGAGTATTCACCGATCATCGCAGTCTTTAGCATCTATTCAAGCAAAAGGATCTCAATTTGAGGCAGCGGAGGTGGCTAGAGTTACTCAAGGATTATGATATTACCATTTTATATCACCCGGGGAAGGCCAATGTGGTGACCAATACTTTAAGCTGGAAGGCGTTGGCATGGGGAGTTTGGCGTACATTCCATTTGGGGAGAGGCCCTTTGCAGTTGATGTTTAGACTTTGGCCAATCGGATGGTGAGATTAGACATTTCAGAGCCTAGTTGGGTGTTGGCTTGTGTGGTTTCTCGGTCTTCCTAGCATGACCGCATAAGAGAGCGCCAATATGATGATCCGCATTTGTTTGTCCTTAAGGACAAGGTTCAGCATGATGATGCCAGGGACGTGACCATTGATAGTGATGGCGTGTTGATGGGATGTGACCATTGATAGTACGAGTATTAGAGGCCGGGCGATGTACCCCAGTGGATGATTATTCCCAAGTAGAAGTGGGAGAGGATTACTATAGAATTTGTGAGTAGTCTCCCTCGGACTTTGAAGAAGTTTGATTCGATTTGGGTGATTGTGGATCGGCTGACCAAGTCCGCGCACTTTATTCTAGAATGTACTACTTATTCTTTAGAGCGGCAGGCAGGGATCTTTATTCGGGAGATTGTCCGATTGCATGGGGTTCCAGTGTTTATTATCTCAGATAGGGGTACTCAGTTCACTTCTCAGTTCTGGAGGACATTTCAGCGAGAGTTGGGTACGCAGATAGAGTTGAGCATATCATTCTATCCTCAGACGGACGGGCAGTCCAAGTGCACTATTCAGACATTGGAGGACATGTTGAGTGCTTGTGTTATTGATTTTGGGAGTTCTTGGGATGAGTCTTTGCCGCTTGCAGAGTTTTCCTACAACAAAAGTTATCAATCGAGCATTCCGATGGCTCCGTATGAGGTGTTGTATGAGAGGCAGTGTAGATCTCCTGTTGGATGGTTCGAGCCCGGAGAGGCTAGGTTATTGGGGGCAGAGATGGTTCAAGATGCCTTAGAGAAGGTGAAGCTGATTCAGGAGAAGCTTCGTACAACACAGTCACGTCATAAGATTTATGCAGACCGGAAGGTTTGGGATATGTCCTATATGGTGGTGAGAAGGTCTTGTTGAAGGTTTCGCCCATAAAGGGTGTTATGCAGTTTGAGAAGAAAGGGAAGCTTAGTCCGTGGTTTATTGGGCCTTTTGAGGTACTTAGGAGGATTGAGGAGGTGGCTTATGAACTTGCTTTGCCACCCAGCTTGTCGAGTGTGCATCCGTTATTTCATGTGTCTATGCTCCGGAAGTATGTTGGGGACCTGTCTCATGTATTGGACTTCAACACTATTCAGTTGGATGATGATTTGACCAATGATGTAGAGCCAGTGGCTATCTTGGGTCGTCAGATCGAAAGTTGAGATCAAAGGATATAGCTTCAGTAAAGGTGCAGTAGAGAGGTCAACCTATAGAGGAAGCTACTTGGGAGACCGAACGGGAGATACCGTGCAGATATCCTCACCTTTTTTAGGTTCCAAGTATGTTTCTTGACCTGCTCGAAGACGAGCATTTGTTTTAGTTGGGGAGGATGTGACAACCCAACCCGTCGTCACATGAGTTACTGCCCCGTTTTCCCCATTTTATATTTCTCTATGCTTCATTATCGGTATTTTAGGTGATCGAGTTGAATTGGATTGGTTTTAGATGGAAATGAGACACTTTGTCTCTTTAAGGAAGGCTTGTTTTAGAAAAGTCAACTATATGTTGACTTATGAGTTAGAGGGCTCGGATGAGATTTACGGTGAGTTGGTTAGCTTCGGGGGATGATTTTTACTTAGGAGTATGATCGGAAGTAATTTTGGAGGTCCGATATAGAATTAGTCTTGAATTGGCGAAGTTAGTATTTTGGGAAATTCCGGTTGGTAGGTGAGATTTTGATACGAGGGTCGGAATGGAATTATGAGGGTTGCAGTAGTTTTGTTAGGTGATTTTGGATATGTGTGCAAAATTGCAGGTTATTCGAGGGTATTTTGGTCGCGTTTTTGATCAAATGCGTAATTCGGAAGTTTTGGAAGAACTTAGGCTTGAATCCGATGTAATTTGATGGTTTTGGTGTTATTCGTAGTGTTTTTGTGATTGAAGAAAGTTTGAATGATATTTTAGGATGGGTTGGCACTTTTGGTTGAGGTCCCGAGGACCTCGGGGTAATTTCAGATGGCTAACGGGATGAAATTTGGAGGTGACAAATTGCATGTTTAGCTGGTATCTGGTATATCCGCATCTGCGGAAAGGAACAACAGATGCGCAGTCGCAGGTGCGGAGGTTATAGTGTAGGTGTGGGTTTGGGAAATGGATGGGAGAAATGCAAATGCGGGAGGGAAGCCGCATCTGCGAGATCACAGATGCGGTAGTTTGATGCATGTGTGGAAGGAACAAGGCCAGGCGTTTACGCAGAAGCAGAAGTTCATCTGCACATGCGGAAAAGTGACCGCAGAAGCGGGTTGGGATTTTAAATGAGGTTTCACAGAAGAGGAAATTTAGCCGCATAAGTGGTAACGCGGATGCGGAAATTGGGACCGCAAAAGCGGAAATCCCTGTAATGAGAATGGTTTTTAATGTTCATTTTGTTTCGTGGGTTCTAGTCTATTTCCACCAATTTAAAACAATCTTGAGAGCTCTTGGACGGAATTAAAGGGGGGTTTCGACTAGGTGTGATTAGAGGCAAGTTCCTTCTCCTAAATACATGAAATTATGATAGATTTAACATGAAAATTGCTTGAAATTCATCAAAATGGAGTAAAGCTAGGGCTTGGGAATTTGGTAATTTGAAATGGAATTTGAAGGGTCAAATGGACTCCGATTTTGGTAAATTTGATATGCATGGACTTGTGGCGAGATAAGAAATTTGGTGATGTGAATTTTCTGATTTTTCGAGTAGTGGGCCTGGAACTCAGGTTTTTCCAACTTCATGATTTTCGATATTTTTCGAGTCTTTTCGATTGGGTTGTATTCCCTTAGCCTAGTGTAACTTATTCCTTGTGGTTTTGATTAGATTCGATGATCGAAGAGCTTGATTTGCAAGGCAAGGGCATATAGAGATTGGATTTTGGCCTGCTTGAGGTGAGTATGATGTTCTAAGGGTTTGAAACCCCGGATTCGCATAACGTGGTGCTATGTTAAGATGAGACATACGTTGTATAATGAGCCTGGGGTCTGTTACTGTTGGGGATTCGGACTCGGTCCATCCCGATTGATGACTCTACTGTACTTTGACTGAGACTTAATTAATTCATTATATTCTGGGCTAGTTCCTACATCTAGGGCCTTGTGCCGATCGGTAGAACCCTTAGGGGATATTTGTACTGGTTGACCTTACTTTACTCGTTAAAAATCATACCCTAAGTCATGTTCTTAATTGATAAATATATTATGATCCGGCTTTAGAAATTGGTAAATCCTAATGAGAATAACTTGTGGGTTAGGAACCGTGTCTTAGCTGAGTGTGCCCGAGAAGCCAAGTCTATATTGTCTGAAAGGGGTTGAGGACCCCAATAGTGAGGGTAATTGATAAATCTCGGATCGGGCTGCATGTATGGATCGGACTGCACGCAGCAGTAGTATATTATATGGACCCCACTGCATGCCGTAGTAGCATAGCGCTTGGGCAGTAGGAGCCCCTCCAGAGTCTGCACACCCCAGTGAGTGCACTCGACTATTATTATTGGATCGGGTTGTACGCCGCAGTAATACATACATACATACATACATACATATACATATATATATATATATGTATATATATATATATATATATATATATATATATATATATATATATATATATATATATATATATATATATATATATATATATATATATATATATATATGTGTGTGTGTGTGTGTGTGTGTGTGTGTGTGTGTGTGTGTATATATATATATATATATGGATCGGGATGCACGCCGCATCAACATACTGTACGGATCGGCTGCACGCATCGATATAATTAAACTATCGGTCATTGAGAGGAGTAAATGAGTTGTGTTCTGGTTTGAGGGATATTCATTTGACTTCCTCGTTTAGCTGTTGTTTATTGTACTTACTATTTTTATATCGAACTAGGTAGTGTTTTTACGAGTTTTCTTTCCGTCAGTCATCATTTATTGCTATTACTCACTGAGTCGGAGTACTCACTTTACTCCCTGCACCATGTGTGCATATAAGTATCCCGGATGCATAGTTTGAGTTTTCTGCTGCGGTTCATATTACTTCCGAAATTATTGAGGTAGCTGCATGGCGTCTGCAGGACCCGATTTCTCCCCTTATCCTTTTTATTTCCCATATTCTAGACTATCTTATGTATTGGCTGCTACTGAGACTTGTATTAGAGGCTCTAGACTGGTGACACCAGATCGGTGTGGTTTGTATTTGGCATTTTCTTGGTTTTTACGCACATGTTACCTACTGTTTTAGAGTTATAATCATGTTTATTTGGTGTTTAATCCTGTTAATTGGTAATAAAATTCTATGAAGAGATTGAGAGTGTTGGATTGGTCGGGCTTGCCTAGCATTGTGTTGGGCGCCATCACGGTTGGGGTTGGGGTCATGGCAGTTGTATTACGCTCAAGAGCAAGAAGTTAAGATATGTGAGGCTCACGCTCTATGTTTGGGAATTTTAATGATTCTCCCTACACTACATTTCTTTTACGACATTACCAATTGCCTCTGAAATATAGTTAAGCCTAGTCCCTTGAATAGTTGTAGAACTTCTATTCCCTGGCTTCAAAACTCATTCACCACTTTCATTCTGAATGTTTTGAGCGAAGTGCGTATTCAATATAGACTTGGGTTTGATGCCCCCGAGTCCTATTATAGATTACTTAATATGCCATAAACATTTGAAGTTTCATGTGTTCATAATCAGTTCAAGAATACATATTTCACTCTAGTCCTATTCATTATTCCAGTATCATATAACTCAGGCCGTAGTTTATGCATTATGCATTTTTGGGAATGAGGCTGTAGTTATGTATACGTATACTTGGACCTGAGGCCGTAGCTTGTGTACATATATATTGGGCCCGTGGCCGTAGCTTGTTCAGATAAACATGTTGTTCATCATTCAGAAGAGGGAGTATTCATATCCTTACTTCCTTTATCATTTTAGTTATCAGTTATCATTTCAGTTACCAGTTATGAGCTTAGTTACCAGTTATTAGTTCATGTATCGATTATTAATTATCATTTCAATCTCAATAGTTATCATTTCAATTATCAATTATCAATTCTTAGTTATCAGCTTAGTTTTAGTTTTATCATTTTTAATTCTTTCTTTCAGTTGCTTTACATTCCAGTCCAATTCAAATGTACCGACGTCCCTACTCACGATGCATGTAATGATTTACAGGTTGATGATTCAGAGCACTAGCATTCTCATAGCAGCCGTTTGGTGATCCCCAGTTCTTTCAGGGCATTTTCATCACTTTACGGTCTTTCAGTATTTACAGGCAGTTAGTGTTTTTAATACTTCATTAGATGCTTCATAGACTAGAATAACAGTCAGACATAGTCACAAGTTTTTTATGTTAAGCAATGTTGGTTACATATATGTTTCAGACTTGTTTTAGTATTTTCGCACTTTGATTTATATCATCCAGACTTTCAGAATATCAACATGTATTAGTTTATCTTTCGCATTCAGTATGTTATGTATCACATGTTTATTCAGCCAGCTAGTTGGTTTGCTTGGTCACATATAATTAGGCACTCAGTGTCGTATTATATCCAGGCCCAGTTTCGGGGCATGACATTGTAGACACGATATTATACTATACTATCTTTGATTAGCTAGCACAATTTAAGTGTGTATTTTGCACTCGTCAAGACTTAATGAAGAACTTTGCAGTGGATGTATCAGATGATATCTCAATGGCATCCATAAGCAATACAACAGACAGTAAAGTATGTGTTACAACAGATGCCCAAGGAAGCCAAGAAGAAAAGAAATCTCGATAATATGAAGAAGGCCTCCACAAAAAAACATGTTAGTAGTAGCTTAGTGTGCCTAGCCCAACACAACACTATTTAGCCTATCATTTAGGCTAAATTAATATCCATACTAGAGGAATTAAATAATATCAAAGTTGAACCCTCGACAAGTTGAGATTGTGGCCAAAACCTTACCTTTTCTGATTTCATTTAATAAAACTGTAAACAAGAGACTGTTTTACAAAGAAATAAGAGGGAGGGGTTTCTTGTGTACATAAACTATACAAAAAATAATTTTTATTTTTAAATTACATAATCGCCACAATAGTAATACACTTATTCTTTTTCACATTCTATTATTGAAAATAAAAAAATAAACCATATTAATTCTGCTCACTCCCCCCCCCCCTCCCGAAGGGTCTCCTAAAGAAATCTTATTTTTTTGTGTTTTTGGTCCAAGAGATTTCGAGCCTGTTTGGCCAAGCTTCTGGGAGGCCAAAATTATTTTTTTTCTCCAAAAAAATATTTTTTAATAATTTTAAGATGTTTGGCCAATACAGAGAAATACTTTTGGCCAGCAACAGAAGCAGTTTTTCTGTTTTTAGGATGAAGTAGAAAATTGTAGCTTCTTCCAAGAAGCATAAGTAGGGGTGAAAAATTAATTTATTCAAGACTAAACTATCCTCACCATAAATTTATATTTTCCAAATATCCCTTACTAATTTAAGTTTTTTATTTTTCATTCTTTCCTGGTTTTTATCATTCTTTTAAAATTAAGATATCATATACATGAATCACATTGTAACTTTTTAAATTCTTTATTGACTTTTCTTGTTTTTGATTCATTTTGTGTAATGTCTTGCAAACTTTCCAAATTATCTTCTTCTTTTTTCACACTAAAGCAAATTATCTACATCCTTCTTTGGATTATCAATTCTCTTGCTACAAATAATCATTTAGAATTTCTTTTGTTATATGCGATTAGTTCCCAAATATTTAAAACAGTTATCAAATCTAATTTGTCAAAAATACCTATAAATAGGTAATAAATTGACAATTGCATCGTATAATCTATTTATATATTATTAAAAGAGAAGAAAAAACATCATACATTAAGCCAAATGCCAACCTCCAGCCTAACAATAGGACATTTGGCAATTTAGGTCAAAGTTAGTAAGGCTAGGTAATACTAATTAGTTTCTTTTCGAATTTAAATTTTGAAAAAATAAAATTTTACATTATGTATTATTAATAATTAGTTACTCTTTTTGAATTTTAATCTAAACATACTGAACTATTTTTTTTACAAAAAAAATATTTTATATATTTATTTTTATTTTATTTTATGCTCGATGCTATATTTCAAGTTTGACACTCAGAATCATCTAGTTACCATTATCATGGCGATACATAATTTCATCGGAGGATATTCTTCTACAGATAAGGAATTCAATTATTATGCTAATGAAGACATTACTGCGGAGATTGAGGAATGAGTTGGGCATTATGATATTCCTTTAGAAATGCAAGACAAGTCTTCTACTAATATGGAGGCATTGTGTGATAGACGTAGAGATGAAATTGTTGAGAAATATTTTTATATGTGAGTGACTTACTTATTATTTCATGGTAGATTATCAATATATAGTAATTTGTGTAATAGACTTCTAATTCATACTTGATGATATATTTGATTATTCAAATCGTCATATAACAATAAGTAATTATACTATATAATAATATATGCTTTGGTATAACTATATATGTAAAACTCATTTAAATCTTTAATATGTTTGCTTACTTTATGTTTTATATTTTAACTAAATAAAATTAAAAAATAATAAAAGTCTCTTATAATAAATGTTTGAGTTTATTTTTCTCTTTAAAAGAATTATAAGACCTTGGTACTATCCTTTTTAGTAATTTGGCACTCAAAAATACATTTAGAAAGATTGGCCAAACATAATTTGTTTACTGTTATAAAACAATAAAAGAACATGAAGAACATTGCAGGAAAAAGTAGAGAGAGGGAATTTTTACTGATTTGGGATGAATTACAATGGAATAAGACCCCCTTTATTTATAGTAAAAGAGTGACTTAGTCGCCAAGTAATAAATCCTGAAATCTCTCTAAATATTGACATTCACCATAAATACAATTCTATTTATATCACTCCCCTTTGAATGCCTACTCAACAGATAATGTGCCTCATTAAAACCTTAACTAAAATAAAATCCAGTGGGCAAAAAATTCTAAAGAAGAAAAAAGAATACACATATCTAATAATACGCCTTTTGGTTGCCTCGTTAAAAACCTTGAATGAAAAACCAAGTGGGACAAAACCTTGTAAGGAAAAAAGAGTACAATGCGTATTAACTCCCTTTGACGAGAGCATCAATTCACATCTTTAAGCATTTGCATTCCAATTTTGTGCACCATCTTCAAAAGATCTTTGGTAGAGATTTGATAAGCAAATCAGCCATATTAACCTGAACAAATTTGTTTCACCTTGAAATCATCATCCCTAATAGATGTATTGTCTTCATATGATCATGTTGGAATCATCACTTCAATATCTTCACACGGAGGTGAAAACTCTTACTATCCTATTATCATGCCCATAGTTATAGCAAGATACATTTGTGCACAAATTGCACCGAGGAGGTGGTACTTCAAGATCAAGAATTGCATATGCTTCATGCAACTTAAATCCTTCATGGATTGTCATATAAGTATAGTCAATAAATCACATAAATAGCATCACGACCCCAAACTCGGTCGTGATGGCGCCTAGCACACTGCTAGGCCAACCCGACCAATCAACAGAAACACGGAGTTGTCAGCTCATATTTAATCCCTTTATATACATAAAGAACGATTGAATAATCATAAAAAAATACCCAAACACCAGGATTAGACATCCCAAACCTGTACAACCTCCCAACGGAACAAGAGTCACAAGTCATGAGCCTCTACCAGAATTTATAAAGTGTAATAGTGTCTACAACTGTGCACAAGTGTGGGATGGTTAGAACAAACTAAAGATAAACTGGAGAGTCAGGTCCTGCAGACGCTGGCAGCTACCTCGACTGTCCAAATGCACTCCCGAGCAGCTATAGAATCAGCTCTACTGTGATGTACCAGGATCCGCACACAAGGTGCAGGGAGTCGGGTGTGAGTACTTCCAACTCAGCGGTAATAAAAGTAAATAATGCTGAAGGAAGGGAAACCACGCAAAGCACCTTATCTTCATGCTACACAATACAGAACTATCTTTAAACTTCAATACACTATCATTCTATTCCCTTTCAGCATATGTGAGTAGATTATTTAGAAATCTCATTTTTAGCTTTCTTTCTTTCATGATAACATACCAATACCTGGGTACAACCTCAAGCAGTGCAAGTCTGTACTCAAATTAGCCCATTGGGATCAGCACTCCTAAACAATTTCTACTAGGGGATCTGGTCAATAAGGCAAATAATGCGTGTGTGCCAATAATGTATGAGTGCTATATGTTATGCTATGTAGTACAAATAAACCAATGTACATATGTCAAGCAATGCATATGCATATGACGTTGTGGCGTACAGCCCGATCCATGCAAAGGCGCCCGCGCTCAGTGTGGGGGTTCAGACTCCGGAGGGGCTCCTACAGCTCAAGCGCAATATCAATATCACACCTGCTACGGCGCGCAACCTGATCCATATACCACTGTGACGTGCAGTCGATCCATGCATGTATATGCATATGCTCACATAAATCGTCATGCTCTCACATATGGCCCTCGACCCCAATCAGCCTAACGAATAATCAAGAAAGCCCCTCGGGCAACAGTATCATATTAGCTCACAGCTAGAAATGTCATTAAGACCTTGTCAAAGTTTTTTTCATAACCTTATAAAAATGCTGAGTAGCAAAATATCATTTAAAACCTTAGATTGAGATAAAAATATGCACAGTGTTATCAAGACAGTGATACCAATCCATAAAGGATTCAGATAATCGGCACGAAGCCCAAATCATGATAATCAATCCAATTCATGATAATTAATATCTTTATTAGGGCGTCAATTCAATTTCAAGCAATTAGGTGTTATTATTTATTAAGCGGGACGGACCAAGTCACAATCCCCAATGGTTATCTACCCCACACCCGCTATCCGTCGTGCAAGTCACCTCAATACAGCACTAGGATGTGCAACTCTGGGGTTTACCAACCCTCAGGACATGATTTACAAGTATTACCCACCTCGATCCGGTGAAAACTCAGGCTCTGCGATGCCTTAGCTCCTCGAACCAGCATCCACGCATGTCAAAACTAGCCAAATTTAGTACAAACATATCAAAATAGGCTAACGGAACAACACCCAATCGAACACAATCAAATTACATGAAGAACCACAAGGTTGCCAAAACCCGACTTTCGGTACGCTTCTCGAAAAATTACAAAATTTACATATTAGAATTCCTTATCTCAACACGAGTCCATGCATATAAAGTTTATCAAAATCGGACTCCGTTTGCCCATTCAAATCAATGATTTTCCATAACCCAGGCTTATGGCAAAATTCCCCCATTAATTCTCCCAATTTCAGTGAAATAGAGGAAGATTCTAAGATAAAAAAATGTATTTTGGCCATGAAACTTACCTCCGATGATTACCCAGTGAAATTCCCTTCAATTCCCGTCAATATACTCTCTAAGAACTCAAAAATGGAGGTTTTGTGTAAATGGGTCGCGGATGAAATGTTATGGTTTTTAATATTTCTCACAGGCATTTAACCCTATGCGATCGCAGCCATTGGCTCGCGATCGCGATGTCCAAAATTTCCTGGGTTCTAAAATATTCTATGCGATCGCGGCCCTTGGTACGTGATCGCGATGCACAAAAATCTGGGCGACCGAATTTCCTTCTACGCGATCGCGTGAACTCAACCACGATCGCGGTGACCAACTTATTAACTCTACGCGATTGCGACACTGGGTACGCGATCGCAGACGGATCCTCGCGATCGCAGAGCTCACCAACTTCCTCTTACGCGATCGTATAAAGAACTTCACGATCGTGAAGAACAAAATCTCAGCATTTTTATTGCAGTAGATCAGCAGTATTCTTTTGGCACAAAATGGTCCGTTTGGACCCCCGGGATCCCAACGAAAACCACCAACCTACTCCAAATCATGACACAAACCTGTTCCAATCATAAAAACACGCCCTTAAACGCGGAAATCATCGAATCAAAGTGGATTCAAGCCTAAGTTTCATCTAGAACTTCCGAAATAAACATTCAATTAAAAACCCGACCAAACGATATCCGAATGACCTGAAAATTTGGAGGCGTATCGAAAATCACCTAATGGAGCTACTGCAATTGTCAGAATTCCATTTCGACTCCCGGATCAAAATCTCACCTACTGTTCGGTTTTCGCCAAAATTCAACCTTAGGCAATTCAAGCCTAAAACTACATCGGACTTCCAAATTCAATTCCGATCGCTCTCCTAAGACACAAATGTCAAAATTCGATTCTGAGCCCTTTAACCACATAGTCAACTCCAGGTTGACTTTTCATAAACAGGCTTCACTCAAAAAGGCTATATGCCTCATTTTCAACCAGAATCAATCCCAATTCACTCAATATACTCTAACAGAGGCATAGAAACATGAAATAACATAATTAAAGGGTAACGGGGTGGTAGCTCTCGTGACGACGGGTCGGGTCGTCACATTCTCCCCAACTTAAACAAACGCTCGTCCTCAAGCGTACTAGAGTTGTACTAAAAGTAATCCAATAGTTGAATGATCTTTTCAAGCATATACTCGGGGTGATACCACGTCACCCTATCTATCATCAATCCGATAGCACAATATAGCTGAATTTCCACAGTCTATCTGCACCATAAACCACATTGCACTTCCTGAAATCATATACCAATCCGAATCCCACGTCTATACTCAGAGTACACCCGAACTAACCGTAATCACCCATACTCGCCACTCCGGGTGAGATCATATGATGTATCAAACAACCCCAATCACTCGAGACAATGGTCCCTAATCACAACGATTTCCCACAATAACCAAATACTAGCAGGAAAACCTTTCTCATTAGATAGAGTCTTATTCCAACACCTTCATATCCTGCCCATGACAACTGAACACCAGATATATCGATCCCATCTCTCCGGTCAACCATTCATGAATCAATTTCCCTTTTAACTGATACCACAACATATTTCGGAGCCAAATCTCGATATTACTTTTCTAACCAACTGAAATCAAATATGTTCGCACTCATTAATGACTCAAATGATCATTTCGGTTATAACACACCGCACTGGTAATATGACACCTCAACACCAGCCTAATCTGCTATGAGCACAACACATGATCCAATAAGAAACGTCTGAACATACTCAAATCATGACAACTTACTCCAACAACAGAGTTGTAATTCAATCCCTCTGTACCATCATAACATAGAACTGATATCCCGTCTCACATCATAGGAATAGAGTACATGACTCCTTCTCGAAAGGTCATAACATCACGTGGCCTTGCCACGATTCATGATTCTATCCAAACACTATTACTCACGAAGCACCTCAAGTCACCAGGCTCAGAACGGTCAGCCACGCACAGATCTAGATCTGAACCCAAGCAATCAATCTCACCCATGGTGAAACAATTAATATATGCTATCAAATCCTGAAACGACACAACCGATGTGTTATTCGCCGGGCGATACCCAATACAGATTTTTCCTCAGAAGCCAGGAAGTATTGTATACAAGGTAGCATATAATTACGTCTATTTTCACATTACACTATTGCGGCGTGCAACCCGCTCCAATGACATACCCGTGGCGGCGTGCAACCTGATCCAGATACCATACTTGTGGCGGCGTGCCACCCGATCCTGATACCATACATGTGGCGGCGTGCTACTCGATCCAGATACTATACCTATGGCGGCGTGCCACCCGATCCACACATAAATCTGGCAAAAGGGAATGCACATCGAGTCAAGTTGCTCATTGCAACAAACATATATAGCCTTAAGCCCAGCCACATGAAACACATCCGACAAAGTTCCTCAGTACCGGAACTGAATCAAAGGTAGACACCTCTACACTGACTTCTGTCATGAAGGCCCAACTGACAAAGCATTACTTACCAGCCGTACGCGGGCCCTAGGGTACATCTACCCTGCTGGAGCATGATCCGATGCTCTCTGCCACAGAGTTTGCGATATTTTTCTGACATAGTCCATATCACATCAGTCTAGACAACCTGACTTATGACTACCAGTCTGCAATCATATATCATTATTCAAATTCATCATATTAGGTAATGAGAGAGCCAATATGGCTTCCAATTTCCAATAACCGCTAAATTGTGCAGATACACACGATATACCACCACTGCGTAGGCGGATTACGAGAACGTCTAGTCTCCAACATGTATATAACACACGAATTACTATTCCTGATTCCACACTCCACCGTATGAATACATAACACACATTAAACATCCATTCATACCACGAAATCCATTCAAAAATTTCCCTATGCCATCAACAACTCAATTATCACCGGCAATCCAACAGGAGGATACCACAAGACCACTAGGTCTTATCAGTTTATATTACCTTGCCCTTTTGACCATACACTCTGCAAAATCACTAGAATAGCAGTACCATTTTCATTAATCACCAGAAAGATTGATTCTCAGATTATCTGCAGCTACCCATGCTGTTTGAGAATTTTAATGACTTTCCATATGGAAGAAAAATCAGTGCACATCCCATGCTTCGCATACCGACATGAAATATACTCATTTTCAAACCATGGTAAAACACATCACAAACTCTTTCTTCCAATTCGTTGCATAAGTTTAACTGCCAAGATTGTCCTTTTACCCACATCGAGCTACGCAACTGCCAGCACTCAAGAGCTTTGTTGCACCATAGCTACAAGACTCATTACTTCGAGCACATACTAGGAATTAATCGTATCCTTATCATACCGTTTCAGTTTATTAATAAGTTGTTCCATTTACCCAATTCCTTTCTGATTCATCTTTAATTTAATATTCTCCTTTACTGAAGGATCACAATACCTCAATTCAGGTTAACACACGAGACTCATACACAAGACCACGCGACCTAAGGCTCACAGGCCACTGAATACTCTCTCAAATGTTTCCCAGAGTACCACCTTCTACAATGCTTTATTTTGATAAACTTTCCGCGATATTTGAATTCATTATCACTACCTTTCAATACGGATACATACAACCTCATGATTAACATAACATACCACAAGTCTCAATTTTCTTCTAACGAAACCACAGTCTTTAGCCACGTACACAATCTTAAGGCACCTAACTGTTACAAGCAAAATCTTGAGCACTGCAAAACCATTCTCGGGCGTCCTTCACCCTTATTCAGCTGTAGTTAAACTGTCTTATTGAACGAAACCACTCCTGTTTTGTTAGAACTCTAACATCGCATAACATGATTACCTACAGGTATAATTAGCTATCTTTCTTTTCTATACACCGAACATTATTTACCAACAACAGTTCAAAACATCCTAGTATTTCATCACATCTACCAAGCACCATAACCTTTGTCAGAATTTTCCCAACATACTTAAAAACAGTACCAACATAACACACAACCGTGCAATTAGTTAATTAATAGCAACCTCCCCAACTTGGCTCGAAGCCATACATCAAAGCACTTTTAACCACTCATGGCATTCTTACTCAAATGATGCCACAATGTTATAATGAGATTAAACTCAAGTCATTTACAAGCTTTGGCGGAGACTCGAATCATCAAAAATCTTAATTCCTTTGCACTCCTTGTATTCATTCACACACAACAGTTAAGCCCATTAATTAGGTGACAAAATCTTTTCTAAGTCTCAAATTTTTCAAAAATTTTGACAGAGTTTCCTTTGTAATTTGGCCTATCCACCTGCCAGAGAATCACCAAAACCATCCTAATAATACATCGGCAAATTGACAAGACATCATAATGCACATAGCACAACACATTTGATCTCTTCGAGTCTGAACTCACACTACCACACGTAATGCAGTTTACCTTTCCACTGAGAGACACGAACATATTCACCACGCCCATAGCTTGGGCCAACCCAACGGATCACTGTAAGAGTCTAACACCTAACAGCTCATCCACTATCAAGCTGCCATTTCTACAATTTAGGACAATACTTGTCCTATAAATTTCATAATACCAGCTCGTAAAATCAGCACCGTGGTGCCCAAGTCATAGACAAAGATTTGGCCTCAAGTCCTCCCGACTGGCCCAACATGAACTCACGGAGATTATATCTCGTCCCTCGATCGGGGAATCACAAGCCATCAAGCCAATTATATTACTGAGCGCTCGAGTGCGCACGCAGACGTGTGGAAGGAATTTCAAGAATTATATCTCAAGCTGAATCAAGTACGCATGATAAGAATTCCAAGATTGTAAAGTGTTTCCTAAAAGGTTTGAGCCTCCCGAGGATAAGCATAGGCGTCCCCGTACTGATCCACGAGACTCTACTAACCAGCTTACGACTCATGAGACCTAGTAACCTAGGCTCTGATACCAACATGTCACGACTCCAAATCCGGTCGTGATGGCGCCCAACATACTACTAGGCCAGCCCGACCAATCAACAGAAACACGGAGCTGTCAGCTCACATTTAACCCCTTTTTAAACATAAACAACGATAGAATAGTCATAAAGAAATACCCAAACACCGGGATTAGACATCCCAAACCAGTATCCCTGATAACGTCCATTTCCATCGCTAAAAAGCAATAGACACGGTCGTATGCAATATATTTACCCAACTATGAGTCGGGGTCGAATCCCACAGAGAACAATATGTAGGCGATTAGGAATGCAAGAAAATTATCGCTAGTCGCGCTAAGCCAAACACTTAAGATTTTAGGTTTTGGAAAATGTTTATATCTAAATGCGGAAATGTAAACTAATCTAGAAAGCGAATAAAATGGTCAATGGCTACAAGTATGAATGCATCGGGAATTACACTCAAGTAACGATCCAATGTATTTCATGATTTTACAAATATAAGTGAGTTTATGTTAATTAGCCACGGATAATAATTCTTAATTAGCTTCTTCCGAAGACTAACAAGACTTCCTAATTGAATTATCCCTAATCTCAATTAGAAGATTTAGCGCACCTGATAAGCTACAAGTAGTCAATCCTATCCCTAGGTTGAATCTATAAAGTGAAGGTTAACGCCTCAAGTTCTTGTTAATTAATCTTTCCCAACTTCGAATTATCTTTTCCAAAATTAATTCAAAGTAAATGGGCGAGTCCTAGAGTTAGCTAATCTCTTTGGAAACATTGAAGAACAAGAATAATTAAAGTAACAATAACTCAATTCATAAATATATAAAAATCATTCAATATATAAGCACAACAAGGTATTTAATCCACACTTTAAATATGAATATTCCCATAAACAAGATTCAAGTGTTGGAAATAAATACTACACACTTAGATATACAATACAAAGCAAGGAAATGAAGAAATAAATATAAATGGGTAAGAAATCCTTAACTACAAGCTTTAATCTTCAAGGCCCAAGTGTGTGTGCAAAACCCTAGCCTTCTCTCTAAGCCAAAGAGTAAAAATATGTCCAAGAGTGTAGAAATTAATCAGAGATTCAGAGATATCGGGTATTAAATGATTTGGGGATCAATAGGTGTGAAATTCCATAATAGCCCATGACTGAAGCCCGTACTTCGCAATTGCGAACAAAGTTCGCAATTACCAAATATGCCCAGATAAGCCTATGTTCGCAATTCCCAACAAAACTTCGCATTTGCGAAGTTGCCCTTTAGTACACAGTGTTCGCAATTGCGAACATATTCTCGCATTTGCGAAGCTTCCCATTTTACTGCACAGTTCGCATTTGCGAACTATCCTTCGCAATTGCGAAGAATTCCAATCCCTACTAGTATCGCAATTGCGAAAAATTCTTCGCAATTGCGAAGGTATCCTCTTTAAGCCTGTCTTCGCATTTACCATGAATACTTCACATTTGCGAAGCATGAAAACACTGCCCAGATTTTCTTCTCTTTTTGGCTTCTTTTACCTTGTTTTCACTTGGTTTCTTCACCATTACTTCTAAATCACATTCAATCCTGTAGAATAGAAGTAAATGACATTAAATACATGATTTTATCACTTCAAACATAGCAAATGTAGACATTTAAAGGCAAGGTAAGTTGGTATTTTACCAACTTATCACACCCCCAAACTTGAACTATTGCTTGTCCTCAAGCAATGAAAACGATGAAATCTCCTCACAAGTGACTAAATCAACCTCATATCCTCAACACACCAAGCCAATTAAAACGGAAGTCTACTTTAATTACAAAAACATGACTTCGATTGGTACCAACAATTAATCCAAAGCATATGAATTATTGAGCATTTCACATAAACTTCATTATACTTCAATTGCTCAAACACTAATGCAAATTAAAGTAGCAACCAAGTCATGACACTAAAGCTTCAAAATTTTCCTCTATATCACAATCAACTTTCTTTAGTCATTCTTATCAATTGAAAATGAGATTAGATTCACAACTAAATTTTCATGTGCCCTTACCTTCAAGAGAGGATCCCACACTCATAACTCTCAATTTAAATTAAAATTTGGGATATCAAATGGAAAGAATTAACTCACTCTCAAAAAGATGTTCAAATGCATACAAGTAGTACCATAGGCTTGCCCTTTATGTATTCCTCCACTAATGTAGACAACTTGATTCAAAATCAATTAGGACTTAAAAGGTTGTAGTTTAGGCATTTGGTTAAGGTAAGGCAAAATTTTGGTTAAAGTGACTTAGAACCTCCCAAAGCACTACAATATCAAAATTAAAGTCCACTTCCTTCAAAGATAGTTTCCACCCTTGTTTCACTTTTCAATCCATACCTAATCGTTTATTTACGACTTTTATCAACATATATTGTATATATATAAGAATATATACATATATATACATTTTTCTTTTCACAATCCAATTAACCAATTCTTTTACATACCTTTCACCTTCTCAAATCAATTCCATATCACAACTTTCCCAACTTTCACCCTCAAACTTAGGCTTTTAGCCTACATAAACACTTTCAATGTACTTTAGGGAAGTAGGGTGCCAAAAGATATATCATTTAGGAACGAATGGTTTAAGCATGTAACATGGTTGCCAAAGAATAAGGTTTAAGGCTCAAAATTGGTTGACTAGGGAAAATATTTAAGGGTAGGAAATATAAAATATACTAACGATCCAAGGAAAGCCTAATATCATTTTTTAAATTAAGTTAGTCTATAATTTCGCCTCTAAACACATTTCGGGCAAGTTCTAGACCACAAGTACTCCAAAAGAACCTACAAATAAATCTCACCACACCGGCACATGAAAACTCAAATGGAATACAAATCCAAAATCCAATTAACACAAATGACTTAAGAAGGTTATATAGCATACAAGAAGCTATTTAGTGAATTAAAGAGCCAAAAATTGAATCTAAAAGGTCATGACATTTTCTTACTTCAATTCTTATCTTTTCACCAACCAAATATTCATATGTATTGGTTTAAAATATGTTGGTACCAAGCAAGTCACATTTTTATAAATGGGCACCAATTTCAACTCAAACCATTTATTTACCCAAATTAACAAAAACTAAGTCTAACCACAAAACTAACTCCCTATAATTTATTTCTATAATTACCCGGTTCAAGAAAAGAAAAAAAATATTGCATCCTTGGAAAAAGAACCGTGGTATAAAGAAAACCAAGGATATGGCCACTAATATCAAATATAACAAAATAAAAAAAAATATGGAAAAAGAAAATAAACAACAAAAACAATGAAAACGCTAATGAACATCACATACTAAACATAATATTTTCATTATACTAATACCACACATGATAAAAAAATAGTACTAGTCTGCCAAATATCCAAAAAACTAAAAAACAACTATAGCATTTCTACAAGAAGCTACCCCCAACAATAGATATTGCATTGTCCCCAATGCAACTAAACATGATATAATAAAAGATGGTTGAAAATGCTCCCTGTATTATGCATCAACTGCTCTCATCACTCTCTGTCTCGGACTCATCATCCTCTTCTTCTTCTTCAGGCCACTCTGCTGGAATATCATCAGGATCCACAGCTCTGCTCGATGGTGGAAGGTCCTGAGGCTTAAGGACTTTCCATATGCCTTTCACACCTTTCCACATGCGAGTAAAGAATTTATCCCTCTTCTTCTCCCGCTTCACCATTTTAGTGTGTGACTCTTCCAATTTGGTATGAGAAGTACTCAGCTCACCATGCTTCTTTGCCAACTCCGTGTATGCTTTTTCCAAAGCCTTGAGGTGATCTCCCTGTTTCCTTTGATCGTCAATGTATTTCTGGAATTCTTTCTTGGAAATATTAACAGATCCCTCAGATGTCTCCCCAGGTCCCTGAGGAAGGCCAGAAACAAGCTCCCGTATAACTCTCATTTCTTCGCTAATCACAGCAAATGGTCCTCCAGCTGATGAAGATGGCATACTACTCTGATAGGATGAAACTAATTTCCTTTTCTTCTGCTTCACCGCTCCTCCATCTCCCCTTTTCTTCAATGGATGTATGGGCTTCCCAGGATCTACCCAGTTGTCCCCAGGAGCTTCCTCCACCCCAGCAAGCTGACATAACTCAGTGATAAGTGATGGAAATATCAAAGAAGGGCTGTTTTGAAGCCGGTACTCTCTCAGTTCATTGATGAAGATCTCGCCCACATTGAGCTGGATGTCATCGAGAATGCAAGCTATCATTTGAGCTCGAGTAACAGGGATGTTCCAAATGTTTGACACCGGTGAGATGCGACTGCATATAATGGCCAGCCATATCTTCGCCTCCACGGTGAATTCTTTTGAGGTGATCCCTCTTTTTTCAGTGGCCCATGAAACATCTGCACCCGGACAAAGCTTTGACATCAGCCATTCTCCTGAAGCACAATCTTTCTCTTTGAATGGACCCATGTCATGGTTTTGCAAATGATAGAAAGCATTTATATCTTCAGCTCCGAATCGTACTACCTTGCCTCGAATTCTCATCTGTGGCTTCTTCAACCTGATAGCCGGGAGATTTGCGTAAAATTCCCTCACCCATTGTTCATTTTCTCGGCAAGGTTCGGGGGCAAAACAGTTCCATCCCATTGCTACCAGCCTTCGATGGAATTCTAGAAGGCATTCCTGAACATTTTCCATCTCTATGCCACTCTCTGGAAGTAACTTCTTTGAAATCAGCTCAGCATAGTATCTTTCTTGGCATTCTACTGATAGAAATCGATGTTGATCAAATGCCTGCTCCTCCTCCACCGGGTTGTCACTTGAGGATCCTTCGAAATTTTCACTCATTGTTGAATTATAGTACCTGTCACAAGTGGCAAAAGTGAAAACATGCCATGGCGATGAAGAATAGTGCAAAATGAAGTAAACATGCCAAAATAATGATCGGACAGTCAAAACTCAACCCTTAGAAAAAATTCCAGAATTTTCAAAATTTGAAATGCTGGCTGCAGATGTCGCAATTCCCATACTTTCTTCGCAATTGCGAAGAAAGCAGGGCTGGGAATTGCGAAGGTTTTGTCGCAAATGCGAACAAAACAGGACTGGCATTTTTCGCAATTGCGATTTTTACTTCGCAAATGCGAAGTCATACGCAACTTTAGTTTCTCGCAATTGCGAACTTTCTTCGCAAATGCGAAGTCATCAGCAATCTTAGTTTCTCGCAATTGCGAAAATTACTTCGCAAATGCGAAGTATCGTCAACATCCAGTGTTTGTTTCACAGAACAGTTTTCTTCGGCAGAAATTTATTTTTTCAATTCAAACATTTTAATTGAACCCAACCATAAACAACATCATATCTCATGTATTTTACTTCATATACAACTACAAATCGAAAATTTCGATGGTTTTGGCCACGAATTTCATTCGTGTTTTACATCGAACACATTAAAAGCGCATAATGTTTCACATATATTTGGGTACTCAGACTTTCCCAAACTTTGCCATGAATGAACACATTCACTCTCAACCAAACCTCACCCAGAAATCAAAATGAATTTCAATTTTTTTTTTTACAAATTGGGGTTAAGAACAATTTCTAACTATTTTGATTTTTTAGGGTACCATAATGCCAACAAAAGCCATAAGAAATTTGAAGATGACGAAGAAGTAAGCGTAAAGATTACACTTTCATACCTGATTCTCTTCAAAGGGGAATGAAATTTGGATTTTCAGTAGTCAGAGAGAGAGAGAAACCTTTGGAGTATTTTATGAAATTGTGTTTTAAAAATAAAATGAGCCCTAGTCGACTTTTACACTGCAGATGTCGCAATTGCGACTTTTCCTTCGCAATTGCGAAGATAGCTATTTTGCCTTTCGTCGCAAATGCGAGCATCTGTTCGCAAATGCGAACTCTGCTTTGTGTTTTCCAAACAGCTACTGGTTTGTGACTGTCCGGATACCTCGACCTGCTCAAATCAACTCCAAAAAATCTGAAACTTGGCAGATTAGTTAAAAATATTATTCTAAGATATTACAAAAAGAAATTTTCAAAAATGATGAAAAATTTTGAAAAACGACTAAAAACGATGGGTTGCCTCCCACCAAGCGCCGCATTTAATGCCGTGGCACGACACAAACAACATTACCACTTTTCTCGCCACTTGGATGATATGAATTGGGCCCATAGCTTGGAATCAAGCTTATGACCACGAGCGATGGGGGTGGTAATTGGATGTTCGAGCCAATGCTTAAAATTTTCATTTTGCACTTCTTGGCTTTCAAGTGAGGAATGTCGTTTTGATTTCTTGCCTCATCAAACTGTAAAATGTATGGCCAAAGTTGTTCCTCCTCGCACTCCTTCATTGATTCATGTGGTTCAACTCCCGTGTCACCACACAATTCCAAGGTTGAAAAATGTTTGAAATGTGACTTTAAGCCCGCACTTTGCAATTCTTCTATGTTGACATTCTCTTTTTCCCCCGGATTAGAGTCAACAACAACCACATTAGAATTTACACCGGTTGACTCCAATTCCATGTTTTTGCCGGCATCAACAACACTTATTGAGTTGCTTGGCGGATGTTCATCCATTTGTAAGTGCAATCCTTGGGGTGAAAAATCATTTTGAAGACTAGTCTCCAAGAGATGTTCCAAGGCACTTTGCTCCTTGTTTCCTTCTTCAAGTAGACACTCAAACATGAGTTTGAACTCTCCACTTTGGCCATTCTCCACTTCTTCCAATTCCATAGCCCTATAATGCTTGCCAAAACGAATAGAATCATCATAGTGGGGGCTTGGGGAAGGGATTAACAAATAAGCACAATCATCCCAATGACCATTTTGGAAACCACACTTATCACAAATACTCCACTCATGGGTTTGGAATTGTGCGCACAATCCACCCCCGGGAGAATTTAAACAATTTTTCCACGAGTGCGGTCCTCCACAATAAGGACAAGGATCATCAAAATATGAACAACTACCATCCGACCAATTTTCGTTATATGATGCCATTATTTTTTTAAAATTAAGAAAATAAACAAGAAACAAACACTAAAAATAGACCCAAGGTAAGAAAAATAATTACACAAATATTCACAAGTTTGGACCAAAGCACTTTCGCTTACTTCTCAAACAACCTAAATTACGCCAAATTGTTCCCCGGCAACGGCGCCATTTTTGATAACGTCCATTTCCACCGCTAAAAAGCAATAGACACGGTCGTATGCAATATATTTACCCAACTATGAGTCGAGGTCGAATCCCACAGAGAACAATATGTAGGCGATTAGAAATGCAAGAAAATTATCGCTAGTCGCGCTAAGCCAAACACTTAAGATTTTGGGTTTTGGAAAATGTTTATATCTAAATGCGGAAATGTAAACTAACCTAGAAAGCGAATAAAATGATCAATGGCTACAAGTATGAATGCATCGGGAATTACACTCAAGTAACGATCCAATGTATTTCATGATTTTACAAATATGAGTGAGTTTATGTTAATTAGCCACGGATAATAATTCTTAATTATATTCTTCCGAAGACTAACAAGACTTCCTAATTGAATTATCCCTAATCTCCTTAGAAGATTTAGCGCACCCGATAGGCTACAAGTAGTCAATCCTATCCCTAGGTTGAATCTATAAAATGAAGGTTAACGCCTCAAGTTCTTGTTAATTAATCTTTCCCAACTTCGAATTATCTTTTCCAAAATTAATTCAAAGTAAATGGGCGAGTCCTAGAGTTAGCTAATCTCTTTGGAAACATTGAAGAACAAGAATAATTAAAGTAACAATAACTCAATTCATAAATATATAAAAATCATTCAATATATAAGCACAACAAGGTATTTAATCCACACTTTAAATATGAATATTCCCATAAACAAGATTCAAGTGTTGAAAATAAATACTACACACTTAGATATACAATACAAAGCAAGGAAATGAAGAAATAAATATAAATGGGTAAGAAATCCTTAACCACAAGCTTTAATCTTCAAGACCCAAGTGTGTGTGCAAAACCCTAGCCTTCTCTCTAAGCCAAAGAGTAAAAATATGTCCAAGAGTGTAGAAATTAATCAGAGATTCAGAGATATCGGGTATTAAATAATTTGGGGATCAATAGGTGTGAAATTCCATAATAGCCCATGACTGAAGCCCGTACTTCGCAATTGCGAACAAAGTTCGCAATTACCAAATATGCCCAGATAAGCCTATGTTCGCAATTCCCAACAAAACTCGCATTTGCGAAGTTGCCCTTTAGTACACAGTGTTCGCAATTGCGAACATATTCTCGCATTTGCGAAGCTTCCCATTTTATTGCACAGTTCGCATTTGCGAACTATCCTTCGCAATTGCGAAGAATTCCAATCCCTACTAGTATCGCAATTGCGAACAATTCTTCGCAATTGCGAAGGTATCCTCTTTAAGTCAGTCTTCGCATTTACCATGAATACTTCGCATTTGCGAAGCATGAAAACACTGCCCAGATTTTCTTCTCTTTTTGGCTTCTTTTACCTTGTTTTCACTTGGTTTCTTCACCATTACTTCTAAATCACATTCAATCCTGTAGAATAGAAGTAAATGACATTAAATACATGATTTTATCACTTCAAACATAGCAAATGTCGACATTTAAAGGCAAGGTAAGTTGGTATTTTACCAACTTATCAACCTCCCAACGGAACAAGAGTCACAAGTCATGAGCCTCCACAAGAATTTATAAACCGTGATAGTGTGTAAAGATGTGCACAAGTGTGGATTAGACTAAACAAAATAAGGATAAACTGGAGAGTCAGGTCCAACGGACGCTGGCAGCTACCTCGACTGTCCAAATGCACTCCCGAGCAACTATAGAGTCAGCTCTACTGTGATGTACCTGGATCTACACACAAGGTGCAGGGAGTCGGGTGTGAGTACTTCCAACTCAACGGTAATAAAAGTAAATAATGCTGAAGAAAAGAAAACCACGCAAGGCACTATCTCATGCTACACAATACAGAACTATATTTAAACTTCAATACACTATCATTCTATTCCCTTTCAGCATATGTGAGTAGATTATTTAGAAATCTCATTTTTAGCTTTCTTTCTTTCATGATAACATACCAATACATGGGTAAAACCTCAAGCAGTGCAAGTCTGTACTCAAATCAGCCCCTTGGGATCAGCACTCCTTAACAATTTCCACCAGGGGATCTGGTTAATAAGGCAAATAATGCGTGTGTGCCAATAATGTATGAGTGATATATGTTATGCCACGTAGTACAAATAAACCAATGTATGTATGCCATGCAATTCATATGACATTGTGGCGTACAACCCGATCCATGCAAAGGGAGCGCGCTCACTGTGGGGATTTAGACTCAGGAGGGGCTCCTACAGCCCAAGCGCAATATCAATATCTCACCTGCTGCGGTGCGCAACCCGATCCACATACTACTGCGGCGTGCAGTCCGATCCATGCATGTATATGCATATGCTCACATAAATCGTCATGCCCTCATATATGGCCCTCGGCCCAATCAGTCTAACGAATAATCAAGAAAGCCCCTCAGGCAACAGTATTATATTAGCTCACAGCTAGAAATGTCATTAAGACCTTGTTCAAGTTTTTTTCATAACCTTATAAAAATCCTGAGTAGCAAAATACCATTTAAAACCTTAGATTGAGATAAAAATATGCACAGTGTTATCAAGACAGTGATACCAATCTCTGAAGGATTCAGATAATCGGCACGAAGCCCAAAGCATGATAATCCGTCCAATTCATGATAATCCGTCCAATTCATGATAATTAATATCTTTATTAGGGCGTCAATTCAATTTCAAGCAATTAGGTGTTATTATTTATTAAGCGGGACCGACCAAGTCGCAATCCCCAATGGTGCCCTAACCCACGCCCATTATCCGGCGTGCCAGTCACCTCAATACAGCACTAGGATGTGCAAGTCCGGGGTTTACTAACCCTCTGGACATCATTTACAAGTATTACCCACCTCGATCCGACGAAAACTCAGGCTCTGCGATGCCTTATCTCCTCGAACCAGCATCCACGCACGTCAAAACTAGCCAAATTCAGTACAAATATATCAAAATAGGCTAACGGAACAACACCCAATCGAACACAATCAAATTACATGAAAATCCACAAGGTTGCCAAAACATGACTTTCGGTACGCTTCTCGAAAAATTACAAAAGTTACATATCCGAATTCCCTATCTCAACACGAGTCCATGCATATAAAGTTTATCAAAATTGGACTCCATTTGCCCATTAAAATCAATGGTAAAATCTGGGTGACCGAATTTCCTTCTATGCGATCGCGTGAACTCAACCGCGATCGCGGTGACCAACTTATTAACTCTATGCGATCGCGACACTGGATACGCGATCGCATTGCTTCCCAACATTGCCCTACGCAATCGCAGATAGATCCTTGCGATCGCAGAGCTCATCAACTTCCTCTTACGTGATCGCATGAAGAACTTCGCGATCGCGAAGAACAAAATCTCTACATTTTTATTGCAGCCGATCAACAGTGTTCTTTTGGCACAAAATGGTCTGTTTGGACCCCCAGATTCATCCCGAGGCCCCCGGGACCCCAAAGAAAACCACGAACCTACTCCAAAACACGATACAAACTTGTTCCAATCATATAAACACTCCCTTAAATACGAAAATCATTGAATCAATGCGGATTCAAGCCTAAGTTTCATCTAGAACTTCCGAAACAAACATTCAATCAAAAACCTGACCAAACTATGTCCGAATGACCTGAAAATTTCCAGGCATATCCAAAATCACCTAACGGAGCTACTGCAACTGTCAAAATTCCATTCCGACTCCCGGATCAAAATCTCACATACCATTCGATTTTCGCCAAAATTCAACCTTAGCCAATTCAAGCCTAAAACTACACCGGACCTCCAAATTCAATTATGATCGCTCTCCTAAGCCACAAATGACCTCCTGGAGCTGACCAAATCATCAGAATTCGATTCCGAGCCCTCTAACCATATAGTCAACTCCAGGTTGACTTTCCATAAATAGGCTTCACTCAAAAAGGCTATATGTCTCATTTTCAACCAGAATCAATCCCAGTTCACTCAATAGACTCTAACATAGGTATAGAAACATGAAACAACATAATTAAAGGGTAACAGGGTGGTAGCTCGCGTGACGACGGGCCGGATTGTCACAAATAGAGTTTAGATTTACATCAAGTTTTCATGTCATGCCAGGCATATAAGATACATAAAGGTGATAACACACACCATTATCTTTATACTTTTAAGTGTTTGAACTACAAGTCCAAAACTATTTTTTCATAAAAAAAAAATCTACTTGAATTGTTTCTCCAGAGTTAAGATCCTCATATATATTTAGCACTATAATCAATGTCATAGACAAATATTTTATATTGGTTCCAAACTTCTTATTTTTCATAAAGACATAACATAGATATCTCTTCATCCATATATTCGACATAACATAGATATCTTTTCATCCATATATTCAGGTACCTGAATCTCTCATGAGATTTTATGAAGTGTTATGTCATGTGATCTTCTAGATCACTTGCCTCCTTATTATGATCATTTTTATAATTTTCTCATCTTCTTTATCAAGAAGTCTATTTGAAATTGATTTGTCTATACGCTTTAAGCGTATCATAGACTTTATCCTTCTAGGACTTAATATGAGCATTAGCAATGCGAATATAGTTGCTTTATTTGGGTTAGCAAATGCGTTCGTCATGCTTTGCAATATATTGCAAATAAATTATCCTTTAATGAACTTCAAGTTCATATTATTTTATTCGAGGATCTAGATGTACAAATGATAATTTATTCCACGTAACTTTTTCTCAACAGTTTATCATGTCACCCCGCATGTTAGAAAAACTAACTTGTTCCTCAACTTTGAGAAGTCATCTTTGTGCGTTATGGTGTTAATCAAAATATACACCGCACATCAATAATAATAAAAAACTATTTGGTTCCTGACCCTGAACCATTTGTGAGGGGAGAATATGATATACTTTTGTATATAACATATATCAAACTGATATAGATAACTTTGTTCTCATAAGCAATAGTTTGGCTATTAAGTAGAGGCACTCAATAAATTATTTTGCTAAACCAACTGTGATGTAAATCAACTGATCAAGATGAACTATCTTGAATAACAAATTTAGAAATTATGATCTAAATCAAATTATTGAGCAAGTTACCTCGCAAATACCATGTTGCGGGTTAATAATAAACGCACATATAACCATCTCATAGATGCATATTATATGGTATACATGGAAGGTGAATGGGCTCATATTTGCCTTTGATATTTCCAGCATTCATGGATTAAATCCCAATTTTAGTTGATCTATTAATTAATGAGAACAAGCAATATAAGAGAATTCGTAAAGAATTTTTTAATTATTTTAATATTTACCCATGTGAATTCTCTATTATTTTTGCACATCATACTTAAATTGATATGGCTAAATTAATTATGCCAACTGAATAAATTATCAATATTGATAAACTTCATATTTATATCATGATGTGTGCAATTATCAATAAACTCTAAGTTTATTAGGATATATGTTTTTATATCATAAACATCCATTTTATTATGGTATTCTTTTATTTGTGTAGTACAAACTTGAGAATAAAGCGGGTAGCATTTTGTCACGACCCAAAACCCTGCACTAGTTGTGATGGCGCCTTTCGTGAAGACAAGGTCATCCAACTAACCCAATTAGTCTCTTTCAAAGCAGTTTAACATAAATGAATAGCAAAATACGACTTAATGACATTAATTAACGAAATTTACAAACCCAAAACAGCCGGACCGGGGTGTCACAAGTCACGAGCATCTATAAGAATGAAATCTCCACTTTACAGTCTAGAAATATACTGAGCAATAATAATGAAAAACATAGAAAGACAGTGGTGCTGCGAACGCCAGCATTCACCTCGCTAAAGCCTCTATAACTCTGCCTCCACGCAGCCAATACTCACTACCGGGTGCATAAATACCTGCAAGTACATGCAAGGTACAAGGAGTAAAGTGAGTACTCCAACTCAGCGAGTAATAAAAATAAATAATAACTGAGCAGTAAGACATCACGTAAAACAAACCATCATGCTATATATGAGCAATGAAAAACCCTTTGAGAGAAAGTAGTGAAGCTGTAAAACATTTGGAAATATCTTAGATTAGTTTAAAACATCTTTTGAAATGACTTTTTCAACATTTATGCAAATGTATGCGAAACGAGTAGTGCAAGCAAGCACAAAAGCCAGCCCCTCGGGCACAACATTCGATTAATAGATAATGCAAAGATATTAGGTAATTATTGCAAAAAGTAGCATATAAGCCAATGAAACAAGAGTGCAGAAATATTATGCCAGAGAATACGAATAAGAACAAATGCATGAGTGCAATACAATGCATTTGACGGTATACTCTAGTACCCACTACGGCGTGCAACCCGAGCCATCTATTTATTTATCATCGATGTCGCTCACTAGGGGTGTGTACAGACTTCGGAAGGGCTCCTACAGTCCAATCACAATATCAAGCCATCTCGTGACATCAACTAGGCTCGCGGCCTCAATATCAATATAATCATCCAGGCCCTCGGCCTCAAGATCAATGTAATCACCTAGGCTCTTGGCCTCAATATTAATATAACACTACTGCGGTGCGCAGCCCGATCCATGTATAGTCCAGAAATGCACATAAGCCTCGTGGGTAATTTAAAATAATAGTTCTCAGCTTAAAACGTCAATAGATATTGTTTAAGTTTTCCAATTTCAAAAAGATGGATGAGTTTGCGAAACAGTATTTAAAATCTTGGACAGAGATCAATTAATATGCAAAAATAATGCGAAAATAGTGATATCAATTCATGAAGGATCCAAATAATTGGCACGAAGCCCAAACAGGACAATCAACCTAAATTATGAGATAACAAGTAGTCTCAGTCAAATACGAAGTAATTCCATCAATCGGGACGGACCAAGTCACAATCCCCAACAGTGCTCTACCCCACGCTTGCTATCCGGCGTGTAAGTCACCTTAATACAACACTATAATGTGCAAATTTGGGGTTTCAAACCCTCAGACTATCACTTACAATGTCGAGCCGGCAATATCTCTAGCTCGCGACGCCTTTGCCCCTCAAATCGGCCTCCACGCGCATCGAATCTATCCAAAATCAGAGCGAATACATCACAGTATGCCAATGGCACATACCCAATCGAAAAGACTTGAAAAATATAAAAAATCACGAAGCTCGCAAAACCTGAGCCCCGGGCCCACTTCTCAAAAAATCAGAAAATTCACATTACCGGATTCTTCATCTCGTCACGAGTTTATACATATCAATTTTACCAAAATCCGAGCTCAAACCTCAAATTTTCTTTCTCTAAAGTTCAAGCCCTAACCTCCATTTTTGACCTCCAATTTCTTGATTTTCACCATTAATTCATGCAATAACACACTAGATTTATATTTTAGGCTTAGAATTCCTTACCTCAATGAAGTCCATTGATTCCCTCTCCAAAATCGCACAAAAACCTCCAAGCCCGAAGTGAAAATATTAGGTTCCTTCAAAAATTCGCGAAGATAGAATTTTAATACCCCTGAATAGGTCTATTCACTTTTTGCGATAACCATACCGCTTCTGCACACTCGCTTTTACGGAAATTGTTCCGCTTATGCGGAACTTCACTTATTGCCATGGACCGCTTTTGCGGTCACTAATCGTTTTTGCGGTCACAAACCGCTTTTGCGGAAATCGCTTTTGCGGGAAATGGTCCGCTTCTGCAAAAATCTCCAAAAAGCCCAACTTCACTTCTGCGACTCCTCATACGCTTCTGCGGAACCGCTTCTATGGTCCATTTGTGCAGAAGTGAAAATACCAGATACCAGACTCTTCAGCAATCCTTAAACTCCAAATTTCATCCCGCTAACCATCTGAAATCACCCCGAGGCCCCCCGAGACCTCAATCAAAGTACTAACACATCTTAAAATATTATTCAAACTTGCTCCAATCATCAAAATACCTTAACTAACACCAAAATCATTAAAATGCATCGAATTCAAGCCTAAGTTCTTCAAAAACTTCCGAAACACGCATAATAAAAAACTCAACCAAATCACCTCCGAATAACCTGAAATTTTGCACACACATCTTAAATCACCTAACGAAGCTACTACAACTCTCGAAATTCCATTCCGAACCTCGGATCAAAATCTCACCCATCAACCGAAATTCGCCCAAATACTAACTTCGCCAATTCAAGCCTAATTCTACACCGGACCTCCAAAATAAATTCCTATCACACTCCTAAGTCAAAAATCACCCTTAGAAGCTAACCGAATAATCAGAAATCACATCCGAGCCTTATAACTCATTTGTCAACCTCCGATTGACGTTTTCAAACCAAATATTCTTTAAAGAGACTAAGTGTCTCATTTCCTACCACAACCAATCCGAATCAACTCTAACACACCAAATACTAACAATGAAATATGAAGAAGCAAAAAATAGGGGAAACAGGACGGTGACTCCTCAGACGACGGGTCGGGTCGTCACACTTTTTACATACATATTAACCAGCAACAAGTTGTAGTAATAGAATATATTAAATCTTTCTTTTATTTATAGTCCCAATATAATCAACCGTTTTTGCGTTTATATTAAAAACCGAATAAGTTTCTTTGAGACTTACTACAACACAATATCTTATTGGTAATCAATATGTTTCTCCAAAATAGTAATAATTGGCTCTTCGAGAGATCTCAATTAATTTGGTACTATCACATATTCATCAACATCCATATGGTGAATATCTCTTTTAAAAAGAAAGTTATACTATTACAGTCATGGTCAAAATTATATGCAAGATCTGTTTTTGCATTACTGTTATCCTTTAATGATCAAATTGTCAAAATATTTTGTACGTGTTATCCTTTAATAATCAAATTGCCAAAATATTTTGGCGTACAATTGATATGTGACAAATATAATGACTTTCATGCCATAATAATGACATTATTTTTTTATTTTATCTCAAACTCCATTCTAGAGGCAAGTGTGGTATCTACCACTAACACGGTCATATTATTCCAAGAATGAATATGTATTCATAAATCACATGTTGTCACATTCACATCATGAATGGACCATAATCATCTATTTGTGCTTTACGAAATCTCATGTTAAATCAATGACAAATATTACTTTCACAAAGTGAAGGATTATTTTGAGAATCGTTATTATTCTCATTATCACAATGATGACGATTATAATTTCGTCTATTGCCACGTCCACATCCATTGATGCCTTCACGGTAATAATTTTATCTTCTTTAAGACTTAATCACATATTGCTATCACATTTTTTTTTTTTAAATAAATCACTAGGCATGAGGCCTAGTGTTGATTTTCATATAGTAGTAGAACAAAAGTACAAAGAAAGAGGAGGGGGGCATAAACCTGACCTCCGACAGAACGAACAAGTATTCTCTCCAACATGCTGGAGAGACATACCTGTGATCTATGGTACAATACAAGTATTATGGTGTCTCCAATACCTAAAGAGCCTATTGAGATACAATGCAGAGTAGTAAATCTAGGCTACCTATACATAGAAACCAGAGAAATGTAGTAAGATGGTTTGGGATCATAAATCCAACCAAATAAACCTCTACACAGAAGACTAGTATAGGATGTCCTAGTGACAATAGGCAAAATAATCATGGTGAAATGCAAAATTATCTTCAATCTTGTTTTGACATGAAAGAACAAGAAAGCTAGACTGAAGACAATAGACAAAAGCGTGCAATGCCATAGACTGATTCAAGCATTTGTAGCTGCTACCCGTGATAGAACTTGGTGCATGATTGAGCAATGTGTGACTTGACGCAATGTTGTTGATGGCTTTCTGTGGTGTGGGGATTTGTGTGATGGAAATACTTGGTTCAGTTATTAAGGATCTCTGTAGAATGAGCATAGAAGATGCTGATACCACTACATAAGATCTTGCTAGTTGACCAAGTGATTTCCAGAGACCTGCAAAAAAGAAGACATAGCAGTTAGTGTAAAGGGAGTTCAAACTCCAGGTTCTTGTGGATGCTGGAGATGAAACTGGGGAGAGGGGAGCTATGGTGATCCCTTTTCTACATATTTGATGCAGGTTCTTGTGTGATCTGCATTCAAATATGTAGATGCTCCGAGGAAATGCCAGGGGATGCATTTGCATTCTGTTCCTGGTGATGCTCTGAAGTATGAAAACTTCTCTCATGTTCACAGGTGCATCATTTGGGTGTGCATGCATCTGTGGATTTGCTTTGTCATGTGTATGAGATATGGGAAGCATCTGTTGAGGCATTTGGTGACTTTTTATTCTTCTGTTTAATACTGCAGCAGATGAATCTGCATCTCTTGAGTCACTGGAGATTTCCCATATGTGGAGGTTGGCCAGGGAAGGTGGGGTGTCAGTATTCAACTGATAAAGACTCAGCAGGCTGAGCATTGAAAATGCTAATACCACTGCTAAAGTGCTTACCAGTTGAAGAAGACTTGCCCAAGTTGAGAGACATGTAACTGGAGTGGATGAGAGATGATCTCTGTTATGTGGTTGAAGGCATGTTAGCAGTGAATCCATATGCCTTGCTCTTTCGTGTTTTGGTTGCCAAACTGTGCAGTTTAGTGGGTAACTTTTTCCTGTGAGATTTGTTTCCACATGTAGGTTCTTGTGTGTACTACATGTAGCATGATCTGCTGATGTCTTGGTCTTGGAGATCAATGAAAGCATTCTTTGCAGAGTGAGCACCAAAGGTGCTAGCCTCACTGTGGTTTACTGCTGGTCCCTGCAAAAGAGCAAACAATGTTAGAGAAAGAAATCTGTTTGTCTTTGTGTGCCTGGGTTTATTGATGAGGGAGTAGTTCAGTTGAACATCTGTGGTCCTAAGGGTCTGACCAGTTATCCACAAGTGAGGCCTTTTAACCATAACCATTAGATGAGGAAGGGATTGAGTTTGATGGGACCAGTATCTTGGTGGTGATTTTTCTTCTGAAGGAAGGTGTGTTCTGTTGGTCTAAATGAACCTGTCCTTTGATATGGCTTGGGAGCTCACTAAGGGAGTTATAGTGAATAGTATCATGGACTTCATGGCTCGGCTTTGACAGTGAATCAGCAGGACAATTTCCCTCCCTGTATATATGACTGTAGGTAATGGCATCACATTGCTGGCATACATTTTTGGTTTTTTGAATCTGCATATGGATTGTCCAGGGTGGTATTGTTTCAGTGCTCAACCATAGGATGAGAAGAGCTGAATCTGCTTCCAGGTGTATCTTGGTGTAGCCATTTGAGATACACCAGTAAATTCCCAAGTGGGCAGCCTCTGCCTCTGCCTGATTATTGGTGCCAGAGCCAAGGGGGGCTGTGATAGCATGGATAAATTGCCCCATGTGGTCTCTGATGATTACTCCTGCCCCTATTTGCCCAGGGTTTGTTAGAGCACTCCCATCACTATTGATCTTCACAAATCCATTAGCAGGCCTTTTCCAAATCACTTGGTGGATTTTTGGAGCTTGTTTGATCATTTCAATGAAGGGGTAGAGCTCATTCCAGTTGAGAGGCCATTGAATGAGTTCATAACAGCTTCTTAGAAGAAGTTGAACATCAGAGTTGATGGAGAATATGGTTCTAGTAAGGGATGAAGTTTTAGATCCATATTTGGCACTGCATCTGTTTTTCCACAAATTCCAAGAGATGATAACAGGCAGGGTGTCAAGTATCATTTTCTGCACTATGTTTGTTCTTTTAATCATCCACCATGTAGACAAAGTTTGGCTCAGGTACTTGGATTTGTGAGAGATACCAATAGGTCCAGAGAAGTGTTTCCAGATAGCTTTGGCAAAGTGACCTGTGGAGCAAATGAGAATGGAACGAGTTTTCACTTCTTGTGCTCACAATCGTACATGACTTTGATCATGGCAAGACATAGAAATTTTACCACTTCGAGTGGTTATAATTCTTACAAACTCAATTAGACTCATGATCAAAACTTAATTTCTTTTCTTGTTTTTAAAATCAAATTATAGAATAAAAGAGAAAAATATGGCAAAATACATACCTTAAATTCAAAATTTAATCATGAAGGAAGTTCATGGAACAATTGACAACCATTATGCTCAATCCCTAAGCTTCTACCCAATTGGTTATAATTTCGTGCTGATAACGTGTTATAAAACAATAAAAGAACAAGAGCCGTATTGCTGAGAAAGAGGGATAGAGAATTCTTATTGAATTTTGGGGTGAATTACAATGGTATAGAACCCTCTATTTATAGAGAGAGAGTAACTTAGCCACCAAGTAATAAACTCTAGAATCTCTCTAAATATAGAATTCACCATAAATAAAATTCTATTTATAATATTTATCAAATATTGTAAAAAGTACTTCTTAAATGAATTGACAAACCACAAATTAATTTTTTTCAACAATGCTTTTAAAAAAGTACTTCTGAAAAAAAATATTTTTTAAAATAAACAAATTTTGACAGCTTAGCACGAGATCTTAGAGTTGGGAGACTTTGAAACGCGGAGCAAACAACCATGGACTTTTGAATATTGCTTTTCTTTTCCCAATTTACAGATTAAAATTAATTCACCTACTGATGCTCTATTAGTCAACCATAAAATCTCAAGGCTCCATTTGGCATGACGTTGTTTTGCATGAAAAAATACTGTAATATTTAATGAAGAAAGTTAAATAAGTGTATATTTGAATGAAAATTGTTTTATCAAGATTCGTTATTTGAGTGTAATAAAAGTTGGAAGCTTGTGATAGTACGGACAAGGATGGGACAGAAAGGTGGTTTAAAACTTTAAACTCATAATTTTGAGTTGCGAAGGATGATACGTTTATATTTTATATATTGGTGATACATGTAGCAAGTGATGGCCAAGATTGACAAAATGCAAGTATTGGTCACGAGGGGCGCGGCCCGCGCGGCCCTTGGCAAAATCCTGCGTGAACGCAAAATACTTTGTGCACCGTGCTAACTCTTCCACCACTAGACCAGTTCTGTTGGGTAACTCTTCTTGCAGAAGAGCGATGGAAGCTATGAAAATCCTCAGAAGTTTCATTTGGTACACTGTGGACTGCATTGCTAAATAAAACTGGTACGGCTGTAGCAGCAATTAGCTAGGCCTTTGTCAGTCACTCAGTCTTAACGAAAATTCCCTCTCAAGGTAATTACTGGAGTATATATGAAGAGCAACTGGTAACAGTTCCTATTCAGAAAGGTTCGTCAACACCTGCTACACTTCTTTGCCGTTCAACAAGTAAATACGTCATTAGATCATGATTCACATGCCTAATTTATGCTGATAATACGTGAAATTCTCAATAAGAACGCAGCAACTTGCATTTCTCCTTGTATTGAAAGAGTTCATTAATTAGTCTCATTAACACTTACGAAATTGTTACGTGTAATTCTTGTGAAACAAAGATATCAATAATCTAATAAATCACGCAGAATACTTAGCCACATATATAGATAAATCGTGCATGAATGGAGGGACAGCTCTACTCCAGTGCGCGTGGATTCAAATATCACTGAAATTGCAACAAAATGCCCGAACAATCAGTATAATGCATGAAGAAAAACTGAAATGCAACATAAATTTGTTTGTACTTACCCGCATAATTCTGTTTTATCCTATTGCTCATTGTTTCTTTTTCAATTTAGACACAGGGTGGAGGAACATAGTTCAAATCCATTCTAAGAAGTATGAACTTAACCGTACATCACTAATGTACACAATATAACAATTTGCTGTCTCCTAGTTAGAACTACCTCAATAAACGTTGCTGGGATCATCAATACAGGCAGCTGAGTATCTCCTCTCCGGGACCCAAAAGTTGGAACAGAACCAATCTCTTGGCATATAGTAATATGTAGATCTTTATCAACAACAATCCTTGCGATCAAAACAGGCAACTGTTGGACTAGAAACAACCCCAAAATTTGTGATAACAGATTTACAAACATGCCTATGTGCGAATCTCTATCTGCTTATTGGTTCTAGCTGAACCTCCATGCGATCAGAGGACCGTGAGTCTTTCTCTGCCATTGCCTGGCTTGGACTGAGGAGGTCAATGTCCTCCTCCTCACCACTACCCAGAACCCAATTGCTTCTGCCGGATATTCTATCCTGCCTTCTCTTCCTCTCACGATACTCCAGGTACATCACTGTCAAAGCACCAACAAGAAACCACAGAATTAAAGCCCACATGAGCCTGTGAACATCTTCATCATCATACCTCTCTCCTAAATGCTTCATTCCAGTTATAAGTGCTGCAACCCCAACAACAATGGCACCCCTGCCTACAATGACATGGATGTACTCCCAAAGACGCCGTTTCGAAGAAACCTCCTCCCCTGCCGCAGGTTTCTTAGGTCGTAAGTATGCATTGACAGGTTGTGCAATACAAAGAACTATGGCCAACATTCCAAACTTGACGTGTAGGGAGCTAAAACTCAAACCGCGAAGTTCAGCAACAGCAAAGAGAAAGCCAAGGAAGACAATTGCTAATCCCGAATACTGTAGATAAACATGAATCTGAAACCACCCATCTCCTTTTACATGTTTCAAGTATCTAGCTGCCAAAATTCCACCTGGCAGTAATATTCCCCAAGCCAGAAACATCATAAACCCGTGTACAGCTAACACTGGCCGTAAATCCTCCTCTGCCTCTGCAGAACCACGCATGAGCAGCACCCTGATTGGCCTGCTGCTTGTGACGGAGTGCATATTTCTCACGCTCAGATGGTCATCTGACCATTGAGCACCCATGGCCCAGATGACTTTGAGTGGTGTTGTAGGATCAACAATATTTTTGCATTCTGGTTTATCATCCTCGCAGGATGGACGTAGTGGACGGGTGAATTCCATAGTAACAATGCCATTCTCTAACTTGCATCTTACGTGTGTCAGATTCTCATTTGTTGGGTGAATACTGGAAGCATCTGTTCCATCAATCCAGTATGTGCTTACCTTCCCTTTACCAGTGTCATCAACCCATCCCACGTAAGCATAACTATTCACCATACCGCGGCCAAAACCAATTGCCAAATAACCACTCTTCTTCTCCCCTCGAGCTGCAATGGAGATTGAATTTTCAGCCAACGTCCAAAAGAAAGTAACCTGCTGATCATCCAGAACTACACTGTTGTTATACATATCAGGTAAACCTGCATCTACTACTTGAACTTTCCACCCCATTTTCTTAGCATATAGTGACTGATAGTAAACTAAATCTGGCGTGTTCCGATCAGGAGCCCAAGTTAATTCCGTTGGACTGGCTTGAACTCCTTGTGCTTCAGGGCCACCAAAGTAGATAGTCTCAGAGATATTCCTTAATGTGGCATTTCCACCAAGTGGATCTGATGTTATATAGAATGCAACATCATGCCCAGCCTGAATTGAAAACTTCACTGGAACACCCCTCTCTACCCTGAGAAGAGGTGCCTCTTTCTTGTTGATATAAAGGACCTTTGAAGGGTTTGGAGGATTCGGGTAATACACTGCTGGACCTGTTGAAACAACAAGTGGTTCTTTTTTATCCGCGATGACAAGGTCTTGATCTTGTTTATCTTCCGCATCCAGCGGACCCAAGCAATCATCAACATGTTCCGAGATATTAAGAGTCAAGTGCCCGTAACTACCACCATGATTCTGTGGAAGATAAAAAGGGCGAAGACTATCCGGAGGCTTTATCAAACCTAAAGCCCATATCACTCTCATCGTAGCCTTTTGATTCAATGCCAAATCATACTTTGTATCAATGGACTTCAACGGCCTCCTAAACCTAATAAAGGATACACCATCCCTCCTATGCCCATAAACCAACCTCGTATTATTCACTAACCCGACTGGATCGGACCCTTCATATATTGTATCAGGACAAACACCCTCAACCCTCCCATCCTTGCTAATCATACACTCACTATACTTAGTAATGAAATAATCATCAGCGAATGGCGATAAATCCTCCTTAAACCCCGTGACAGTAACATCACCACCAATCATAAAACTACTCGAAGCATTCGGATTCGCCCACCCAAATGCCATGTAAGTCAAGAACCCTATTGCTGCCTCTAATCCAATCTCAACCACATCCTCTTCCTCATTCAGAGTCCACCTAACCCTATAATTATCAGCTAACACCTTACAATTATTAAACATTGTAGGCATACCATTTCCCCTAATCACCGTCCCATTAACGGAACTCGGTAAAGGAGCTAAAAACTCAGTCCCATTCGTCAAATTCCTGAGCACTACATGCCCAAAATCCGACGCCATGGGAAGATCCCACACCGCAAGCACATTTATATCATCCCACGTCACATTCTTCATCAATTTCACAACAAATCCATCACTTTTATAAGTTTTATTCAAATTCTGCTCGGAAATTACAAAACCCTTCGTGAGGTTTTCCAAATGGGGACCCACCGCACCCCACCAACGCACATCAGACCCCTCAAGCATATCAAATTGACTAACTTTAAACGAGCAATCGTCTATTACATTAATCACACCACGTAATTGATGTTGTGCCATAGAAAACTGGTATGTGAAGTTCATGAGAGATGCACTGCGGGTCTTCGGGCAACCCGAACCCGGATCCGAAACGGAAAACCGGATCAAATGACAAAAACTTCCAACAATAAGTAGCAGACGACATAGTTTAATACTTGCGTCCATATCATATAGATCCCGAGTTAATCAATCGGGATTTTGTATAAATCACAACAAAAGAGAGTGATTTACCTTGAATTATTTATTCTTTGGGCTTCATATACAACAGCAAATATCAGGTGGAGTTATAGAATGAGAAATTTTTTTGAGATCGGCGATTGGAAAGGAATAAAGTTGGAAAATGCCGGAATCGCGAACCTTGAAGATTTCGTTAGTTGGAGTTGACGTAAAAGCCGGAGTTTTTTTTTTTTTGGTTGAGATTTGTAACTTTTGAGCAGTAGGCTCAAATAGAGACCCTAACTAATCGAAACTCAACTAATGTCCCGATCTTATTTTTTGTAAACTCACTATTCACATTCGCATAACTTATAAAAATGATTAAATTGTTATAAATAGAATTCTATTTATGGTGAATGTCCATATTTAGAGAGATTCTAGAGTTTATTATTTGGTGGCTAAGTCACCATCTCCCTATAAATAGAGGGTTCTATTCCATTGTAATTTATCCCAAAATTCAATAAGAATTCACTTTCTCTCTTTCTCTGCAATATTGTTCTTCTTCTTTTATTATTTCATAACACGTTAGTGGCACGAGACTCTACGGCCTCAAGAAGCTCTTTGAGAAGATTAAGCAAATATGGATATCTCTCAAAGCAAACTTGAATCAAATTTCAATTGTAAACATATTTGTTTAGTTGATTCATGTACAACACATACAAAACTCAAAGATAAAAACGTATTTCTCTCATTTAAGTATGTGTAAGGCAGATGTTACTATAATTTCTGGTAGCAGTAAATTAATTGAAGGCTGTGGAAGAGCCACTATAACTCTGCCTAAGGGAACAATACTTATCATAGAGAATGCAATGTTCTCCTCCAAGTTCAAGAGGAACTTGTTGAGTTTTAAAGATATCCGCAGAAATGGATATCATATTGAGACAATAGATGAGAATAATCTTGAATATCTCATCATTACCAAAAATATCTCTCGCCAGAAAAGGGCTATTGAGAAGTTCTCATCTTTGTCTTGTGGCCTGTATTTGACAAGAATTAGTGCAATTGAGGCACATTCTATTATAAACCAAAAGGTTACTGATTCCAATACTTTTATACTTTGGCATGATCGATTGGGACATCCCGGATCAATTATGATGAGACGAATTATAGAAAACTCAAATGGGCATCCATTAAAGAATTTAAAGATTCTTTTAAATGATGAATTTTCTTGCACTTCTTATTATCAAGGCAAGTTAATTATTAGACCATCACCAACAAAGGTTGGAATTGAGTCCCCTGCATTTTTGAAACGTATACAAGAGGACATTTGTGGACCTATTCACCCACCTAGTGGGTTGTTTAGATATTTCATGGTCTTAATAGACACATCTTCTAGATGGTCCCATGTGTGCCTATTGTCATCTCGCAACCTCGCGTTTGCAAAATTAATGGCACAAATAATTCGATTACGGGCACAATTTCCTCATCCAATTAAGTCTATTAGACTTGATAATGCTACTGAGTTTTCATCCCAAGTATTTAATGATTATCTCTTATTAATTGGGATAAAAGTGAAACATCATGTAGCTCATGTTCACACTCAAAATAGTCTTGCAGAGTCTTTAATTAAACGTCTGCAATTGATAGCACGACCGTTACTCATGAAAATGAGGCTGCCCACTTCTGTTTGGGGTCACGCCATTTTGCATGCAGCAATGCTAGTTCGTCTCAGACCGATAAATTATCATAAATATTCCCCGTTGCAATTAGTTTTGGGTCATGAACCTAATATATCCCATTTAAGAATTTTTGGATGCGCAGTATATGTGCCTGTAGCACCGCTATATCGCACCAAAATGGGTCCGCAAAGAAGGTTAGAAATATATGTTGGGTTTGAATCGCCCTCCATTATTTGCTACCTCGAACCATTGACGGGGATTTGTTTACTGCACGATTTGCAGACTGTCGATTCGATGAGACACTTTTCCCAAAATTAGGGGGAGAAGTTGGTGAAACCAAACGGAAAATTTTGTGGAAAAATTTATCATTATCTCATCTTGATCCACGTGCCTCTATTTGTGAAAAAGAGGTGCAAAAGATTATTCATTTGCAGAGAATAGCAAATCAAATGCCAGATGCATTTACGGATATGAAAAGGATAACAAAATCACATATCCCTGCAGAGAATGTTCCAATCCGTATTGATGTCCCTATTGGACAATCTTCTAGTATCATAGCTAATGAGTCAAAAGACGCTTGAAACGTGGTAGGCCATTAGGTTCCAAAGATCGAAATCCTAGAAAAGGGAAAATAAATGATCAAAATGACACTATGAAAGAATCTCATGAAGAAATCCACGACTTAATAAATTCTGAGATTCATGAGGAATCCGCTGAGCCCGAGACTCAAGAAAATAAGGAACTATCAATAAATCCAATCGATATTAAGACAAATTTGAATCGAGTGGATATAGTGGTGGATTATGTCTTTGCATATAATGTTGCATCCAGCATTATGCAAGAAAGTGAGGATCATGAACCTCAATCTGTTGGAGAATGTCGATAAAGACTTGATTGGCCAAAATGGCAAGAAGCAATCCAATCAGAGTTGAATTCACTTGCAAAACGTGAAGTTTTTGGGCCTGTAGTCCAAACACATAATGATATTAAGCATGTTGGCTATAAATGGTCCTTTCTACGCAAGAGAAATGAGAAAAACGAGGTACAAAGATATAAGGCACGCCTTGTTGCACAAGGATTTTCACAAAGGCCTGGTGTCGATTATGAAGAGACATATTCACCCGTTATGGATGCTATAACGTTCCGTTATCTCATTAGTTTTGCTATCCATGAAAAACTTGACATGCATTTAATGGATGTGGTTACCGCCTACCTTTACGGCTCACTTGATAATGAGATATACATGAAAATCCCCGAGGGCTTCAAAATACCTAATAATTCAAAATCCCGAGAAATGTTTTCAATCAAATTGCAAAGATCTTTGTACGGTCTAAAGCAATCAGGACGAATGTGGTATAATCTTCTTAGTGAGTATTTATTAAATGAAGGCTATATAAACGATGCCATTTGCCCATGTGTTTTCATAAAGAAAACAACATCAGAATTTATTGTACTTGCCGTATATGTTGATGACATAAAACTTATTGGAACTCTTATAGAACTCCAAAAGGCAATTGATTATTTAAAGAAGAAATTCGAGATGAAAGATCTCAGAAAGACAAAATTATGTCTTGGTTTGCAAATTGAACATTTGGCAAACGAAATTTTTGTTCATCAATCTACCTACATAGAAAAGGTATTGAAATGGTTTTACATGGATGGAGCACATCCATTAAGTACTCCGATGGTTGTTCGATCACTTGATGTGAACAAAGATCCATTTTGACCTCAAGAAGAGAATGAAAATCTACTTGGTCCTGAAGTACCATATCTTAGTGCAATTGGTGCACTAATATATCTTGCCAATATTACAAGGCCCGACATAACTTTTTTAGTTAATGTCTTAGCAAGATATAGATCTGCTCCCACAAGGAGACATTGGAATGGGATCAAACACATATTGCGATATCTAAAAGGGACTACCGATATGTGCTTATTTTATGGCAACAATTGCAGCCCCGATCTTGTTGGTTATGCTGATGCTGGGTATTTGTCTGACCCTCACAAGGCTCGATCTCAAACATGTTATGTATTTACTTGTGGAAGCACTGCCATATCTTAGCGATCGACTAAGAAATCAATTGTGGCTACTTCATCTAATTATGTTGAGATAATTGCTATTCATGAAGCAAGTCGAGAGTGTGTGTGGTTGAGGTCTATAATACATCTTCTTCGAGACAAATGTGGTGTGAAATGTGACAAGTTACCAAAAATTTTGTATGAAGACAATGCAACATGCATAGCTTAATTTAATGGAGGATTCATAAAAGGAGATAGGACAAAGCACATTTCACCAAAGTTATTTTTCACACATGATCTTTAAAAGAATGGTAATATTAATGTGCAACAGATTCGTTCAAGTGATAATATGGTTGATTTGTTCACAAAATCTCTACCGACGTCAACCTTCAAGAAGCTAGTGTACAAGATCGGGATGCGAAGGCTTAAGTATGTGAATTGATGCTCTCATCATGGGGAGTTAATGCGCGTTGCACTCTATTTCCCTTACAAGGTTTTGTCCCACTGGGTTTTTCTTGCGAGGTTTTTAACGAGGCAACCAAAAGGCGTATTATTAGATATGTGTACTCTTTTTCCTTTTCTAGAATTTTTTTCCCACTGGGTTTTATTTTAGTTAAGATTTTAACGAGGCACATTACATGTTGAATAGACATTCAAGGGGGAGTGTTATAAATAGAATTCTATTTACGGTGAATGTCCATATTTAGAGAGATTTTAGAGTTTATTACTTGGTGGCTAAATCACCATCTCCCTATAAATAGAGGATTCTATTCCATTGTAATTGTGACGACCCAAAGGGTCATCACTTATTTTATTAATAATTTCGAGCTTCTGAGGCCTTGAAAACCTCATTCTATGTTGCCTCGATTGACGTGCACGATCCGAGCATGTAGCCGGAAAGATTTTGTGATAGAAAATGAATTCTATGAGAAATTTGGATAAAAATGATATTAATATTGATATGGTTGACTTCGGTCAACATTTTTGGTAAACGGATCCGGACCCGAGATTGGATGGTCCCGAGAGGTCCGTAGGAAAATATGGGACTTGGACATGTGCCCGGAGTCGAATTCTGAGGCCTAGAGCCCAAGTTATGAATTTTTATGTGAAATTGTTTTTGATGCAATTATTAAAGGAAATAAATTAATAGACCTTGGTATCGGGCTCGTATTTTGGTTCCGACGCCCGGTACAAGTCTTAAATATTATATATGTGATTTCAGTAAAGTTTGGTGACATTTGGATGTCGTTTGAGATGTTTTGGACCTTGAGTTCCAAGTTAAGAAGTTTTGAAAATCAAAAGTATGAAAATCATGAGTTTGAGGCTCGATTTGATTAAAACGAAGTGATATTGGCGATATGATCGCACGAACAAGTCCATAATGTGTTTTTGAGGTTGTGTACATGTTTGGTTTGGAGCCCAGAGGGCTCGGGTAAAGATTTGATAGGCCGTTGGATAAAATTTCTGAATTTTTGCACTGCTGGTTTTTCACCCAGCTGTTGGCTTCGCAAATGCGAAGTATTTTTCGCAATTGCGAAGATGACGGACCAAGGCAGGGTTCGCAAATGCGAACCCTTGATCGCAAATGCGAAGGGCGTCCAGGAAGGCTTGGATTCGCAATTGCGAACATAACCTCGCAAATGCGAGGCCTTCACTGCTAAGCCATGCTTCGCAAATGCGAAGCATTCTTCGCAAATGCGATGCCTTCACTGCTAAGCCATGCTTCGCAAATGCGAAGCCTTCTTCGCAAATGCGAAGGAGCCTTGTTCGCAAATGCGAACATTATGTCGCAAATGCGAACCTCCCAGTATGCCTTGGCTTCGCAAATGCGAACAAAAGTTCGCAAATGCGAACTTTCCACCCTTAGCTTATTTTTCAAACTCCAGAAATTGGTCGGGGTTCGCAATTGCGAACCCATGTTCGCAAATGCGAACACAGAGACCTGAAAAACACGAATTTCAGTCATTTCTTCATTTTTCACAAAACCAAAACACCCATTTGCGACTCTTCGAGGATTTCTTCTTCATCAAAACGATTGTAAGTCACTTTTTACTTAATTCTTTCAATTCCTAACATCATTAAACATGTTTTTCATTAGAAATCAAATGTTTTCATGGTAAAATTCTTGTTTTTGTTAGAAAATAGGGTTTTTCATAAATTGGGGAATTGGACCTCGAATTGAGGTCCGATTTTGAAACAAATTATATATATGAACTCGTGGGGGGATGGGTAACCGGATTTTGGTCCTAACCCCGAATTCCGACCATGTGGGCCCGGGGTTGAAATTTACTATTCATGGCAGAATGTTGAAAAAGTGTTATTTGGTATTAAGAATTAGTTTGTTGAGTAGAATTGATGATATTAAATCAATTGTGTATAGATACGGTTGGATTGGAGCCAAATTGAAAGAAAAGATATTTCCCCGGATTTGATTGTTCATAAGCATTCGAGGTAAGTGTTTGTTCTATCCTAGCTTGAGGGAATAGGATTATGTGTTATGTGTTATGTGATCGAGTGCGGTGTATGGGGGCTGTGGTGACGAGCATCCATACATTGGCATCTAGTATGACCGTGAGTCGTTGGAAAATGATATTTTGAGATATATTATAGGTGAATCGTTATTGTTCTCCCTTGTTGGGACTTGTTGTGAAGATAATTATTGATTGCCCTTGATGGGACGATTTATGAATTGTTGTTTCTTTCTTTGCCCTTAACCGTGATTGTTATTTGGGTGAGGAAGAGAGATAATGCACGAAGGGTGATGCCGTGCCATGTTTATTATTGATTATGCACGAAGGATCATGCCGTGCCATGTTTATTATTGATTATGCACGAAGGATCATGACGTGCCATGTTTATTATTGATTATGCACGAAGGATCATGCCGTGCCATGTTTATTATTGATTATGCACGAAGGATCATGCCGTGCCATGTTTATTATTGATTATGCACGAAGGATCATGCCGTGCCCTATTATTGATTATGCACGAAGGATCATGCCGTGCTCTATTATTGAACCATGTACGAAGGATCATGCCGTACTATGGATGTGAGGATGAGAGTAAAAGCACGAAGGGTGATGCCGTGCAACTGTTTGCTATTCCTTGAATTGATATTATTTGTGTTTACATTACACTTTGTTTTTCCTTGTGAAATTATTAATTGTGGTTAATTGTTGAATTCTTTAAGATACTCCTTATTGTGTTAATACTTGATTAAATTCTTGTTATTTTGGTGGTACATATATATATATTGAATTGCACAGGTTTATGTGGGTGTCTGGTCCTAGGCTTGTCACTACTTCGCCGGGATAGGCCAGGCACTTACCAGCACATGGGGTCGGTTGTGCTGATGCTACACTTCTGTGCGTTTTTGCACAGGTCCAGGTTACGATCAGGAGCAGCAGCAGCAGCAGCAGCAACAATAAATAGATTGCGTGGGAGTTGATCACATTTGAGACCGAGGTAGCTTGCAGACGTCCGCAGGCCCGGCGTCTCTTTCTTTAATTATGTTAATAGTTGTAGTCTCATTGTTCCGAGACAAACAGAATTATGTTATATTTCCTTCAGACTTTTATGTGTAGTATTCCTTAGTAGTTTGTGAGTTGGTGACTCCAAGTCTTGGGTAGAGGATTTCAGTATGATTTTTACCTCGTGATTTATTATTTCCATTTCGATAAAGTATTCCGCATTTATTTAATTAAAATTGTGTTAAAAATAGGATAGTATGAACACGGTGGCTTGCCTAGCTACCACGAGTAGGCGCCAACACGATCCCGATATTGGGGGAAAATCCGGGTCGTGACAAGTTGGTATCCGAGCTCTAGGTTACATAGGTCTCACCACTCACGAACAAGCTTAGTAGAGTTTGAGAGGTAGGTACGGAGACGTATGTACTTGTCCTTCAGAGTCTATTGAGTTAGGAAAAAAGTCTCTCATTTGTTCTTTCTTGTCGTGCTACTTCATCCTCAATTACGATTGAATTTCTATTCGTCCTTTCGCGGATGGTAAGGACACGCGACCTTCGTCCGCCGACCGGCGGCACCGAGCCCCGGACGGCTCGCCGCGAGGGCGAGGGGCCGAGGCCGTATCGGAGGCCGTGGTAGGGGTAGAACTCAGGCCCCAGGCAGCTACCCGAGAGGTGGAGCCCCATATTGAGATTGATGAGGAGGTTCCGATTCCGGCGGCTCCGATGGGCCCGGCTCGAGGTCCCGAGGAGAGGCTTTGATACCCCGGATCTCGGGATGCCTTGATCGAGAATAGCGGGATTCGTGGACAGCATTGCCGGAGCGGGTTTATTATCGGTTGCCCCAGCCACTTCTCGGGCGGAGGAGGGGCCCAGACTTCTGTTGCTCGTACTCCGGAGCCGGTAGCTCCTCGGCCTCGTGCACCGGTAGTCCGGCCGGCTGTGGCCACTCAGTCGGGTACCACAGCTCATGCAGGTGATGGAGCGGCCATGACTTACGATTCGTTATGGAGGCTTGATCGGTTCTCCAAGCTATTTACCACTACTTTCGGTGGAACCGCATCAGAGGATCCTCAGGACTTTTTATTCAGTTGCCGTGAGATTCTCAAGACTATGGGGATCGTGGAGACAAACGGAGTTGATTTTTGTACTTTCGGACTTGCAGGATCCGCCAAGACTTGGTGGAGAGATTATTGCCTGACTCGACCAGCAGGGTCCCCAACTCTATCATGGGACCAGTTTGCGGAACTATTTATGGAGAAGTTTCTCCCTACTACTCGGCGGGATTTACTTCGGAGGCAGTTTGAGCGCCTCCATCAGGGCACTATGACAGTTACACAGTATGAGACGAGATTTATCGACTTGGCTCGTCATGCAGTAGTGATACTTCCCACCGAGCGGGAGAGGGTCCGCAAGTTTATAGATGGGCTTAATCATCCGATTAGACTCCAGATGGCTATGGGCGTGGGGAGTGACATATCATTTCAGGAGGCAGCCAATGCAGCACGCAGAGTTGAGATGGCTCTTGCTAGGGGAGGCGGTTATTCTTCAGATAAGAGGCCTCGTCATACAGGTAGATTTGGTGGTTCTTCCTCTGGTAGCAGAGAATCCTTTGATAGAGGCCAGTCTTCCGGGCCTTTTCATTCCGCCCTTCAGGCTTCACAGGGTGGATCAGGTGATCGTGGTTCTCGGGGGTATTATTCAGACCAGTCTCCTATTAGTGCTCAGCCTCTTCAGAGCGTTCGTAGAGGCCATTCAGGTCGTCAGGGCCAGCAGCCCTATCAGTCTAAGAGTTGCTACGGTTGTGGCGACCCAGGTCATTTTATCGGGAATTGCCCTATAGCAGCGGGCAACTCTCAGCAGCGAGGTCCTCGTCCTATGATTCAGGCCCCAGCTGACCCTCAGCCTGCCCAGCCAGCCAGAGGCGGGGGTAGAGATTATAGAGGTGGAGGTCGAGGCCGTAGAGATGGAGACCGTCCAACGAGAGGTAGAGGTCAGCCAGTTGATGGTCGTCCTAGAGACGCAGCTCAGAAGGGAGGTGCGGATCCCCGATTCTATGCTTTACTAGCCAGGCCAGAGGCAGAGGCATCAGATGCTGTGATTACAGGTACTATTCTTGTGTGTGGCAGAGGTGCTTCGGTATTATTTGACCCTGGATCTACCTATTCCTATGTGTCTTCCTACTTCGCACCGTATTTGGCTGTGCCCAGCTATGCTCTGGATATTCCAGTTTATGTGGCTACGCCAGTGGGTGACACTATTGTAGTCGATCGGGTGCATCGTTCGTGCGTAGTTATATTTGGGGGTCTTGAGACCCGTGTCGATCTGTTGCTCTTGGATATGGTAGATTTTGATGTCATATTGGGGATGGACTGGTTGTCCCCATACCATGCTATTCTTGATTGTCATGCTAAGGCTGTCACCTTAGCCTTGCCAGAATCACCCCGATTAGAGTGGAAGGGTACCTCAAGCCACTCCGTTCGCACCTGTTATTTCTTATGTTAAGGCTCGACGTATGGTCGAGAAGGGGTGTCTAGCTTATTTGGCTTATGTTCGTGATTCCAGTGCAGAAGTTCCTTCCATTGATTCAGTCCCTATTGCACGGGAGTTTCCTGAGGTTTTTCCTTCAGACCTGCCGGGCATGCCACCCGACAGGGATATTGACTTCTGTATTGATTTGGCACCGGGCACTCAGCCCATCTCTATTCCACCCTATCGTATGGCCCCGCCGGAACTAAAAGAGTTGAAAGATCAGTTGCAGGACCTTCTTGAGAAGGGTTTTATCAGGCCTAGTGTTTCCCCCTGGGGAGCACCTGTATTATTTGTAAAGAAGAAGGATGGCTCGATGCGGATGTGTATTGATTACCGGCAGTTAAACAAAGTGACTATCAAAAATAAATATCCACTGCCGAGGATTGATGATTTGTTTGACCAGCTCCAGGGAGCGAGGGTATTCTCTAAGATAGACTTGAGGTCAGGCTACCATCAGCTGAAGATCAGGGCGGCTGACATTCCTAAGACGGCCTTTCGCTCTAGATATGGGCATTATGAGTTCTTGGTCATGTCCTTCGGGTTGACCAATGCCCCAGCAGCATTCATGGAGTTGATGAATCGGGTATTCAGGCCTTACTTAGATCCTGTTCGTGATAGTCTTCATAGATGACATCCTGGTGTACTCCCGCAGCCAGGAAGAGCACGAGCAGCACCTCAGAGTGGTTCTTCAGACTCTGAAAGATAACCAGCTATATGCCAAATTTTCTAAATGTGAGTTCTGGCTGAGTTCGGTAGCATTTCCGGGTCACATTGTATCAGTGGAAGGTATTCAGATAGACCCAAAGAAGATTGAGGCAGTCCAGAATTGGCCTCGACCAGCTTCAGTGACTGAGATCCGGAGTTTATTGGGATTAGCAGGTTACTACCGTCATTTTGTAGAGGGGTTTTCTTCTATTGCAGCCCCGATGACCAGGTTGACCCAGAAGGGTGTCCAGTTCCAGTGGTCAGAGGAGTGTGAGGCGAGCTTTCAGAAGCTCAAGACAGCCTTGACCACCGCACCAGTGTTGGTACTACCTACAGAGGTGCGGGGCCTTATACGATTTATTGTGACGCATCTCGTACGGGGCTTGGAGCGGTATTGATGCGGGATGGTAAGGTTATCGCTTATGCTTCGAGGCAGTTAAAAATACATGAGAAGAATTATCCGGTTCATGATCTTGAGTTAGCAGCAGTGGTTCATGCCTTAAAGATCTGGAGGCATTATCTATATGGTGTGACATGTGAGGTGTACACTGATCACAAAAGCCTACAGTACTTGTTCAAACAGAAGGAGTTGAATCTACGACAGCGGAGATGGTTAGAGTTGCTAAAAGACTATGATGTTACTATATTATATCACCCGGGTAAGGCCAATGTGGTGGCCGATGCATTGAGTAGAAAGTATGCCAGCATGGGTAGTCTTGCATATATTCCGGTCAATCAGAGACCATTAGCTCTAGATGTCCAGGCCTTAGCCAACCGGTTCGTGAGATTAGACATTTCTGAGCCTAGCAGAATGTTAGCCTGCACGGTCGCTCGTTCTTCTTTATTAGAGCGTATCCGTGAGAGGCAATTTGATGATCCTCATTTGCGTGAGTTGAGAGATACGGTACAGCGGGGAGGTGCCACTCAGGTAAATCTAGATGATGATGGGGTATTGAAATTGCAGGGTCGAGTTTGTGTGCCCAATGTCGAAGGGATTCGAGAGTTGATCTTAGCGGAGGCCCACAGTTCGCGGTATTCTATTCACCCAGGCGCCGCGAAGATGTACCAGGACTTACGGCAGCACTATTGGTGGTGCAGAATGAAGAAAGATATCGTTGCGTATGTCGTTCGGTGTCTAAATTGTCAGCAGGTGAAATATGAGCACCAGAGACCTGGTGGTGTATTCCAGAGGATTGAAATTCCCGAGTGGAAATGGGAGCGGATCACTATGGACTTCGTTACTGGACTTCCTTTGACTCGGAGGAAATTTGATGCTATTTGGGTCATTGTTGATAGGCTGACCAAATCAGCACACTTTATTCCAGTATCTGTCTCCTACTCGTCGGAGAGGTTAGCGGAGGTTTACATTAGGGAGATTGTTCGTCTCCGTGGGGTGCCAGTATCTATTATCTCTGATCGGGGTACGCAGTTTACCTCGCGGTTCTGGAGAGCGGTCCAGCAGGAGTTAGGCACCCAGGTTCAGTTGAGTACAGCATTTCATCCTCAGACGGATGGCCAGTCCGAGAGGACTATTCAGATTCTCGAGGACATGCTTCGAGCCTGTGTTATTGATTTCGGAGGCTCGTGGGATCAGTTTCTACCATTAGCAGAGTTCGCCTACAATAACAGTTACCAATCTAGCATCCAGATGGCTCCGTATGAGGCGTTGTATGGTAGGCGATGTCGATCACCGGTTGGATGGTTTGAACCGGGAGAGGCTCGGTTGTTGGGTACAGACTTAGTTCAGGAGGCCTTAGATAAGGTCAAGACTATTCAGGAGAGATTGCGTTCAGCTCGAGTCTAGGCAAAAGACTTATGCGGATCGTAAGGTTCGAGATGTAGATTTCATGGTTGGTGAACGAGTATTGCTCCGAGTGTCGCCTATGAAGGGCGTGATGAGGTTTGGGAAGAAGGGCAAGCTCAGCCCTAGGTATATTGGCCCATTTGAGATTCTAGACAGAGTGGGAGGGGTGGCTTAGAGATTAGCTTTGCCGCCTAGCTTATCAGCCGTGCATCCGGTTTTTCATGTATCTATGCTTCGGAGATACCACGGCGATCCCACACATGTGTTAGACTTCAGTACTGTCCAATTGGACAATGATCTATCCTACGAGGAGGAGCGGTGGCTATTCTAGACCGGCAGGTTCGACAGCTGAGGTCGAAGAGTTATCCTTCTGTGCGTGTTCGGTGGAGAGGTCAGCCTCCTGAGGCATCGACCTGGGAGTCCGAGTCTGATATGCGGAGCCGTTACCCACACTTGTTTCCTGACTCAGGTACTTCTTTCTTTTGTCCGTTCGAGGACGAACGGTTGTTTTAGAGGTGGAGATTGTGACGACCCGAAGGGTCATCACTTATTTTATTAATAATTTCGAGCTTCTGAGGCCTTGAAAACCTCATTCTATGTTGCCTCGATTTGCGTGCACGATCCGAGCATGTAGCGGAAAGATTTTGTGATAGAAAATATGAATTCTATGAGAAATTTGGATAAAAATGATATTAATATTGATATGGTTGACTTCGGTCAACATTTTTGGTAAACGGATCCGGACCGAGATTGGATGGTCCCGAGAGGTCCGTAGGAAAATATGGGACTTGGACATGCGTCCGGAGTCGAATTCTGAGGCCTAGAGCCCAAGTTATGAATTTTTCTATGAAATTGTTTTTGATGTAATTATTAAAGGAAATAAATTAATAGACCTTGGTATCGGGCTCGTATTTTGGTTCCGACGCCCGGTACAAGTCTTAAATATTATATATGTGATTTCCGTAAAGTTTGGTGACATTTGGATGTCGTTTGAGATGTTTTGGACCTTGAGTTCCAAGTTAAGAAGTTTTGAAAATCAAAAGTATGAAAATCATGAGTTTGAGGCTCGATTTGATTAAACGAAGTGATATTGGCGATATGATCGCACGAACAAGTCCATAATGTGTTTTTGAGGTTGTGTACATGTTTGGTTTGGAGCCGGGGGCTCGGGTAAAGATTTGATAGGCCGTTGGTAAAATTTCTGAATTTTTGCACTGCTGGTTTTTCACCCAGCTGTTGGCTTCGCAAATGCGAAGTATTTTTCGCAATTGCGAAGATGACAGACCAAGGCAGGGTTCGCAAATGCGAACCCTTGATCGCAAATGCGAAGGGCGTCCGGGAAGGCTTGGGTTCGCAATTGCGAACATAACCTCGCAAATGCGAGGCCTTCACTGCCTAGCCATGCTTCGCAAATGCGAAGCATTCTTCGCAAATGCGATGCCTCCACTGCTAAGCCATGCTTCGCAAATGCGAAGCCTTCTTCGCAAATGCGAAGGAGCCTTGTTCGCAAATGCGAACATTATGTCGCAAATGCGAACCTCCCAATATGCCTTGGCTTCGCAAATGCGAACAAAAGTTCGCAAATGCGAACTTTCCACCCTTAGCTTATTTTTCAAACTCCGGAAATTGGTCGGGGTTCGCAATTGCGAACCCATGTTCGCAAATGCGAACACAGAGACCTGAAAAACACGAATTTCAGTCATTTCTTCATTTTTCACAAAACCAAAACGCCCATTTGCGACTCTTCAAGGATTTCTTCTTCGTCAAAACGATTGTAAGTCACTTTTTACTTAATTCTTTCAATTCCTAACATCATTAAACATGTTTTTCATTAGAAATCAAATGTTTTCATGGTAAAATTCTTGTTTTTGTTAGAAAATAGGGTTTTTCATAAATTGAGGAATTGGACCTCGAATTGAGGTCCGATTTTGAAACAAATTATATATATGAACTCGTGGGGGGATGGGTAACCGGATTTTGGTCCTAACCCCGAATTCCGACCATGTGGGCCCGGGGTTGAAATTTACTATCCATGGCAGAATGTTGAAAAAGTGTTATTTGGTATTAAGAATTAGTTTGTTGAGTAGAATTGATGATATTAAATCAATTGTGTATAGATACGGTTGGATTGGAGCCAAATTGAAAGAAAAGATATTTCCACGGATTTGATTGTTCATAAGCATTCGAGGTAAGTGTTTGTTCTATCCTAGCTTGAGGGAATATGATTATGTGTTATGTGTTATGTGATCGAGTGCGGTGTGTGTAGGGGCTGTGGTGACGAGCATCCATACATTGGCGTCTAGTATGACCGTGAGTCGTTGGAAAATGATATTTTGAGATATATTATAGGTGAATCGTTATTGTTCTCCCTTGTTGGGACTTGTTGTGAAGATAATTATTGATTGCCCTTGATGGGACGATTTATGAATTGTTGTTTCTTTCTTTGCCCTTAACTGTGATTGTTATTTGGGTGAGGAAGAGAGATAATGCACGAAGGGTGATGGCCGTGCCATGTTTATTATTGATTATGCACGAAGGATCATGCCGTGCCATGTTTATTATTGATTATGCACGAAGGATCATGCCGTGCCATGTTTATTATTGATTATGCACGAAGGATCATGCCGTGCCATGTTTATTATTGATTATGCACGAAGGATCATGCCGTGCCATGTTTATTATTGATTATGCACGAAGGATCATGCCATGCCCTATTATTGATTATGCACGAAGGATCATGCCGTGCCCTATTATTGAACCATGTACGAAGGATCATGCCGTACTATGGATGTGAGGATGAGAGTAAAAGCACGAAGGGTGATACCGTGCAACTGTTTGCTATTCCTTGAATTGATATTATTTGTGTTTACATTACACTTTGTTTTTCCTTGTGAAATTATTAATTGTGGTTAATTGTTGAATTCTTTAAGATACTCCTTATTGTGTTAATACTTGATTAAATTCTTGTTATTTTGGTGGTACATATATATATATTGAATTGCACAGGTTTATGTGGGTGTCTGGTCCTAGGCTTGTCACTACTTCGCCGGGATAGGCCAGGCACTTACCAGCACATGGGGTCGGTTGTGCTGATGCTACACTTCTGTGCGTTTTTGCACAGGTCCAGGTTACGATCAGAAGCAGCAGCAGCAGTAAATAGATTGCGTGGGAGTTGATCACATTTGAGACCGAGGTAGGCCCGGCGTCTCTTTCTTTATTTATGTTAATAGCTGTAGTCTCATTGTTCCGAGACAAACAGAATTATGTTATATTTCCTTCAGACTTTTATGTGTAGTATTCCTTAGTAGTTTGTGAGTTGGTGACTCCAAGTCTTGGGTAGAGGATTTCAGTATGATTTTTACCTCGTGATTTATTATTTCCATTTCGATAAAGTATTCCGCATTTATTTAATTAAAATTGTGTTAAAAATAGGATAGTATGAACACAGTGGCTTGCCTAGCTACCACGAGTAGGCGCCATCACGATCCCGATGTTGGGGAAAAAAATCCGGGTCGTGACAAGTTGGTATCAGAGCTCAATAAGAATTCCCTCTCTCTCTTTCTCTGCAATATTGTTCTTCTTATTTTATTATTTCATAACATAAATCAAATTTTCATTATGCAGTTTCGCGATTTGGGAGTGCTAATCTATGTTTTGTCAAACTTTTTAAAAAGTGCTTTTAAATGTCAAATTACCAAGAGGAACATGAAAAAATATGCTTAATAGTATAGTATATAAGTAGATAAATAGGTATAAATATTTATTATTAAAGATAATAATTAAGTTATTTTATTTTATCTAAGTAAAATATAAAAATAAACTTGAAAAGTACATTATTCTTTCAAGATAATTTAAATATAACAAAAATTCATTCAACGAATATGAATGTTCATCCCAAAAATTATTACATATTACTAATAATTTAACTAAGTAAGATTATCTTGGTATATATAATATTTGCTAAGAATATTTTTAGAAAAAAGAAAAGTCAAAGCTGCTTCTCATTTATGGGGAAAGACTACTTTTTTACGCTTCTTAAAATTTATTTTTACTTCTAAGCAAAAGCACTTTTTTTTCTTCAAAAAAGGTTTGGCCCAACACTTAAAATTAAAATTTAAAAAAAAAAACCTTTAGCCTTAGGGAGAAACTTGGCCAAATAGGCTATCAACAACACAAAGTATTAAACTTCAAGACATGATAAATGCAAAGCTTTTCTTGATGTTCTTAAAAAGATTTTTATGACTATCCAATTTGTGCTCATAAATAATGTAAATCTTCCCATTTTTATATTGGTCTACCTTTTCTTTTCTCTTTTTTTTTTTTTTGGTAGGAAAAGAAAGTAACATATATTAAAACATGCGTACAGGTTTTGATGTTCATGCAGCACAAGTGTTAGTGTTAGCTATACTAATAGATATACTATCCGTACATGCATAACTATGTGAGGTATCGCCCCTAGTAATGTCACACTAGTGATCTCCAAAGTAGTATGGACTACATTTTTACTACTTAAGCTCTCAAAATAAATGCTAGCAGTCTCTGTGGGTACATGATTAGTAACAAAACATCTATTGCCGTCTTGATCATCCAGCTGTTGTACTGCTATAGGTGGAATCATGCGCTGGGACGTGAATTCTCGTTAGTTTTCTAACAGTTGTTTTGTAACACAAAAAGGTGGTTCAACAAAAATGCACAATGCAGCAGCAGGTGGCATCCTACTTCCTAGTTTTGCAATATTATCTGCTACACAATTCTGCTCCATGTATGCATGGGTGATTACTGGATCATGGAGTGTCCCATGCAATCCAAAATTAAGTTAGAATACCTCGAATTTTGGTTATCCAAAAGTGTAATTACCTCTTTTGCATGTATTTCCACTTGAAGTGGTAGTAGTCTTAGTTGTGTTGCTAGACTTATGCCTTTGATGAGTGCTTATAATTTAGCAGATAGACAGTTCGTATGAGGAATTGGGCCACCCACTATCCACTCGCCCTTGTGATTTCTAATAACCCTAATTCCATCTTAGTATGTTGCTAAAGAAGTTTCCCTATCCGTATTTAGTTTGTAAAAATTTATTGCTAGAGGAATCTATCTTAGATGTACTGGAACTCTATTACAAAGCATCCTACCAAGTAGGTATGTTCTATTGCTATATTTAAAACATTAAAAGGATTAGGCTTTTGATCTTTATGCTAAAAAATGTATTTATTACGAGTAGTCCAAATGTGCCAAAAGATTTGTAGCTAAAAAAGTCTTTGAGTAAACTTTATGCGAAAAAGTAATTCCTTTGTAGTTAATGAGCTTCTTCAACCAATGGATAGGGGCAGAATTTGGGGGTATATGTTTTGTTATTTTTTGTAAATGAATGACATGCCATTAATGTTCTACACGAGAGCAGAGGAGAAGCATATGACTTATCAATTCTTGGCTAGCTTGGCATTTTGAGAAGATAGGACTTATTGGAATGCCTATGTAATTTAAATATTGTAGAGTCGGTAGTGTATTATGTAGAACCAACCATAAGAAGCTTCTAATCTTTGGTTGCACATGTAGTTTTCATATCCATTTAATGCCATTGCAAGAGGCAATTGAATAATTTCTACTGTCAGTAAGTTCTTTGTACATTGTTTGCATGGTGAAATTTCCATTAGTCGTTAGACCCCATAGGAGTTGATCATGTTGTTGAGCATAGATGGAGATATATTGCTTGTTTATTATTGTTTATATCTCATTAGGAATTTTAAAACTCAAATTTTCCCAGTCCCAAGTATTATTTTTTAGAATAGTAGAGACAATGTGAGTATCATGTAATTTAGAAAATGAGCGTATAAGCATGGGCCTTAGAGTTGTGTCCGTCATGAGCCATGGATCAGATCATAGCTTAATGTGTATCCCTACTTCTAATCTCCAGTAGATACACCATTGACAATAATGTCAACCCTTGATTATATTACGCCATGTTGAAGAAATAGCATAGCTATATTTTTTATGAACGTATTTATTGAGAAGGGTCATTGCCCAAAGAATTCTTGGTAGTGACAAGGAAGGTTAGGGCCTTACTGAGACAAAATAAAATAATAACAATAATTAACAGTATAATAATCTGACAGAAATAATAAATACAGTAGTAAAATAAGGCAGGTCAACGAGGCAATAGAGTAAACACAGCTTAATGTCAAAGATACCAATGGGGGTCTCCCAGGATACCGTCCTATAGCCCTTTCCTCAATACTCCAGTGGATCTTCCAGAATACCGTCCCATAGTCCAACTCATGTACCAATTGAAGGATCTCCCGAAATATTGTCCCGTAGTCCAACCAGCAATGTGCAGGGGGATCTCCCGGGATACCGTCTCGTAGTCCCAAAGTAAAAGTATAGGGGGTCTATCGGGAATCGAACACGTAGTCCCAAAGTAAACAGACAAGGGGGAGCTACCGGAATCCCACATCTATAGTCCCAATATAAATACGCAACCACAGTCAGAAACAAACCAAGGAATGAAGTACGAAAGACAAACAACAGATAGGACTAGCCTAGCATGCTTCACGTAGTGCATTCAAAACAGCTTAAGCAATTAGACAGTTAAATCAGCTATGCATGTTTTTTCTAATCTAGCATAAGTCATAACTTCAAATAGAATAAAGCAATTAAGAACAAGAACTAAGTTTCCATAGCTTAATTAAAAATCGGGATTTCACCAATCGTCTCAAGTACGCGCTCGTCACCTCATGTACAAGGCACTCAAATATCAAGTAAAAATCCTAAAAGGAAAGGTCCCCCACACAAGGTTAGACAAGCTACTTACCTCGAACCGGCTCAATATCACTAGGAACCAGGCCTTTGCCACGAGTATTCGATTCCAAATGGGCCAAATCTATTCAATTCAATTACACATCGTAAAAACAATTGCAAACAACTGATTTCACTATTAAATTTAAAGCTAGGGCGCAAAAATAGGTAAAATAACCAAAACCCCCCTCCAGCCAACGTCTCGAAATAAAAAAAAATTCACATTTTCAGAACTCTCGTACTCTCACGAGTCTAACCATATAAAATCTCCCAAATTGGAGGTCAAATGCCCACTCAAAACTCAATAATTTAGCCTATGAAGTTTCACCCAATTTTTCATCCAAAAATTCGAAATTAAGGAGGAAATTGTGATTAGATTAGTAGGTTTTAGGCTTAAGGGAGTAGAGAATCATTACCCAGTAGTTGTCTTTGAAAAACCCTCGAAATTGCTCCCAAACTTGTATTTCGAAGAAAATGGCAAACCCCCGGATTTTGAAATGTTTAATATTGCCTAGTGGTTTGTTCAATGCAATCGCATGAAATGGGATGCGTCGCGCAGAGTAAAATTTTAAAGGCTCAGAAAATAGCCTATGCAATTGTAATGCTGGTCATGCGATCGCAGAAGAGAGAGGGGGCAGAACTATGCGATCACAAGAAATACAATGCGGTCGCATAGAGGACTTCATTATTGAGCCATCGGCTCAATTTATTCAATGCGAACGCGGGGGATAGAATGCGAACGCGGAGAAGAAAAAGGCAAAACTATGCGATCGCGATCAGTGTTATGCGATCGCATAGAAGGATTTGGTCCCCCTCTGAAATTGCACTATGGGATCGCATGGAAAGGGATGCGATCGCAATGAAGAAAGGGGTTTGCAATAGCTGAAAAGAAAATCTGCAATTTTCACAACACAAAAATGCCCCGTTGAGTATCCGAAACACACCCGAGGCACCTAGAACCTCAACCAAACCTACTAACATATCCCATAACATCATTCAAACTTGTACCAATCCTTAAACCACCTAAAACAACGCCGAAAATACGAATTAATCAAAGATTCAAGCCTAAGAACTTCAAATTCCAACAAAACACGCTTTAAATAAAAAACCTAACCAAACCTCGTCCGAATGGCTTGAAAATTTGAACATACATCCCAAATGACATGACGGAGCTACTTCAAATTCTAGAATTTCATTCCAACCCTCGGATCAAAAACTCACTATCAGACTGGAAACTTCAAAAATTCAAACTTCGGCATTTCAAGCCTAAATGATTAGGGACCTCCAAATTACATTCCGAACACGCTCCCAACCTCGAAATCACCTAACCGAGCTAACGGAACCATCAAATTTCCATTCCGAGGTCATCTTCACACTATTCCAAATACGGACTATTTTTCAACTCTTAGGCTCTCATTTAAGGACTAAGTGTCCCATAAGAAAATTACGCCCCAATCGCCAATTTAACTGTTCTCCTAAGTTCATTTCTTCTATTGTGGTTTGTCGGGAGAGTCGGTTCCGAAATTTGGAGTATTTTGGGACACTTAGTCCCTAAATGAGAACTTTAAAGTTAGAAAATGGTCCGTAGCCGGAACAGTGTTAAGACGACCTCGGAACGGAAAATCGATAGTTCCATTAGCTCCGTTAGATGATTTCGGGGTTGGGAGCGCGTTCGGAATGTATTTTGGAGGTCCGTAGCTCAATTAGGCTTGAAATGCCGAAGGTTGAAATTTTGGCAAATCCGAACGATAGGTGAGATTTTGATCCGGGGGGTCGGAATGGAATTCCGACAATTTCTGTAGCTTCGTTATGTATTTTGGATATGTCCGCAAATTTTCAGGTCATTCGGACGTCGTTTCGTTATGTGATTTTGGATATGTCCGCAAATTTTCAGGTCATTCGGACGTCGTTTGGTCGGGTTTTAGATCGAATGTGCAATTCGGAAAGTTTTAAGAAATTTAGGCTTGAATTCGATGTGAATTATGGGTTTTGATGTTGTTAGACGAGTTTTTATGATTGGAATAAGTTCGTATCATGTTTTGAAGTAGGTTGGTGGTTTTCGTTGGGGTCCCGGGGTCTCGGGACGAATCCGGGGGTCCAATCGGGGTAATTCATGCATTTTGGAAATGCTGTTAACTGCTGGTGTGTGCTGCAGACGAATGCTCTATGCGATCGCAATGGGCTAATGCAATCGCATAGAAGGTTTCGAAGAGGCCGAGTATTTGTTCTATGCGATTGCGGGCATGGATATGCGATCGCATAGTTTTGGAAGGTTGTGCTCTGCGATCGCGTACTGTCCCATGCGATCGCATAGTGTATAGAGAAGAGGGGTCCCAGGTCCAGCTTTTGTCCTATGCGATCGCTTAGGTATATTTTTGGTGAGCATTGCGATCGCATTGAGGACTATGCGATCGCATAGAGTAGTTTGGCGAGGGTCAAAATTTGTTCTATGCGATCGCAACAGTATTCATGTGATCGCATAGAGTAAAAATGTCTGGCAGTGACTTTAAGTCCAGAACATTTCAGTCGCGACCCCATAAGCAAAAAACGCCATTTTTGAGCTCCAAGAGAGGGAATTGAAGGGGAAACGCTGGGATATCATCGGGAAATCATCGGGGGTAAGTTTCTTGACCTTATTTCGTTGGTTTATCATGAAATCCGTGATTATTTCACTGAAAATGGAAGATTAAAGGTGGGTTTGAGCCCTAGGCCTAAATTTTAGAAAACCTTTGATTTGAATGGGAAAACGGAGTCCGATTTTGATAAATTTTATATGCACGGACTCGTATTGAGATAAGGAACCCGAATATATAATTTTTGTGATTTTTCGATAAGCGTATAGAAAGTCGGGTTTTGGCAACTTGTGGATTTTGGTGTATTTTGAGTTATTTTGATTGGGTAATGCCCAATTGGCCTATTTTGATGTGATTCTATTGATTTTTATCAGATACTACACCTGTGGAGGCCCACATTCGCGGCAAGAGAGTTATTTCATAGCGATTTTGTACCGGAGTCGAGGTAAGTGGCTTGTCTAACCTCGTGTGGGGGAATTTTCACCCCTAGGATATTATATGATAGTCTAAATGCCTTGTACGCGAGGTGACGGGCATGTACATGTGCGTTGGTTGTTGAACACATACTTTATTTAAAATGTTCGATGAGTGATATTCCTGTCTTTAGTTGTTAATTTGATATTTTACCCGGTAGTAGTTAGAAAAGCACGATTAGGTAGTACTTAACTGTTTAGTTGCCTAATTGTCTTATTTGAACTTCTTGATAATTATTGGCACTATTTTTCGGTGAAGTTATAGTTAAGCATAATTTATTCTCTCTGTGTATTCCTTTATTTGCTGTGCTTGTGGACTGCGGGTTCAATTCCCGGAGCCCCAGGGCTGTGGGTTCAATTCCCAGAGACCCGGTGTGATATTGGTAGGGACTACGGGTTCGATTCCCGAGATCCTGAGTTATTGGTAGGGACTACGGGTTCGATTCCCGAGATCCTGAGTTATTGGTAGGAACTACGGGTTCGATTCCCGAGATCCTGAGTTATTGGTAGGGACTACGGGTTCGATTCCCGAGATCCTGAGTTATTGGTAGGGACTGCGGGTTCGATTCCCGGAGATCCTGAGTTATTGATTATTTATTGAGACATGGGCTGCGTGTTCGATTCCCGGAGACCCAGAGGTACCGTCAAGGGGACTGTGGGTTCGATTCCCACAGGTCCTGGACTTGTTTTATTGAGTTGGCTATTTGTTGTTAGCTTAATTGTAGACGATTGCAGTAATCATCTTATTGTTGTTATTTCGGAAATTATTATCATTTAAACTGCTTATTATTGTTATTATCATTATATTGTTGCTTCTCAGTAGGGCCCTGACCTTCCTCGTCACTACTCCATCGAGGTTAGGCTTGGCACATACTGAGTACCGCCGTGGTGTACTCATGCTACTCTTTCCGCACACTTTTGTTGTGCAGATCCAGTTACATCAAAGCAGGCTCGTGCTAGGTGATTCCGCAGCTTTTTGGGAGACCTTGAGGTATGATCTGCTACGTTCGCGGATCCGGAGGCTTTCCTTCTATTCTATTAGTACTAGTTGGCATTTTTCCTTCATTTCGTTGATAGATACTCTTTACACATAGAGCCACAGTTGTATATTCTCTTTTAGTCTGTGTTACCATGGGATTCCTGATCTTGGTAGCGTTTTATTCATTTTGTTGACGGGTGTATGTGCCAAGCGGCACGGATTACATATCTTTTTGTGCTATTTTTCCGCTATTTCTTATTTAAGTGTTCATAGCTTGTATATTCCGCAACGTGTTAGGCTTACCTAGTCGTGGGGACCGGGTGCCATCACGACATGTTCATGATTGGTGAACTAGGGTCGTGACAAGTTGGTATCAAAGCTCTAGGTTCATAGGAGTCACGGGACACAGACCGGTTACTTAGAGTCTCGCTGATCGATACGGAGACGTCTGTATTTATCTACGAGGGGCTATGTAACCGTTTAGGAAACTCTTCATTTCTTTTGGATTCCTTGTCGTGCGACATTTTTGGCATCAAAATCTAAACTATTGCTTTCTATTCTCTCACAAATGGTGAGGACACGAGCTACTCGCGACGATCAGGTACCCGCGCCCCCTGTTGCCGCCGTCAAAGGCCGGGGCCGAGGTAGAGGGCGAGGACGCGCCCGAGGTGCAGCCACAGCACCCGCGCGTGTTGCCGCTGAGGTGCCACAGGCAGACCAGGTTAGAGCGCAGACACCTGGTACACTGACTACAGCTGCTACTACTCCAGCACTACTACAGGAGACCCTGGCCCAGTTCATGAGTATGTATACCACTTTAGCTCAGGCAGGACTGCTTCCTCTCGTCGCAGCTACATCCCAGGCCGGGGGAGGGGCCCAGACTCCCACAGTCGTTACACCTGAGCAACGTGTGCCAGTAGGACAGGTTCCAGAGGTTTTGGTTATGCCTCCTACCGCTCCAGCACAGCCCGGAGGTAGACCAACTGCCTCTGAGGACGAACAACGTAGATTGGAGAGGTTCAAGAAATATGACCCTCCAGTGCTCAGTGGGTTGGCTTCAGATGATGCATTGGGTTTTCTGAAGGAGTGTCATCGTATTCTTCGTACTATGGGGATTGTGGAGATTAGCGGGTTCCTTCACTGCTTTTCTGTTTCGCGGGGCCGCTTATGACTGGTGGCGCACGTATGAGTTGGATAGTCCAGAGGAGTCTTCTTCATTGACCTGGACGCAGTTTTCAGATCTGTTTTTGAGAGAGTTTGTTCCTCGTAGCCTTAGGGATTCTTGGCGCTCGGAGTTTGAGCGGTTGCGACAAGGCTCCATGTCAGTATCGGAGTATGCTATCAGTTTCACCCGTCTAGCCAGGCATGCACCGGCCTTGGTAGCCACGGTTCGGGAGAGAGTGCGGAGATTTATTGAGGGCTTGATTCTGCCGATCCGATCCAGCATGGCCAGAGAGTTGGAGACAGATATATCTTATCAGCAGGCAGTTAGCATTGCCAAGAGGATCGAGAGTATGCTTCCTAGAGAGCGGGGAGATAGAGAGGCCAAGAGGTCTCGTGAGTCGGGCCATTTCTCCGGTGCCCGCACTTCAGCAGCCGGTCGTTTTGGCAGGGGTTATTCCGGTCGTCCAGTTCACTCAGCATTGCCCGCAGCCGGTAGTACTCCAGCTCTTCCAACACCTCAGGAGCCTTATTATGCTCCCCCAGTTTCCAGTGTACCTCCTGCGCGGGGTCCTTCCAGGGGTCAGACTAGTGGGGGTAAGGCCGGTCAGTCACAGTCATCGTGCCCTCCCAGAGCTTGCTTTGGGTGCGGGGATACTCGCCATCCGGTCAGGGAGTGCCCCAGGCGTAGGAGGGGAGCACCTCACCAGTCTTCACAGCCTCATCGTGGTTCTCAGGGTCAACAGGATATCATTCCAGCTCCAGCTGCCACTCCACCTGCCCAGCCAGCCGGGGGGGTCAGGGTTCCAGAGGTCGCCCTCGAGAGGGGGGACAGGCTAGATTCTATGCTATTCCTGATCACGCTGCGGCTGTTGCATCTGATTCTGTTATCACCGGTATTATTCTGGTTAGTCACAGGGAGGCATCGGTTCTATTCAGCCCTGGTTCCGCTTTTTCATATGTGTCTTCTTACTTTGCTTCTCATCCGGGTGTGCCTCGGAATTCTTTGAGTGCCCCCATTTATGTTTCCACTCCGGTGGGTGATTCTTTGGCTGTGGACCGTGTATATCGGTCGTGTTTGGTTACCATTTGTGATTTTGAGACGAGAGCGGATCTATTGTTGCTCGGGATGGTCGATTTTGATATTATTCTCGGCATGGACTGGTTGTTGCCCCATTATGCTATTCTTGATTATGATGCCAAGACCGTGACGCTGGCTATGCCAGGCATTCCACGTATTGAGTGGAGCGGTACCCTAGATCACACCCCTAGCCGTGTTATTTCCTTTCTCAGAGTTCAGCGTATGGTTGAGAAGGGGTGTGCAGCTTATCTAGCCTATGTGCGGGATGTCAGTATTGACACTCCCTCTATTGATTCTGTTCCTGTGGTACGTGACTTTGCTGATGTATTTCCAGCTGATCTCCCGGGCATGCCGCCCGACAGAGATATTGATTTTGCCATTGATTTGTTGCCGGGCACTCAGCCCATTTCTATTCCACCGTACCGTATGGCTCCTCCTGAGTTAAAGGAGTTGAAGGATCAGTTACAGGAGTTATTGGGCAAGGGTTTCATTCGACCCAGTGTTTCGCCTTGGGGTGCTCATGTATTGTTTGTGAAGAAAAAGGACGGTTCTATGCGTATGTGTATTGACTATCGTCAGCTGAACAAGGTTACAGTGAAGAACTAGTATCCTTTGCCCCGTATTGATGATTTATTTGACCAGCTACAGGGCGCACAGGTGTTTTCTAAGATTGATTTGCGCTCTCGGTATCACCAGCTGAATATTCGGGAGCCAGATATCCCGAAGACTGCCTTCAGGACTCCGGTATGGTCACTATGAGTTCCTCGTGATGTCTTTTGGGCTGACTAATGCCCCAGCAGCCTTTATGCATTTGATGCACAGCGTGTTCAGGCCTTATCTGGACTCGTTCGTGATTGTCTTCATTGATGATATTCTAGTATATTCCCGGAGTCGGGAAGAGCACGAGCAACATTTGAAGATAGTGCTTCAGATTCTTAGGGAGAAGCAGCTATATGCCAAGTTCTCTAAATGTGAATTCTGGTTGCGTTCAGTGGCATTTTTGGGCCACATGGTGTCGAGTGATGGTATTCGAGTAGATCCGAGGAAGGTGGAGGCCGTGCAGAGTTGGCCCAGACCCTCCTCCGCTACTGAGATTCGCAGTTTCCTTGGTTTGGCGGGCTATTACCGTCGTTTCGTAGAGGTGTTCTCTTCGATTGCAGCACCTATGACTAGATTGACCCAAAAGGGTGCCCCTTTTCAGTGGACAGACAAGTGTGAGGCGAGCTTTCAGAAGCTCAAGACAGCTTTGACTTCGGCCCCTATATTGATGTTGCCTACAGGTTCGGGGTCCTATACTGTATATTGTGATGCCTCACGAGTTGGACTCGGTGCGGTATCGATGCAGGACGGTAGGGTGATTGCCTACGCGTCGAGACAGCTGAAGGTGCATGAGAAGAATTACCCTGTTCATGATTTGGAGCTAGCTGCCATTGTTCATGCCTTGAAAATTTGGCGTCATTATTTATATGGGGTTCCTTGTGAGATCTACACCGATCACCGGAGCTTGCAGCACTTGCTTAAGCAGAAGGACCTGAATATGCGTCAGAGGAGATGGTTGGAACTACTGAAGGACTATGATATTACTATTCTCTATCATCCGGGCAAGGCTAATGTGGTTGCTGATGCCTCGAGTCGTCGGGCAGAGAGTTTGGGGAGTTTAGCATATCTACCAGCTTCGGAGAGGCCTATGGCGATGGATGTTCAGGCTTTGGCCAGGCAGTTTGTTAGACTGGATCTTTCGGAGCCCAGCCGGGTTCTAGCTTGTGTGGTTTCTCGGTCTTCTCTATTTGATCGCATCAGGGAGCGTCAGTTCGACGACCCTCATTTGCTTGTCCTTCGGGATAGAGTTCGGCGTGGTGATGCTCGAGATGTTACCATTGGGGATGATGGAGTTATGAGGATGCAGGGGCGTATCTGTGTGCCCAATGTAGATGATCTTCGAGAGCCGATTCTAGCAGAGGCCCATAGTTCGCGGTATTCCATCCATCCGGGTGCCGCGAAGATGTATCAGGACTTGAAACAGCATTACTGGTGGAGGCGGATGAAGAAGGATGTAGTTGGCTATGTGTCTAGATGCCTCAACTGCCAGCAGGTGAAGTATGAGCACCAGCGACCGGGTGGGTTGCTTCAGCAGATAGAGATTCCGTAGTGGAAATGGGAGTGCATCACCATGGACCTTGTATCTGGACTCCCACGGACCTTGAAGAAGTTTGATGTCATTTGGGTTATTGTAGATCGGCTGACCAAGTCCGCCCATTTCATACCTGTGTGCACCACTTACTCATCGGAGCGGTTGGCGGAGATCTACACCAGGGAGATAGTCCAGCTGCATGGTATTCCACTTTCCATCATTTCGGATAGAGGCACTCAGTTCACTTCACAGTTCTGAAAAGCCGTGCAGCAGGAGTTAGGCACTCGGGTGGAGCTCAGCATAGCGTTTTACCCCTAGACGGATGGCCAGTCTGAGCGCACTATTAAGATTTTGTAGGATATGCTCCGTGCGTGCGTGATTGAGTTTGAAGGTTCATGAGATCACTTCTTGCCATTGGTGGAGTTTGCTTATAACAACAACTACCAGTCCAGTATTCAGATGGCACCGTATGAGGCCCTATATGATGGCACCGTACGAGGCTCATGGGTTGGTTCGAGCCGGGCGAGGCCAGACTGCTAGGTACCGATATGGTTCGGGATGCAATGGACAAGGTCAAGGTGATTCAGGATAGACTTCGTGCAGCCCAGTCTAGACAGAAGAGTTATGCGGACAAGAAGGTCCGCGATGTGGCTTTTATGGTTGGCGAGCGGGTTCTGCTTCGAGTCTCGCCCATGAAGGGCGTTATGAGGTTTGGGAAGAAGGGGAAGCTGAGTCCTAGATTTATTGGCCCTTTTGAGATTTTGAGGCGTGTTGGGGAGGTTGCTTATGAGCTGGCCTTACCTCCCAGCCTAGCCGGATTCCATCCCGTATTTCATGTCTCTATGCTTTGGAGATACCATGGTAACCCATCGCACGTGTTGGATTTAACTTCTGTTCAGCTAGACGAGGATCCGTCTTATGTCGAGGAGCCAGTGGCCATTTTAAATAGGCAAATAAGAAAGCTAAGATCAAAGAACATTGCTTCAGTGAAGGTCCAGTGGCGGGGTCAGCCAGCCGAGAAAGCGACTTGGGAGAGCGAGCAGGATATGCGCAGCCAGTACCCTCGTCTCTTCACCACTCAGGTATGTTTTCTATACTCGTTCGAGGACGAACGAATCTTTAAGGGTGGGAAGATGTAACAACCCGGCCGGTCGTTTTAGAAAATTACGCCCCAATCCCCAATTTAACTGTTCTCCTAAGTTCATTTCTGCTATTGTGGTTTGTCGGGAGAGTTGGTTCTGAAATTTGGAGTATTTTGGGACACTTAGTCCCTAAATGAGAACTTTAAAGTTAGAAAATGGTCCGTAGCCGGAACAGTGTTAAGACGACCTCGGAACGGAAAATCGATGGTTCCATTAGCTCCGTTAGGTGATTTCGGGGTTGGGAGCGCGTTCGTAATGTATTTTGGAGGTCCGTAGCTCAATTAGGCTTGAAATGCCGAAGGTTGAAATTTTGGCGAATCCGAACGATAGGTGAGATTTTGATCCGGGGGTCGGAATGGAATTCCGACAATTTTTGTAGCTTCGTTATGTGATTTTGGATATGTCCGCAAATTTTCAGGTCATTCGGACGTCGTTTCGTTATGTGATTTTGGATATGTCAGCAAATTTGCAGGTCATTCGGACGTCGTTTGGTCGGGTTTTAGATCGAATGTGCAATTCGGAAAGTTTTAAGAAATTTAGGCTTGAATTCGATGTGAATTATGGGTTTTGATGTTGTTAGACGAGTTTTTATGATTGGAATAAGTTCGTATCATGTTTTGAAGTAGGTTGGTGGTTTTCGTTGGGGTCCCGGGGTCTCGGGACGAATCCGGGGGTCCAATCGGGGTAATTCATGCATTTTGGAAATGCTGTTAACTGCTGGTGTGTGCTGCAGACGAATGCTCTATGCGATCGCAATGGGCTAATGCAATCGCATAGAAGGTTTCGAAGAGGCCGAGTATTTGTTCTATGCGATTGCGGGCATGGATATGCGATCACATAGTTTTGGAAGGTTGTGCTCTGCGATCGCGTACTGTCCCATGCGATCGCATAGTGTATAGAGAAGAGGGGTCCCAGGTCCAGCTTTTGTCCTATGCGATCGCTTAGGTATATTTTTGGTGAGCATTGCGATCGCATTGAGGACTATGCGATCGCATAGAGTAGTTTGGCGAGGGTCAAAATTTGTTCTATGCGATCGCAACAGTATTCATGCGATCGCATAGAGTAAAAATGTCTAGCAGTGACTTTAAGTCCAGAACATTTCAGTCGCGACCCCATAAGCAAAAAACGCCATTTTTGAGCTCCAAGAGAGGGAATTGAAGGGGAAACGCTGGGATATCATCGGGAAATCATTGGGGGTAAGTTTCTTGACCTTATTTCGTTGGTTTATCATGAAATCCGTGATTATTTCACTGAAAATGGAAGATTAAAGGTGGGTTTGAGCCCTAGGCCTAAATTTTAGAAATCCTTTGATTTGAATGGGAAAACGGAGTCCGATTTTGATAAATTTTATATGCACGGACTCGTATTGAGATAAGGAACCCGAATATATAATTTTTGTGATTTTTCGATAACCGTATAGAAAGTCGGGTTTTGGCAACTTGTGGATTTTGGTGTATTTTGAGTTATTTTGATTGGGTAATGCCCAATTGGCCTATTTTGATGTGATTCTATTGATTTTTATCAGATACTACACCTGTGGAGGCCCACATTCGCGGCAAGAGAGTTATTTCATAGCGGTTTTGTACCGGAGTCGAGGTAAGTGGCTTGTCTAACCTCGTGTGAGGGAATTTTCACCCCTAGGATATTATATGATAGTTTAAATGCCTTGTACGCGAGGTGACGGGCGTGTACATGCGCTGGTTGTTGAACACATACTTTATTTAAAATGTTCGATGAGTGATATTCCTGTCTTTAGCTGTTAATTTGATATTTTACCCGGTAGTAGTTAGAATAGCACAATTAGGTAGTACTTAACTGTTTAGTTGCCTAATTGTCTTATTTGAACTTCTTGATAATTATTGGCACTATTTTTCGGTGAAGTTATAGTTAAGCATAATTTATTCTCTCTCTGTATTCCTTTATTTGCTGTGCTTGTGGACTGCGGGTTCAATTCCCGGAGACCCAGGGCTGTGGGTTCGATTCCCAGAGACCCGAGTGATATTGGTAGGGACTGCGGGTTCGATTCCCGAGATCCTGAGTTATTGGTAGGGACTGCGGGTTCGATTCCCGGAGATCCTAAGTTATTGGTAGGGACTACGGGTTCGATTCCCGAGATCCCGAGTTATTGGTAGGGACTGCGGGTTCGATTCCCGGAGATCCTGAGTTATTGATTATTTATTGAGACATGGGCTGCGGGTTCGATTCCCGGAGACCTAGAGGTACTGTCAAGGGGACTGTGGGTTCGATTCCCACAGGTCCTGGACTTGTTTTATTGAGTTGGCTATTTGTTGTTAGCTTAATTGTAGACGATTGCAGTAATCATCTTATTGTTGTTATTTCGGAAATTATTATCATTTAAACTGCTTATTATTGTTATTATCATTATATTATTGTTTCTCAGTAGGGCCCTGACCTTCCTCGTCACTACTCCATCGAGGTTAGGCTTGGCACTTACCGAGTACCGCCGTGGTGTACTCATGCTACTCTTCTGCACACTTTTGTTGTGCAGATCCAGGTACATCAGAGCAGGCTCGTGCTAGGTGATTTCCGCAGCTTTCGGGAGACCTCGAGGTATGATCTGCTACGTCCGCAGATCCGGAGGCTTTCCTTCTATTCTAATAGTACTAGTTGACATTTTTCTTCATTTCGTTGTTAGGATACTCTTTACACATAGAGCCACAGTTGTATATTCTCTTTTAGTCTGTGTTACCGTGGGATTCCTGATCTTGGTAGCGTTTTATTCATTTTGTTGACGGATGTATGTGCCAAGCGGCACGAATTACATATCTTTTTGTGTTATTTTTCCGCTATTTCTTATTTAAGTGTTCATAGCTTGTATATTCCGCAACGTGTTAGGCTTACCTAGTCGTGGGGACTGGGTGCCATCACGACATGTTCATGATTGGTGAACTAGGGCCGTGACACTCTCATTTAGGGATTAAGTGTCCCAAAACACTCCGAATCCTAACACCGAATGTCCCAGCAAACTAAAATAGCATAAATGAACTTAGGGGGAAGAGTTAATGGGGGATCGAGGTGTAAATTCCAAAAACAACTGCCGGGTCATTACAGAAACCACCTGTGGAAAAAATTTTAAAATGTTTCTGAGAGCGTGTTATGTGCACCAACTCAATCTTTTTTGTGGAATGTTTGTGATGTGTGTGGTGGTAAAATGTTCACTTTTATGGTTGTTTTTATATTTATTATCTTTTCTCAACCCCTTACTATGATGGTTCTATCTTTTTTTGTGAAGTTAATAGGAATAAAGAACCTGGAGATGCAGACCTGAAGGAGATCAGAGATATACTAAAGTGCCTTCTGGAACAAAAAAATGAGAAACAATTGCACATAGAAAGGCAAAAGGCAACTATTCGCAAGTTGGAGGCTCAATTGAGTCAAGTGGTTGGAGCTTTTAATACTCAACAAGCCAATATTGAGGATAGTAGCCAAGAAGAGCATAAATTTAAGGTGTTAATTGGGGAGTTCAGAGTAGAATATCAACAACCTAGCCAACTACAATTTGAGGATGTCAATGTTGAAGAAGTGAGACTAGAGTCAGCCAAGGACATTGAGGATACAAATTTTGTTGACTCTAGTATCATTTGTGTTGAGGATGTTGAAAATCCTAAAGTTCATGTGTTTGAGCACATTGGTCCACACTCCAAGCATTTTTTCACATTATGTTTGGATGATGATATAGAAATAGAGTCATTTGAACCAATCAAAGAGTGAAGGAATGAGGAACAAGCAGCATATATTTTGGAATTCTTCTTGCCAGAAAGTCGGGATTACATACCCCATACAAAGGCCTAGGAGTGCAGAATACTACATTATTTCCTCGGGCCAGTTAGATCTGTTCCACCGCCCCATGACCATAATCATAAGCTTGAATCAAAACTTGGGGTTCAATTCATAAGCTCGAGGTGGAGGAAAAAAGTTATTCGCGTCGTGCCGCGATGTTAAATCAAGCGCTTGTTGGGAGGCAACCCAGGTTTATTGCTTTTTTTTATTTTATTTTTATTGTATTATTATTGTAATGCCAATTTTTTATTTTTCTAGGAGCATGGAAAGCAAAAGTATTGGAAGGATGCAACAGCAAATCAAATGGTTGGAACTAAGTGTGAGGTACTCACACGAAGGACCAAGCTTGGGAGAAGTGTGAGTACCCCATGAGTTGCTAGTCTTTGGCCTTTGGCCTACTAGGGAGTTTCTTTTACCCTCTAATGTCACGACCCATATTTCTCACCCTCAAGAGTCGTGATGGCACATATTAATAGGAGCTAGTCAAGCCAATTATCAAATACCTCTTTTAGCGAACATCGACAATGTTAAAAACAATGAAGCTTTTAACAAATAAAGCGGAAGTCTCAAATAAAATTTACTAAAATAAATGCGAAAGATTAACAATCCTCTACCCAAGACTGGTGTCACAATACTCACGAACGTCTAGATAATACTAAATACAAGGTGTGAATGGAACATAAAAATGTCTGCTACGGTACAACGATAACAAACTGAATAAAATAAAAGGGACTCCGGGCCTGCAGACGTCAGCAAGGTTACCTCGAATGTCCCTGGACTGGAACTCGCTCCCAGAATGCTACTGCTACTCAAATGTTGCTCCAACACTTAGATTTATGCAAAAAGATGCACAGAGTGTAGCATCAGCACAATCGACCCCATGTGCTAGTAAGTGCCTGGCCTAACCCCGACGAAGTAGTTACGAGGCTAGACAGGACTACCAAAAAAATATGTGCAGTTCAAATATATATATACGCAATAGAAGGGAATACAAAAATTTAACAAGTCAGGAGGTAGGGGAGCATGCTATATGGGCTATAGCATTTTAGAATACAAGGTCAAAAAATGAGGAATGAAACGGTACAACTACAAAGTCAACAAGAGTAATAAATCAAATATGGCACGGAATGTCCGTTCGTGCATTAATAATCAAAACATGGCACTAAATGTCCCTTCGTGCATTAATTATCAAAACATGGCACGGAATGTTCCTTCATGCATTAATAATCAAAACATGGTACGGAATGTTTCGTCGTGCATTAATAATCAAAACATGGCACAAAATGTTCCTTCGTGCAATAATATCCAAAACATGGCACGGAATGTTCTCTTGTGCAATAATAATCAAAACATGGCACGGAATGTTCCTCCGCGCAATAATAATCAAAATATAGCACGAAATGGCCATTCGTGCATAAATATTCAAAACAAGGCACGAAATGACCCTTCATGCATAATCACTCTTACTCACCCAATAACAATCACAACCAAACGGGGCGAGGGGATAGACAAATAATACTAAATATCCCGGCAAGGGAGAACAAAGCAAAATAGCTAAATTCCAGCAAGGGAGCAACAACAATATACTCAAAACATCCCGGCAAGGGAATAATCACATCTCTTTCTATTACGCTCATTTCTTACTTTATAATCAAGTCAAAAATTGAGCCAACGCTCCAAGGAGTTTACAAATCATATTTCCTTCTCATTCTTTTCATATCATATAGAAACCATCAATAACAAGGAAGAGTCACTACCGAATCCCAAATAAGGACTTATGGTCATGCTAGACACCGGTGTATAGATACTCGTCACCATGCCTATACACCGTACTCAACAATTAGAAATTAGCAAATAATACTCTAATTTTATTCCCTCAAGCCAAAGGTAGATCAAACACTTACCTCGAATGCTCCAAACTCAACTCAATCCTCTAGTATACCTTTAGCCCTCGAATTCACCATAAAACCGCTCTAATCTAGTTTCAAATTACTTGAATGTATTAACAAATGCTAATTGAATAAATTTGAATGCATGAAAATGAATTTCCCAAAGTTTTACTTAAAAATTCCAAAATGCCCCGGGCCCACGTGGTCAAAACCCGAGGTTTGGACCAAAACCCGGTTACCCATTTCCCCACGAGTTCATATCTTTTTTGAAATCGGACCTCAAATTGAGGTCCAAATCCCCAAATTTAAGAAAATCTAGGTTCTACCCAAAATTCCCATTTTCATGCATGAAAAACCTTGATTTTAAGATGAAAACATGATAAATGTTGTTAAAGATTGAAGAAATTGAGAAAAATTTGACTTACAAATGATTTGGGGAAGAAAGGTTTCTTAGAAAATTGCCTATGGAGTTTGGGTTATGAAAGAATGAAGCAATGGGGGTTAAAATTCGTCTAAGTATGAAAAATTGCAGGTCTCAGATGTGGGAAATGCGAAAATGGGTTCACAATTCCGAACCCAGCATGCTTGGGAATTGCGAACCTGGGAATTACGAAGAAAGTTTGGAAAATGCGAACATGCTTGGGAATTGCGAAAAATGTTTAGGAAATGCGAACCTGGGAATTGCGAAGAAAGTTTGGGAAATACGAACAAGCTTGGGAATTGCGAAAAACGTTTGGGAAATGCGGACCTCGGAATTGCGAAGAAAGTTTGGGAAATGCAAACTATCCTGGTAATTACGAAAAATATATGGGAAATGCGAAACCTGTAGACGTGCAATTCCTTTAGTCCAAAATTTTACCTTGTGGCTTATCCAAAACTCACCCGAGCCCTCGGGGCTCCAAACCAAATATACACACAATCTCAATAACATCCTACGGACTTATGCGTGCGATCAAATCGCTAAAATAACATCATTTACATAGAATCAAGCATCAAATCGCATGATTTCTTCCAACTTTTCATAAAACACAAATTTTCCATTTTTAAGTCCGTTACATGCCAAGCGACGTCCGTTTTCAACCAAACTTTACGGAAAATGCTTGAATCATATATAAGACTTGTAATTAGCGTCGGAACCAAAATACGAGCCCGATACAATTTTCTTCTGATCAAATTTTCTTTCCATTTTCCTTAATTAATTTCAAAAAACAATTTCACACAAAAAATTATTTCTCGGGCTTGGGACCTCGAAATTCGATTCCAAATATACGACCCAAGTCCTATATTTTCCTACGGACCCTTTGTGGCTATCAAATAACGGGTCCGGGTCCGTTTACCCAAAATATTGACCAAAGTCAACTCTAATGATATTTTAAACGTCAATACCACACAAGAGGGGGGGTGATTTATGTGGTACCTAATTTTCGCGTTAGAAGAACATGGTTCTTCTAAGTGTTCTAACTACAACAGTTTGTGGAATAATAAATACTGAAAGTAAAGTTCATAGAGATTTTTACGTGGAAAATACCTGGGTCAAACGGTGAAAAAACCATGACCTACTACTCAGTAGGATTTTCCCAAACTCCACTAAAATCATTGGACCAAAAACTACATTTACAAAGACTTTTTGTAAACCTAAGGATTAACTCTATTTCCAGTGAGGCACACAACCTCAACTGTTGCGGCACTTTCAAGTTAACGCTAACTTGAATACTCAATGCACCTAATACAATTGCTTTTATGAAAGTTGAAAGGTACAATATGAAAACCTACTACAATTGAACTAAACTTTGAATAAACACGATGATGAAATTGGTTCTTCTATAATAGTTCATGTAGCTTCAGATGTGCACTCTTGTATCTCGCATATATTGCTTGCAAAACAGACTTGATTCTTTTTGCTCTCAAATATGCTTTACTTCTGCTTATGTGCATTACCTGTAAAAGGGAACAACTTAGTTATTTAATAGATCGCCAGTTAAAGTTTGATCAAGACACCAGTGTTTATCCTTTTTCGATTTCAGTCATTAACTACTACAAACTCTCATCCTTATACAAACTTAGGATTGTGTTCTCTTATCTTAAGAAGACTTCTCTCCTTAGAACTCAATGCAACATTTTCGATCATATTTACAAGATATTTGTTGCATACGCCTCAGTACAAATGAATTGAAGGAGCAACTTCAGGAACTCCTAGATAAGGGGTTCATACACTCGAGTGTGTCACCGTGGGGTGCACCGATCTTGTTTGTCAAGAAGAAAAATGGCACAATGAGGATGTGTATTAAATATAAGAAGTTGAACAAGGTAACAGTGAAGAACAAGTATCATATACCACGCATAGGTGATTTGTTTGATCATCTCCAGGGAGTGAGGGTATTCTCGAAGATTGATCTTCGTTCAGGATACACAAGCTAAAGATTAGGGATTCTGATATTATGAAGACAACTTTAAGGACGAGATATGGGCATTATGAGTTTCTAGTTATGTCTTTAGGGCTGACTAATGCCCCATCCGCGTTCATGCATTTTATGAACAACGTGTTCCAGTTGTATCTGGATTCGTTCGTGATTATGTTTATTGATGATGTCCTGGTGTACTCGCGTAGCGAGGAGGAGCATGCTCGGCATTTGATAGTGGTATTGCATAGATTTAGGGATGAGAAGCTTTATGCAATGTTCTCCAAGTGTGAGTTCTAGCTTAAATCTATGGCTTTTCTGTGACACGTGGTATCTAGTGATGGTATTTAGGTTGATCCAAAGAATATAGAGGCGGTGCAGAGTTGGCCTAGACTGTCCTTAGCTACAGAGATCCGGAGTTTCCTCGATTTGGCAAGGTATTATCGCTGGTTTGTCCAGGGATTTTCATCTATTGCTTCGTCCTTGACCAAGTTGACGCAGAAGGGTGCACCATTCGTATGGTCGGACGAGTGCGAGGAGAGCTTTCAGAAGCTCAAGACAGCTTTGACCACAGCTCCAATGTTAGTCTTTCCACCAGCTGCAGGTTCTTACACCGTGTATTGTGATGCTTCGAGAGTTGGGATTGGATGTGTATTGATGCAGAAGGGTAGAGTTATTCCTTATTCTTCTCGTCAGTTAAAGCCTCATGAGAAGAACTACCTCGTTCATGATTTGGAATTGCCGCCATAGTTCATGCTTTGAAGATTCGGAGACACTACCTATATGGCGTATCTTATGAGGTGTACACCGTTCATCGCAATCTTCAACACTTGTTCAAATAGAAGGATCTAAATTTGAGGCAGAGTAAGTGGCTTGAGTTGCTCAATGATTATGACATTACCATTTTGCCAATGTAGTGGCCGATGCTTTGAACTAAAAGTTGGTGAGTATGGGTAGTTCGGTGTATATTCCAGTTGGGAAGAGGCCCTTTACAGTTGATGTCCAGGTTTTGTCCAATCGGATAGTGAGGTTAGATATTTTGGAGCTTAGCTGGGTGTTGGCTTGTATGGTATCACGGTCTTCCTTGTATGACCGCATTAGAGAGCGCCGGTATGATGATCTGTATTTGCTTGTCCTTAAGGACAGGGTTCAGTATGACGGTGCTAGGGATGTGACTATTGATAGTGATTATGTGTTGAGGATGCAGGGCCGGATTTGCATGCCCAATGTGGATGGGCTTCGGGAGTTGATATTGGAGGAGGCCTACAGCTCGCGGTATTCTATTCATCCAGGTGTCACGAAGATGTATTAGGACTTGCGATAGCATTACTGGTGGAGAAGAATGAAGAAGGATAATGTGAGTCATGTAGCTCGGTGCCTCAACTGTCAGCAGGTCAACTATGAGCATCAGATGCCCGGTGGTGTGCTTCAGTGCATGGATATTCCCGAGTGGAAATGGGAGAGGATTGACTTCGTGAGTGGTCTCCCTTGGACAACGAGGAAGTTTGATTCAATTTGGGTGATTGTGGATCAGCTGACCAATTCTGCGCACTTCATTCCTATATGTACTACCTATTTTTCGGAGCAGCTAGCAGAGATTTTTATCCGGGAGATTGTACGGTTGCATGGGGTCCCAGTTTCCATTATATCAGATAGAGGTACTCAGTTTACTTCTCAGTTCCGAAGGACTTTTCAGTGAGAGTTGGGTACATAGGTAGAGTTGAGCACAGCATTTCATCCTCAGATGGACGGGTAGTCCGAGCGTACCATTCAGATATTGGAGGATATGTTGCATGCCCGTGTTATTAACTTTGGAGGTGCTTGGGCTGATTTCTTGCCTCTTGCAGAGTTTGCTTACAACAATAACTATCAATCCAGCATTCAGATTGCGCCATATGAGGCCTTATATGGGAGACAATGTAGATCTTTGGTTGGTTGGTTTGAGCCCGGCGAGGCTAGGTTGTTGGGGACAGAGTTGGTCCAGGATGCCTTAGATAAGGTGAAAGTGATCTAGGAAAGACTTCGTACAGCTCAGTTGTGTCAGAAGAATTATACGTACTAGAAGGTCAAAGATGTATCTTATTCGGAGGCCGAGAAGGTCTTGCTGAAGGTTTCGCCTATGAAGGGCGTCATAAGATTTGGGAAGAAAGGGAAGTTCAATCTGAGGTTCATTGGCCCTTTGAGATACTCATGAGGACTGTAGATGTGGCCTATATGCTTGCTTTGCCACCTAGCCTGTCGGGAGTTTATTCGGTATTTCATGTGTCTATGCTTCGGAAGTAAGCCGGGGACCTATATCATGTGTTTGACTTCAGTATAGTTCAGTTGGATGATGACTTGACATATTAAGTGGAGCATGTAGCTTATTTGGGTCATCAGGTTCGACGATTGAGGTGAAAGGATATAACTTCGGTAAAGGTGCAGTGGAGAGGTTGGCCCGCAGAGGAGGCTACTTGGGAGACCGAGTTCAAGATGCGGAGCAGATATCCTCACTTGTTTGAGACTCCAAGTATGTTTCTTGACCCGCTCGAGGACGAGCATTTGAATTAGTTGGGGAGGATGTGATGACCCAGCCCGTCGTCACGTGTGTTACCGCCCCGTTCCCTCCCCCCCCTTCCCTATAATGTGTTGCTCTATTATTCAATATCAATATTTGAGTTGATCGGGTGGAATTGAGTTGGTTTTAGTTGGAAATGAAGCACTTAGCCTATTAGAAGAAAGCTTATTTTAGAAAAAGTCAACCTGAAGTTGACTATGTGGTTAAAGGGCTTGGATGTGAATTCTGGCAATTCGGTCAGCTTCGGGGGATGATTTGTGACCTAGGAGTGCAATCGGAATTAAATTTGGAGGCCTGGTGTAGAATTAGGATTGAATTGGCGAAGTTTGAATTTTTGCGAATTCCGGTTGATAGGTGGGATTTAGATCTGAGGGTTGGAATGGCCACTGGGGCAACTGCAAGTGAACACATGTTTTAGTTAACTCAACTCAGAAAATAACTATAAATATCATATTTAACAAAAACAAGATAAGCTGCATTCATTGATTAGCAAGTAGTGTCTACAATGCAGTCCACAAAAAGAAAAATAGAATTATCCAACCATGAGCAAAACAAAGAAAAAAATCTCAAACTGGGTCACTGAAGGGTCTTGACTGGTGCACACCAGGATAGCATAGCTAAGGCTTAGAAGAGCTAGAGGGTTGGGTTTGTAGCAAGTTCAACATTTATTTGAACATTCCTTCATTTTTCTCCTTCTCCTTTGTAAGTTCAGCTCTCAACCCATTTCTTTTTCCCTCCAATTCATCCATTGTTGCCTGAAGCCTTGCTATTTCAGCATCTTTTGCTTCAACTCCTGAACTAAGGCTCTGGCCTTGCTATTCACAGGAGTTTTGCTGATGAACTAGGTTCAACTAGAGATGTGCTGAGCAGATGGTCACAAGCTTGAAGTGTCTTGCTGCTAAAATGCTCTTTGCTCGATGCCATTTCCTACTTATTCAGGGGAGCATTTAATCTTTCAAGCACAGTTGCCAAGATAAATCCACAGGGAATGGCATGAGCTTTTGATCCATTGAGCACCCTCTCAAGCAGCTTCACAATAAAAGCAGGCCAGTTGATTTGCTTTCCATCATTCAGACATTGCATAACAACCTGATCCATATAATTTGTTTTATGTCTCCTTTCCTGTCCGGGTAGGAGACAATTGTTGACAAATTCAAAGAGCATTTTGTGATCTGGACTCATTTCACTTTTCTGAACTTCCCTGGCCTCAGGCACCTCTTCCTCTGATGTGGTCACAAAAATTCCTATAATATGAAGATCAGTAGGCAATCCATCTAGGCAAGGCCACATCTGCCTTGTATAGTCATTATATCCCTCACCAGGGATGCCTAAAATCTTGCCCATCTTCACTGCACTACTTCACCTTGACACCTTTCACCTTGCTAGTCACTATCCCATTTTTTATTGTTCCATTGGCTATGAACTCAACAAGTTCAGTCCTAGCCAACTTTCCATCCATCTGAAGAACCATGTTCTTCCAGCCTTGTGCTTCTAAAGCAAACAAAAGCTTTATCATCCCTGGCTCCTCCAGGTCCCTGAGCAATCTTCCCTTCAAAATTTTTCTTTTGCCAAACATGGCATGTCTGTCCAGTTCTTTTTCAGATTCTTCTCTTTCTTCCTCACTTCTCCACCCATCATCTTCTTCGGTAGTTTTGACTTGCTTTCCTTTTCCAACTAACCATGTTCTTTTGGCAAGAGCAGATTTAACAAGTACTTGTTTGGTAGACTTTTTGACAGAAATCATGGTTTCCTTGGACTTTTCTACTGGAATTTCCGCAGTAGGACTATCTTCTAGATGGACATGTTCCATCTCTTTATCTTCTTCCTCAACAACAGTCTCTGAGCTTTGATCAATCTTTTCTTTCCCCTTTTCTTTCTTCTTTTTCTTGCTTTCCTCCAAGGAGCTCTTTAATTCTTCTTCACTTTCTCTAACACTACTTCTTGTAGCTCTAATCCTGGCAGTAGACTTGGTTGGTGATTTCTTGCTTTTCTTGGTTGGTTTGGATGCAGCGGGGGTTTTTTGTGATGAAGTTTTGCGTTTCTTTGGGTCATAACTTGCCCCCACTTTCTTCAATAAGTCAGCCAAACTTTCTTCATCAGATGAACCAGGTTCATCTTTCACTTTGCTTAAATTTATTAACCCCTCAGCCGCCTCCCCTGATCCACTTCCCCCTGACTTTGATACTACTTCTCCCCCATTCCCAAAAATGGATAAGATCTCCTTTTTCCTTTTCTTTTTCAATTTTTCAGACTCAATCCCACCTATATCTCTAGTAGCCCCTATCAGAACAAATCTATTTTCCTCTCTCTAAACCACATCTGAAAAGACATAACACGTATCAACTTCCCTTTGAGTTTCCTGAGTTTTGATCTGTTCAGAAGACACATGTTCATCACTTTCTCTTGTGGATATGGAATCATTAGATTCTGAGCTCGAGTTGGACTCAGTTACAGGGCTTACTTTCTTTTGACTTGATTGAAGTTTTTCATTCAAGGTTTACCTCAAAGAACCGGTTGCTACAATTTTTCTTGCCGGCATTTTCTGGCGACAAAATCTTGGTTTTGGATTTTCAATAGGTGGTGTGGAAGATGAGGTGTTGGGTGAAATGGGTGTTGGAATGCCTGGGGTATCTTGTGGATTTGTAATTGTGAGAGAATTCTGAAACCCTAAGTGAATTTTTCGTGGTGTGGAAGCTATGGAGAGTTACAGAAACGAAAGAGGGAAGGTTCAGATATTTTTGAAGAATTGATAATTGAGGAGTGTTTTGTGGGGGTTTTAAAGAAAGTAATAATTGCTCAGATTTTGTAGATTTTCAGTAGTCACATAGAAGTCTAATCAAATTAGAGTTCCAATCTCCTTAGGTATTAAATATAATTGCTAGGATTTAAGTAAGGTTTCCGTTATGTTTAGACTTCTAGTTTCAATGAAATTGGTTCAATAGGCTCAACGCATAGTATTTTGGACTTTTAGTATATCTAGGATTCTTGCTCATAATTGATAATTAATTTTTTCTAATTGTGCAAAGAATAGAAACATACCTGGACTTTTCATGAGCATACCTGATGAACTAGGTTCTTCAAGTGATACTTCTCTTGATTATGCCTCATATGACAAAATAGAAATTTTGTAAGAGATTAATGAATTTCATAAACACATGTTACAAGAGTATACTATTTACAGTATGAGATTGAGTAGAAATTAGTCTAATATTCACACAGATTAAGAACTCCTAACCAAAAATAAAATCATTTTTTTTTCATATATATTTTTTTTCTTGTGCTTTCTGAACTTGTCCTTTTAGGTGATCTTAATCATCCCTAACTCCAACTTATTCCTTTCAAAATTTTCTCTACTTAAAGCCTTGGTGAAGATGTCAGCTATTTGCTTATTAGTTGCATAAAATTCTTTGGAAATTAGCCCTTTCTCATAATTATCTCTTAAGAAATGATGTCTGACATCTATGTGCTTAGTACTTTTGTGATGAACCGGGTTCTTTGTCATCCTTATAGCACTAGTGTTGTCACAGAATGTTGGTATGCATCCTACTACTATACCAAAGTCTACTAATTGTTGCTTGATCCACAGTAGTTGAGCACAACAAGAAGCAGCAGCTACATACTCAGCCTCAGCAGTAGATAAGGCTACTGAATTCTATTTCTTGGTGCCCCATGATACAAGACATGAACCAAGAAAATGAGCCATACCTGAAGTGATTTTTCTATCCACTAGAAAACCTGCATAGTCAGCATCAGCATATCCTACTAGATCAAAGTTACTACCTTTAGGATACCATAGACATAATTTAGTGGTCCGTTTCAAGTATCTCAATATTCTTTTGACATCAGTCAAATAAGACTCTTTAGGATTAGCCTGAAAACGTGCACAAAGTCCTACACTGAAAACACTGTTAGGTCTACTTGCAGTAAGATACAAGAGTGAACCAATCATACCCCTATACAACTTTTGATCAACTGATGAATCGGGTTTATCAGCATTTAATTTAGTGGCAGTTGCAATAGGTGCATCTATTTCTTTAGAGTCCTCCATTTTAAACTTCTTGATTAGTTTCTTTGTATATTTATGTTGATGAATCATGGGTCCATTTGAGCTTTGTTTTATGTGTAGGCCTAAGAAAAAGTTTAGTTCACCCATCATACTCATTTCAAATTCACTGCCCATTAGTTTTGCAAATTCCTTGCTCAACTTATCTGTGGTGGCCCCAAATATGATATCATCAACATATATTTGTACAATAATAAGATCTTTACCTTTTTCTTTTAGAAATAGGGTGCTGTCAATTTTACCTCTTTTGTACCCATGCTCCAGGAGGAATTTTGACAACCTTTCATACCAAGTTCTTGGGGCCTGCTTGAGACCACAGAGAGCCTTATCTAGCTTGTAAACATGATCAGGACATTCTTTGCTTTTGAATCCTGGAGGTTTCCTTAAAAACACTTCTTTTTTGATATGGCCATTTAGGAAGACACTTTTGACATCCATTTAATGAAGAGTGAATTCCATATGTGCTGCAAAGGCTATGAGGAGTCTAATTGCTTCATGTCTAGCAACTGGAGCAAAAGTCCCATCATAATCAATGCCTTCCTCTTGACTATAGCCTTGAACCACCAACCTTGCCTTATTTCTTGTAACTGTTCCATCTTCATCCAATTTGTTCCTGAAGACCCATTTTGTTCCAATGACTGACCTGTCTTTAGGTTTTGGAACCAAGTGCTAGACTCGACTTCTTTTAAACTGATTGAGTTCATCTTGCATAGCATTGACCCAGTCTGCATCTTGTAGAGATTCATTCACATTTTATGTTCAATAAGAGACAGAAAGGCATCAAATGCACATAGGTTCTTCAGTTGTGATCTTGTCTTGACCCCTGATGTTGGATCATTTATGATGTTCTCAATGGGGTGAGAACTCAAATACTTGTAAGATTTTCCAACCATCTGGTTTTTGCTGGTTTCTCCTTCATTGTTATGTTGAAGAAGAACATGATCAGAAGTATGATCCTTTGGATTGGTTCCCCCTGTCAGATTGCCCGGGGTGAGTGGACCTGTTCCATCACCTGCTCCTTCCTTTGGTGCAACCTTGACTTGTGTTGTGACTTTAGTTAATTTTCTCACCATCCCAATGGCTTCATCTTCATGTTCCTGTCTCTCAGAAAGAGTGTTAGATTCATCAAATACAACATACATTTTCTTCAACACATAGGATTCTTTTATTAAATACTTTATATGCTTTGCTATGTGATCAAACTTACCTAGGGAGTCTTTTCCATTATTGTACACATAGCACTTGCAACTAAAAGCCCTAAGGTGGGATATGTTTGGTTTTCTCCCTTTAAGTAACTCATAGGGAGTTTTCTCTACAAGAGGCCTAGTCATACATCTGTTTATTATATAACAAGCAGTGTTTATAGCCTCTGCCCAGAAGCTATGAGGTAGTTTACTGGAAAGTAACATAGTCCTTGCCATATCCTCAAGGGTTCTTTTCTTCCTTTCAATTACCCCATTTTGTTGAGGGGTCCTAGGGGCAGAAAAATTGTGGTCTATTCCATTTTAATCACAAAATTCAGCAAATTTTGCATTTTCAAATTCAGTTCCAGGTTAAGACCTCTAATATGTCAGTTTTCTTTTGTGGTTTATTCTTGAGTCACTAATGCTCCTTATTTTTGTTTTATTTTTGTTCTTTTTCCCTTTTCTCGATCTTTCGCCGAGGGTCGATTGGAAACAGCCTCTCTGCCCTATCGGGTAGGGGTAAGGCCTGCGTACATATTACCCTCCCCAGACCCCACCCTGTGGGACTATACTGGGTAGTTGTTGTTGTTGTTGATAAGACCTAATGGAAGCAAATTGATTTCCTAATTGCTTCTGAGTTTTCCTAATAAAAGCAGTGAACATTTCAAATGCTTCATCTTTAGAAGTTAGAAACAATACCTAGGTAAACCTAGAATAATCATCAACTAGTACCATTACATATCTTTTACCACCTCTGCTAATGGCTCTCATTGGACCACAAAGATCCATATGAACCAGTTCCAACGTCTTGGAAGTACTAACCAGTTTATTAGGTTTAAAGGATGATCTTACCTGCTTCCCCCTTGCACATGCTTCACAAACCTTGTCTTCCTTGAACTTGATAGTAGGTAGCCCTATTACCAAGTCCTTGGAGACTAATTTGTTTAATTGATTTAGACTGGCATGGCCGAGTCTTTTGTGCCAAAGGAGGGGATCATTAATTACCACACTTGAGTAGGTGAGTTCATCTTTAGAAAGAGTTGACAAATCTACAATGTAAATATTGTTAACTCTCCTTCTCTGCAAAACAATCTTGTTAGTAGTAAGGCTAATCACAAAACATTTTGTTAAAGTTAAGGCCACAAGATTACCTCAGTCACACAGTTGTGACACACTTATCAGGCTATACTTTAAGCCATATATCAAATAGACATTCTCAATGGAATGAGAGTCTGTTTTTCCTATCTTTCCAACAACAATGATCTCACATTTCTTTCCATTTCCAAAGGAGACATTACCTCCTTTTAGGTTCTCAAGTGAAAGGAACTGGTTCTTGTTACCAGTCATGTTTTGAGCAGCCACTATCCATGTATCATATTTGGCTACTTCCTTTCACTTAATCTTGCAAAATAAATCATGGGTTAGTCTTAGGAACCCAAACTAGTTTGGGTCCCTTTCGATGGGCAAATGGATAAATGAAACTTTTCTTTGCCCAACTAGGCAGTTTGTGTTTTTCTTTAACAAAAGCTTTGTTCTTTTGACCAGCCTTTTCTCTAGCATTACATTCGTTTTTGTAATGGCCAGTCTTTCCACAATGTGTGAAAATCTTATTCTCAGGAAATGTGAGATACTTGTTTTTGGGATCCCATCTTGGAGCTTGAGGCCCAAATCCAAGTCCTCTCTTATTGCTACCATGATGTTCTTCCAGCCAAGAGAGTACATCAGAAGACTTGTTCCATTTGCATGTTCTGTCTAGTTCATGCTTTACTTTTCCTAAATCTGCTTTTAAGACTTTAATCAACTCATCTTTCTTGTACAGTTCATCTTTCATTTTTCCTATATTTTCTTCTAAGATGAGACATGATTGATCCGCCTTTTTCTTACCTGTCCCTAATTTCAGTTTAATATTTTCAGATCTGAGTTCAAGAATCTTATTTTCAAGTTGATGAACTTGGTTCATCAACTCAGTACTTATGTTGTCACTCTTATCGGCCCTAGACTCAAGTCTTTTACATTTTTCTTCTAGGATAACACATTCTTTAGACAGAACATCTTTCTCATTGTTTAATATTTCAGACTTGTCTATGAGGTCCATCAACAAATCAGCCAGTTTTTCTTTGGATAAAAATTTTATCTTTTCTTTAAGGTGTAGGATACTTACCTCATGTTCATCTTCTGATTCTTTGATGGCCATAAGAGCTTGCTCATCTTCAGCTTCATTTTCTGAGTCCTCGTCTGATGTTTCTCCCCATGCAGCAACCATGGCTTATGTTGATCCCTTATTCCTTTTTGGTTGAACCTGTTCCTTCTTCCTATTTTTTCTTTCAGCTCTTTTTTTGTTCCATTCAATCTCCCATTGTGGACAATTTCTGATGTGGTAATCAGTCTTCCCACACTTGTAACAACCTTCATTGGTTTGTTTCTCTGGAGCCCTTTTGTTTCCCTAGAGCCCTGGATTTGCTGAATGTCGTTCCTTTTGAAGTACCTTTTCTTCTAATAAGGAATTTCTTGAAATCTCTGGTTATCATAGCCTTCTCATCATCTTTAAGATCTGATCCTTCTGAAATTCTAAGAGCCAGACTTCTTTCTTTCTTTGGAGCATCCATTTTCATTGTTTGCCTTCTCAGTTCATAGGCAGTGAGATTTCCAATTAGTTCATCTAACTTTAGAGTAGCAATGTTCTTTGATTCCTGAATAGCAGTGATTTTGCTTTCCTAATAGATTGGCAGAACCCTAGTTAGAATTTTCTCCACCTTGTCTTCTTCTAGGATAATCCTTCTAAGAGACCAAAGTTCACTTGTCAGTGTAGTGAACCTGTTATATATTTCTTGGATAGTTTCCCCTTCGTTCATGGTAAAATTTTCATATTGAGAATATAGTAGAGTTCCTCTTGACCTCTTTACCTGAGGTGTTCCTTCATGATCCACTTATAGAGTGTCCCAGATCTCTTTCACAGTAGCACGGCCTTGAATCCTGTTATTTTCATCGGGACCCAGTCCACATACCAACCATTTCTTGGCCTTTGCCTTTTTCTCCCATTTCCTTAGATCTCCAGTGGTACAATCTACTCTTGTCTTTGGAACATCCACTACTTCAGCATTCTTCTTGGTTGTGGCTAATGGACCATCAATGATGATATCTCAAAGTTCATAGTCTTCACCCATGATATGGTCCCTCATTTTTTTTTCCACAAGGAGTAGTAGAGGCCATTGAAGAGACGAGGCATGGCAGTGGATTGCCCTTCCCAGTTCCCATGTGGTGCACTCATGTTTATCTTTCCTAAGGTGTTACCCTCTTCAAGGTTAAACCACTTTGATACCAATTAATGTTTTAAACGTCAATACCACACAAGAGGGGGTGTGATTTGTGTGGTACCTAATTATTGCGTTTGAAGAACCTCGTTCTTCTAATTGTTCTAACTTCAGCAGTTTGTGGAATAATAAATGCTGAAAGTAAAGTACACATAGATTTTTACGTGGAAAACACATGGCTCAAAAGGTGAAAACACCACGACCTACTACTCAGTAAGATTTTCCCAAACTCTACTAAAATCAATAAGCCAAAACTGCATTTACAAAGACTCTTTGTAAACCTAAGGATTAACTCTAATCCCAGTGTAGCACACAGCCTCAACTGTTGTGACACTATCAAGTTAATGCTAACTTGAATACTCAATACACCTAATACAATTGCTTTTATGAAAGCTGAAAGGTACAATATGAAAACCTACTACAATTGAACTAAACTTTGAATAAACATGATGATGAAATTGGTTCTTCTATAATAGTTCATGTAGCTTCAGATGTGCACTCTTGTATCTCGCATATATTGATTGCAAAATAGACTTGATTCTTTTTGCTCTCAAATATGCTTTACTTCTGCTTATGTGCATTACCTATAAAAGAGAACAACTTAGTTATTTAATAGATCTCTAGTTAGAGTTTGATCAAGACACCAATGTTTATCCTTTTTCAATTTCAGTCATTAACTACTACAAACTCTCATCCTTATACTAACTTAGGATTGTTGTAACGACCCGGCCCGTTGTTACGGGAATTACCACCCCGTTACCTTGCAATTACATATATTATGCTTTTAAAACAGTATTATAGTATATCGGGTGAGTTAGGAGTGATTTGGATTGTAAATGCAACAAATAGCATGTTTGAAGAAAGCTTGAATATGAAAAGTCAACCAAGAGTTGACTATTGAGTTAGAGTGCTCGGAACCGGATTCTGATGATTCGACTAGTTCCGGGGATCATTTATGACTTAGGAGAACAATCGGAATTGAATTCGGAGATCCGGTGTAGTTTTAAGCTTGAATTGGCGAATGTTGAATTTTGGCGAAAATCGGATGGTAGGTGATATTTTGATCCGAGGGTCGGAATGGAATTCCGACAATTTCTGTAGCTTCGTTATGTGATTTTGGATATGTCTGCAAATTTTCAGGTCATTCGGACATCGTTTGACCGGGTTTTGGATTGAATGTTAGTTTTGAAAGTTTTGAAGAAACTTAGGCTTGAATCCGTGGATAATTGGTGATTTTGATGTTTAGTATGGTGTTTTTATGATTGGAACAAGTCCGTATCATGTTTTGGGGTATGTTGGTGGTTTTCGTTGGGGTCCCGGGGCCTCGGGATGGATTCGGACCATCAACCGGGCATTTAGAACTTGGAAAAATTCTGCAGAAAATTGCAGGTTCTGCCCAGGCCCTTAAGCCTTCGCGTTCGCGTGACCAGTGTCGCGTTCGCGAAGGCCAAGCCTTTTTGTGCATCGCGTTCGCGGGAGAAGGCGTCGCGTTCGCGTAGGTCTGGGGTGTTAAGCATCGCGAACGCGTTGCTTGGGTCGCGTTCGCGTAGGGTCGTGGTGTTGTGCTTCGCGTTCGCGGGAGGTCTATCGCGAACGCGTAGAAGAAATCCGGGTGGCTGGGAGTTTGAACATCGCGAACGCGTGGGATGCGTCGCGTCCGCGAAGGGTTGCAGGATTTGAGCATCGCGAACGCGTGGCCAGCGTCGCGTTCGCGAAGGGTAAGGCAAGGCTGTTCATCGCGAACGCGTAGAGGGTCACGCGAACGCGATGAACAATGGTGTCTGGCAGTGAATTTAATCCAGAAACAGAGAGTTACGGGTTCATTAACCCAAAACACACATTTGAGCCCTAGAGAGAAGAAAACTCGAGGAAATCACTGAGAAGTCATCGTGTATTCGTCGGAGGTAAGATTCTTGACTCAAAAACATCAATTTATGGTAGTATTAACATACATCTTCATGAAATTGGGTTGAAATCTTGAAGAAATGTGGCCTAAGTATTAAAAACGAGATTTTTGGATTTGGAAGGCCATTTGAACTCCGATTTCGATAAATTTTATATGCACGGACTCGTGGCGAGATAAGGATCGCGTTGGTACTAATTTCGGAATTTTCCGAGCAGTGGGGCCCGGGGTCGGGTTTTACCAACTTAGTGTAATTTTGCGAATTTCATATAAATTGAAGTGGGTTATGATTCTTTGACCCGTAATTGATATAATTATTGTTATTTGACTAGATTCTACACATGAGGCAACGAAATTCAAAGGAAAAGGCATCGCGGACGATTCTACGACCGGCTAGAGGTGAGTAGTTTGTGTATATGGTAGCCTCTGAGGGTTCGAAACCCCGGCTTAGCACATTGTGACGCTAATAGGGCATGGCTCGCACACCGTGGCAGGTGCGGGATTGATTGTGATTGGGGATTGAGACTTGGTCCATCCCGGAAATGAATAATATGTTGTTAGTGTTGGAAATACACTGTATTTGCTATATTTGTAGGTTGTAAGCCATGTTTGGGGACTTGTGCCGATCTGTAGCGTCCTTAGAGGACAATATTTATGTGATAGCTATAATTGCTTAAATCACTGATCTCGGTCCTGGAAATTGAAATCACACTTTTGAAATGCTAAGTCACCGGCTTTTACAAATTTAATAAAGTTAAAGTATTTTTCATAAATTATGAATTGAGAACTGGAATTAAGGAAAATGAAATGTTTTGTGACTTAATTGCTTATTGTGGACTGAGCATGGGATCGGGCTGCACGCCGCAGTGGTTGATATGAGGATCGGGCTGCACGCCGCAGCAGTATTGCGCTTGGGCTGTAGGAGCCCCTCCGGAGTCTGTACACACCCCCAGTGAGCGCCGTCGATGTTAAATTGGATCGGGCTACACGCCGTAGCGGTTATGTGCATTGCATTGCATCTGTATTTGTTGAATTACTCTGTGGTAGCTGTATTGTATTGTTGTTGCTAGTTCGTAGGAGATTCGGACTGTAGTGTAGCTTCATATTGTGGTATTTTGTGAATTTCTTACTGTCAGCTACATATATATATTTGTTACTCACTGAGTACTTAGTACTCACCCCTACTCCCTGCACCTTTTGTGTGCAGACTCAGGTACACAGGAGCAGTAGACGGACATCTCCAGCGTTTACATTGTCACATCGAGTTGCTGAGGTAGCTGCCTACGTTCGCAGAGCCTAGCTTCTCCTCTCATTCCAGTTGTTATTGTATATTTTGTATTCAGACTTGAGTACTTCTATATCGTACTCTCTATTTCCTATTGGGTTTTGTTAGAGGCTTTAGACTAGTGACTCCGGATCTTTGGGAGTGTCAGTACTTTTGTTCAGTATTATTATTATTGGAGTTCTTAAACTCATATATTCTTCTTGGGTTGTCCATTTGGGGACTGGTATTGTGTTATAATTAAACTGTTGGTTTGGCTGGCCTAGCTTGATTGTTGGGCGCCATCACGACTGGATTTGGGTCGTGACAATTGTGTTCTCTTATCTTAAGAAGACTGCTCTCCTTAGAACTCAATGCAACCTTTTCGATCATATTTACAAGATATTTGTTGCATACGCCTCAGTACAAAGGAATTGAAGGAGCAACTTCAGGAACTCCTAGATAAGGGGTTCATTCGCTCGAGTATGTCACCGTGGGGTGCATCGATCTTGTTTGTCAAGAAGAAAAATGGCACAATGAGGATGTGTATTGATTATAAGAAGTTGAACAAGGTAACAGTGAAGAACAAATATCATATACCACGCATTGGTGATTTGTTTGATCAGCTCCAGGGAGTGAGGGTATTCTCGAAGATTGATCTTCGTTCAGGATACACAAGCTAAAGATTAGGGATTCTGATATTATGAAGACAACTTTAAGGACGAGATATGGGCATTATGAGTTTCTAGTTATGTCTTTAGGGCTGACTAATGCCCCATCCGCGTTCATGCATTTTATGAACAACATGTTCCAGTTGTATCTGGATTAGTTTGTGATTATGTTTATTGATGATGTCCTAGTGTACTCGTGTAGCGAAGAGGAGCATGCTCGGCATTTTATAGTGGTATTGCATAGATTTAGGGATGAGAAGCTTTATGCAAAGTTCCCCAAGTGTGAGTTCTAGCTTAAGTCTATGGCTTTTCTATGACACGTGGTATCTAGTGATGGTATTCAGGTTGATCCAAAGAAGATAGAGGCGGTGCAGAGTTGGCCTAGACTGTCCTTAGCTACAGAGATTCGGAGTTTCCTCGATTTGGCAGGGTATTATCGTTGGTTTGTCCAGTGATTTTCATCTATTGCTTCGTCCTTGACCAAGTTGACGCAGAAGGGTGCACCATTCATATGGTCGGACGAGTGCGAGGAGAGCTTTCAGAAGCTCAAGACAGCTTTGACCATAGCTCCGGTGTTAGTCTTTCTATCAGCTGCAGGTTCTTACACCGTGTATTGTGATGCTTCGAGAGTTGGGATTGGATGTGTGTTGATGTAGGAGGGTAGAGTTATTCCTTATTCTTCTCGTCAGTTGAAGCCTCATGAGAAGAACTACCTGGTTCATGATTTGAAATTGGCGGCCATAGTTCATGCTTTGAAGATTCTGAGACACTACCTATATGGCGTATCTTGTGAGGTGTACACCGTTCATGCAATCTTCAGCACTTGTTCAAACAGAAGGATCTAAATTTGAGGCAGCGTAAGTGGCTTGAGTTGCTCAATGATTATGACATTACCATTTTGTATCATCCGGGGAAGACCAATGTAGTGGCCGATGCTTTGAATTGAAAGGCTGTGAGTATGGGTAGTTTGGTGTATATTCCAGTTGAGGAGAGGCCCTTTGCAGTTGATGTCCAGTCTTTGTCCAATCGGATAGTGAGGTTAGATATTTTGGAGCCTAGCCGGGTGTTGGCTTGTATGGTATCACGGTCTTCCATGTATGACCGCATTAGAGAGCGCCAGTATGATGATCCATATTTGCTTGTCCTTAAGGATAGGGTTCAGTTTGACGGTGCCAGGGATGTCACTATTGATAGTGACTGTGTGTTGAGGATGCAGGGCCAGATTTGCATTCCCAATGTGGATGGGCTTTAGGAGTTGATATTGGATGAGGCCCACAGCTCGCGGTATTCTATTCATCCAGGTGTCGCGAAGATGTATTAGCACTTGAGACAGCATTACTGGTGGAGAAGAATGAAGAAGGATAATGTGAGTCATGTAGCTCGGTGCCTCAACTGTCAGCGGGCCAATTATGAGTATCAGATACCCGGTGGTGTGCTTTAGCGCATGGATATTCCCGAGTGGAAATGGAATAGGATTGACTTCGTGAGTGGTCTCCCTTGGACATCGAAGAAGTTTGATTCGGTTTGGGTGATTGTGGATCAGCTGACCAATTCCGCGCACTTCATTCCTGTACGTACTACCTATTCTTCGGAGCAGCTAGCAGAGATTTTCATCCGGGAGATTGTATGGTTGCATGGGGTCCCAGTTTCCATTATATCAGATAGGGGTACTCAGTTTATTTCTCAGTTCCGGAGGACTTTTTAGCGAGAGTTGGGTACATAAGTAGAGTTGAGCACAACATTTCATCCTTAGATGGACGGGCAGTCCGAGCGTACCATTCAGATATTGGAGGACATGTTAAATGCTTGTGTTATTAACTTTGGAGGTGCTTGGGATAATTTCTTGCCTCTTCCAGAGTTTTCTTACAACAACATCTATCAATCCAGCATTCAGATGGCGCCATATGAGGCCTTATATGGGAGACAGTGTAGATCTCTAGTTGTTTGGTTTGAGCCCGGCGAGGCTAGGTTGTTGGGGACAGAGTTGGTCCAGGATGCCTTAGATAAGGTGAAAGTGATCTAGGAAAGACTTCGTACAGCTCAGTTGTGTCAGAAGAATTATGCGGACTGGAAGGTCAGAGATGTATCTTATTCGTAGGCCGAGAAGGTCTTGCTGAAGGTTTCGCCTATGAAGGGCGTCATGAGATTTGGGAAGAAAGGGAAGTTGAGTCTGAGGTTTATCGGCCCTTTGAGATACTCAGGGGACTGTAGATGTGGCCTATATGCTTGCTTTGCCACCTAGCATGTCGGGAGTTTATTCGGTATTTCATGTGTCTATGCTTCGAAAGTATGCTGGGGACCTATCTCATGTGTTGGACTTCAGTATAGTTCAGTTGGATGATGACTTGACCTATGAAGTGGAGCATGTAACTTATTTGGGTCATCAGGTTCGAAGATTAAGGTCAAAGGATATAACTTCGGTAAAGATGTAGTGGAGAGGTTGGCCCGCGGAGGAGTCTACTTGGGAGGCCGAGTTGGAGATGCGGAGCAGATATCCTCACTTGTTTGAGACTCCAGGTATGTTTCTTAACCTGCTCGAGGACAAGCATTTGTATAGGTTGGGGAGGATGTGACGACCCAGCCCGTCGTCACGTATGTTACCACCTCGTTCCCCCTCCCCCCTCCCCCCCATAATGTGTTGCACTATTATTCAATATCAGTATTTGAGTTGATCGGGTGGAATTGAATTGGTTTTCGTTGGAAATGAAGCACTTAGCCTCTTAGAAGAAAGCTTATTTTAGAAAAAGTCAACCTTAAGTTGACTATGTGGTTAAAGGGCTTAGATGTGAATTCTGGAAATTCGGTCAGCTTCGGGGGATGATTTGTGACTTAGGACTGCGATCGGAAATAAATTTTGAGGCCTGGTGCAGAATTAGGATTGAATTGGCGAAGTTTGAATTTTGGCGAATTCCGGTTTATAGGTGAGATTTAGATCTGAGGGTTAGAATGGAATTTCGGAAGTTGCAGTAGCTTCATTAAGTGATTTTGGATATGTCTGCAAATTTTCATGTCTTTCAGACGTTGTTTGGTCGGGTTTTTGATCGAATGCATGTTGTGGAAGTTTTGAAGAAACTTAGGCTTGAATCTGATGCGATTTAATGGTTTTAGCATTGTTTCACATGTTTTGTGGATTGGAACAAGTTTGAATAAGGTTTTAGGATGTGTTAGTGCTTTTGGTTGAGGTCTCAGGGGACTCAGGGTGATTTCGGATGGTTAAATGGGAGTTTGAGGCATTTGTTGAAGGTCTATATTTTTTTCAATCCTCTAGTATTTCTGCATCTGCGAAAAAGGAGACGCATAAGCGGTTCCGCAGATGCGGTGGAGTGGTCACAGAAGCGGGAAGGCGTGGCTCAGGAAAATTCCGCATAAACGGATATTTTACCGTAGAAGCGGTTGGTAAGAAACTGTATAAGCGGTTTGTGTATCACATAAGCCGTCCTAGGGGTTTTTAAGTGAGACCGCATAATCGGTCAATTGAACGCTTGTGCGGGACCGCAGGTGCAGTAATTTGGTCGCAAAAATGGAAAAAAGACCTGGAGTTATAGTGAACAGTGTTCACGAACTTGAAAGAGAAGCAAACATTTTGGACTTCGACTTAGGCGGTGTTTTTGGGCGATTTTGAAGAGGGTTCGAAAGGGTTTCATCAGGTATGAATTGTTGGACTCGGATTATGTTATTATGGTGTAAAAACATGAATTAATCACTGAATTTCAAGGAATTAAGGGTTAAAAAATGGAGGTTAGGGCTTGAAACTTAAGAGGGTTTGAATTGATGATTTGAGGGGTCATAAGGACTCTGATTCTTGTGTATTTTGTATGTACAGACTCGTGGCAAGACAAGGAATCCGGTGATGCAACTTTCGTAATTTTTTGAGAAGTGGGCTCGGGGCTCGTGTTTTGCCAACTTCGTGTTTTTCGTTATTTTTTGAGTTCTTTCAATTGAGTTATGTTTTATTAGCTTATTATAACGTATTCCTGGTGGTTTTAATCAGATTTGGTGCGTGAGGAGGTGGATTCAAGAGGGAAGGCTTAGCGAACTAGTCTTGTGGCCGGTTTGAGGTGAGTAATAGACGTAGATGATGACCTAAGGGTCTGAAACCCCGGTATATCACATTATGATGCTATATTGAGGCGAGACACGTACTTTACGGTGAGTGCGGGGTTGATTGTGATTGGTGACTATGCCTTAGTCTGACCGAGTGATGTTCGTACTGCTTTATTGGCTATAAATTAGTTGGTAAACCTCCTACTTGGATGGTTATGAATATATTTGGGCCGTATGCTGATTATTTGGATCCTGTAGGGATTATTATCACTGTTTCTATGATGTTTAGCATATTTTCATGATATCAGTCCTAAGTTAAACACTTTCTCGAAATGGCTAGTAAGTTTCTAAGGTTTTAAACACTAAATCTATAAATTCTAATAATTGGAACTGAAAATGGTAAGTTTGACTATGCCTGTGTGGCTTGCATGCATATAACTGGACTGATTGTGGATCTGGTTATGCGCCACAGTGAATGTTATGATTATATTGCGTTTGGAATATAGGAGCCCCTCCAAAGTCTGAACCTCCACAGTGAGCGCGGGTACCCAAATGGATCGGGTTGCATGCCGCAACGGTCACGTGCATTGCATTACATCCATGCATCGATATCTGCCTGTTTTATCTGTCATTATTTGTTGTTGTTCTACCGTTAAATGTGTAAAAGTATTGATTATAGCTTTGCATTGTTATATTTTTGGGTTTCTCACTATCAGTCATTATACATGTCTATTACCACTAAGTTGGAAGTACTCACTTTACTCCCTACACCATGTGTGCAGATTCATGTGTCTCGGGAGCTTAGCTACGATATTTGCTTTCAGAACTTTATAGGAGTTGTCGAGGTAGCTGTCTAACGTCCGCAGGACCCGACTCCTCCCCTAGCGCTTTATCATTTTCCACAGTTTTGAACATCTGTATTACTGAAGTTTTATTACTCTGTATTATTAAAGTCTCTAGACTCATGACCCTCAGGTCTTAGGGAGTTTATTTGGTGTTATCCTTATATTCAGTTTTGTTCTATTAGTTAGTTAAAACTTTTAGCTTTATTGTTTGTTAATGACATTCAAATAACTTGTTTTGAGCTTCATGCTTGGGTTGATGGTGTAAATGGTCGGGCTTGCCTAGCAATTGTGTTGGGCACCATCACGGTCGGGATTGGGGTCGTGACAAGTTGGTATCAGAGCCTAGGTTACTAGGCCTCATGAGTCATGAGCCGGTTAGTAGAGTCTCGTGGATTGGTACGGAGATGTCTATATTTATCCTCGAGAGTCTGCAAAACCTTTAGGAAACATTTCATATCCTTGAACTCTTGTCATGCAGCTTTATTGTTTTGAGAACTAAACTTCTATATTCTATTCTCTCATAGATGGCGAAAACACATACTACCGGACATGGCGGACCACCACCATTGCCACCCGCTAGAGGCCGTGGTCATGGTCGAGGTAGAGCAGCAGGGGTAGCACCAGTTGACCGACCATTTTCCCCCCATTCAGGACCATCCTCCAGCTGTAGATGCTCCAACAACACCCGTTCAGGCACGGGCAGTGCCCATCGTGATTCCTAGTCGTTAGGAGGCTTTAGCTTAGATCGTATATGTCTGCACTGGTCTGTCTCAGGCAGTCTCAGCCTCTACTACTAGAGCTACTTCTTAGATCAAGGGTAGTCAGCAGACCCTCGTAGCTCGCACACCCGAGTAGGTTATGCAGGGATTACATACACCAGTAGCAGCCCCAGCTCAGCTAGTTGCACCGGTTGCTCCAGTTACACCAGTCGCACCAGCTCCAGAGTATGTGGTCCAGTGATGCCAGATAATGAGCATCATCGACTAGGGAGGTTTTGTAGAGTTTAGCCTCCGAACGTTCAGCGGTACTGAGGGCGAGGATGCCCGGGGATTTCTAGACAAGTGTCAGCATATGCTTCACACTACAGGGATCTTAGAGTCGAGTGGAGTGGCTTTTACTACCTTCGAGTTCTCAGGGCCTGTTTTTACATGGTGGGAGGAGTTTGAGAGTCGTAGGCCTACGGGAGCAGCACCCCTTACTTGGCAGCAGTTCTCCACTCTCTTTCTAGAGAAGTATGTGTCGCAATATCATAAAGAGGAGCTGCGTCGATAGTTTGAGTGGTTGATCCAGGGTGACATGGCTATGACCCAGTATAAGTTAAGGTTCACGCAGTTGGCTAGACATGCTACTTGGATGATCCCGACGGCTCGGGAGAGGATTAGGAGGTTTGGGGATGGCCTCAACTATCCGATTCGCATTTTGATGAATATGGAGAGGGTGGTAGCAGCTTCGTTTGAGGAGGTAGTTGATATGGCTCGCCAGATTGAGACATATCATCGTCGGGAGTGTGAGGAGAGAGAGGCCAAAAGGCATCGAGGTTCAGGTAGCTACAGTGGTGCTCCGTCTAGGGGCTAGTTCCAGCAAGGCATAGGTCGTACTTTTAGGCCTCCTCAGCCAGGTCGCCCAGAGTACATGGGGGCTTCTTCAGGCCGAGGCCGTCAGGGACTTCAGCGGGGCTAGTTCAGTTAGTGCCCTTCCATCTTAGAGTTCTACTCCTACCTCTTCAGCCTAGGGTTCATCTGCAGCGAGAGGTTCCTTTTAGTCCCCTTCTCGAGCACTGGGTAGTTGCTATGAGTGTGGTGAGTTTGGCCATACGAGGAGACAGTGTCCTCGGCTTCGTAGTGGTCGGTCTCAATCTACTTCAGCAACATCCCAATCAGGTATGGGTGAGGGTCAGACAGTTAGGGGTCGCCCTAGAGGTGGAGATTGATCTAGTGGTGGTCGGGCTCTGTTCTATGCTATCCCATATATGAGGGATGCTATTGCATCAGACGATATTATCACAGGTATTATCCCAGTTTGCCACATGGATGCTTCTATTTTATTTGATCCCGGGTCTACATACTCCTATGTGTCTTCATATTTTGCCCATCATCTGGGTACAACCCGCGGTTGTCTTGCCTTGCCTGTGCATGTATCTACCCCGATGGATGATACTATTATTGTGGATCACATATATCGATCTTGTCTTGTTATTCTCGAGGGTCTAGAGACCCGAGTTGATTTGTTGTTGTTGGTAATGGTAGACTTTGATGTGATTCTGGGTATGGATTGGCTATCTCCGTACCATGCTTTTCTGGACTATCATGCTAAGACAGTTACGTTGGCCATTCCACGTGTTCCGAGGATTGGGTGGCGAGGTTCGACCGATTATATTCCCAGTAGGGTGATCTCTTTCCTAAAGGCCCAGCGGATGGTTGGGAAAGGTTGTTTATCGTACTTCACTTTTGTGAGAGATGTTAGAGCTGAGAATCCTAGTCTCAATTCTTTGCCCGTTGTGAGAGACTTACCAGATGTGTTTCGAGTAGACCTGTCGGGCATGCCGCCGGACAGGGACATTGATTTATGTATTGATCTGGTGCCGCGCACTCAGCCCATCTCTATTCCTCTCTATCGTATGACACCAGCTGAGTTAAAGAAATTGAAGGAGCAACTTTTGGAACTCCTAGATAAGGGGTTCATTTGCCCGAGTGTGTCACCGTGGGGTGCACCGATCTTGTTTGTCAAGAAGAAATATGGCACAATGAGGATGTGTATTGATTACAAGCAGTTGAACAAGGTAACGGTGAAGAATAAGTATCCTCTACCGCGCATTGATGATTTGTTTGATCAGCTCCAGGGAGCGGGGGTATTCTCGAAGATTGATCTTCATTCAGGCTATCACCAGCTGAAGATTAAGGATTCTGATACTAATAAGACAGCTTTAAGAACGCGATATGGTCATTATGAGTTTCTAGTTATGTATTTTGGACTGACTAATGCACCATCTGCGTTCATGCATTTGATGAACATCGTGTTCCAGCCGTATCTGGATTCATTTGTGATTGTGTTTATTGATGACATCCTAGTGTACTCGCGTAGCGAGGAGGAGCATGTTCGGCATTTGAGAGTGGTATTGCAGAGATTTAGGCAAGGAGAAGCTTTATCAAAAGTTCTGCAAGTGTGAGTTCTAGCTTGGGTCTGTGACTTTTCTGGGACACGTAGTGTCTAGTGATAGTATTCAGGTTGATCCAAAGAAGATAGAGGCGATGCAGAGTTGGCCTAGACTGTCCTTAGCTACGGAGATCCGGAGTTTCCTAGGTTTGGCAGGGTATTATCGCCAGTTTGTCGAGGGATTTTCATTTGTTGCTTTGTCCTTGACCAAGTTGACGTAGAAGGGTGCACCATTCATATGGTCGGACGAGTGCGAGGAGAGCTTTCAGAAGCTCAAGACAGCTTTGACCACAGCTCTAGTGTTAGTCTTGCTATCAGCTTCAGGTTCTTACACCGTGTATTATGATGCTTCGAGAGTTGGGATTGGATGTGTGTTGATGCAGAAGGGTAGAGTTATTGCTTATTCTTCTCGTCAATTGAATCCTCATGAGAAGAAGTACCCCGTTTATGATTTATAGTTGGATGCCATAGTTCATGCTTTGAAGATTTGGAGACACTACCTATATGGCATATCTTGTGAGGTGTATACCGATCATCGCAATCTTCAGCACTTGTTCAAACAGCAGGATCTAAATTTGATGTAGCGGAGGTGGCTTGAGTTGCTCAAGGATTATGACATTACCATTTTGTATCATTTGGGGAAGGCCAATGTAGTGGCTGATGCTTTCAGCCGAAAGGCGGTGAGTATGGGGAATTTGGTGTACATTCCAGTTGCGGAGAGGCCCTTTGCAGTTGATGTCCAGGCTTTGGCCAATCGGATGGTGAGGTTAGATATTTTGGAGCCTAGCCGGGTGTTGTCTTGTGTGGTATCTCAGTCTTTCTTGTATGACCATATTAGAGAGCGCCAGTATGATGATCCATATTTGTTTGTCCTTAAGGACAGGGTTCAGCTTGACGATGCTAGGGATGTGACCATTGATAATGATTGTGTGTTGAGTATGTAGGGCCGAATTTGCGTGCCCAATATAGATGGGCTTCGGGAGTTTATATTGTAGGAGGGCCATAGCTCGCAGTATTTGATTCATCCAGTTGCCGCGAAAATGTATCAAGACTTGAGACAGCATTACTGGTGGAGAAGAATGAAGAAGGATATAGTGAGTCATGTAGCTCGGTGCCTCAATTGTCAGTAGGTCAAGTATGAACATCAGAGGCCTGGTGGTGTGCTTCAGCGCATGGATATTCCCGAGTGGAAATGGGAGAGAATTGACTTCGTGAGTGGTCTCCCTTGGATAATAAGGAAGTTTGATTCGGTTTGGGTGATTGTGGATCGATTGACCAAGTATGCGCACTTCATTCATGTATGTACTACCTATTATTCGGAGCGGCTAGCAGAGATTTTCATTTTGGAGATTGTACGATTGCATGAGGTCCCAGTTTCCATTATATCAGATAGGGGTAATCAGTTTACTTCTCAGTTTTGGAGGAATTTTCAACGAGAGTTGGGTACATAGGTAGAGTTGAGCACAGAATTTCATCCTTAGACGGACGGGCAGTCCAGGCGTACCATTCAGATTTAGGAGGATATGTTGTGTGCCTGTGTTATTGACTTTTGAGGTTCTTGGGCTAATTTTTTGCCTCTTGCAGAGCTTGCTTACAACAACAGCTATCAATCCAGTATTCAGATGGTTCCATATGATGCCTTATACGGGAGACGGTATAGATCTCTGGTTGGTTGGTTTGAGCCCGGAGGCTAGGTTGTTGGGACAGAGTTGGTCCAGGATGCCTTAGATAAGGTGAAAGTGATCTAGGAAAGACTTCGTACAGCTCAGTCATGTCAGAAGAGTTATGGAGACTGGAAGGTCCGAGATGTATCTTGTTCGGTAGGCGAGAAGGTCTTGCTAAAGGTTTTGCCTATGAAGGGCATCATGAGATTCGGGAAGAGAGGGAAGCTGAGTTAGAGGTTCATTGGCCCTTTTGATATACTTAGGAGGATTGGAGATGTGGCCTATATGCCACTTTTCCACCCAGCCTGTCGTGATTTCATTCGGTATTTCATGTGTCTATGCTCCGAAAGTATGCTGGGGACCCATCTCATGTGTTGGACTTCAGTACAGTTATGTTGGATGATGACTTGACCTATGATGTGGAGCCTGTAGCTATTTTGGGTCATCAGATTCAAAGATTGAGGTCGAAGGATATAGCTTTGGTACAGGTGCAGTGGAGACGTCGGCCCGTAGAGGAGGCTACATGGGAGAACAAGCAGGAGATACAGAGCAGATATCCTCACTTGTTTGAGAATCTAGGTATGTTTCTTGACCCGCTCGAGGTCAAGCATTTGTATTAGTTGGGGAGGATGTGACGGCCTGGCCCATCGTCACGTGAGTTACCGCCCTATTTTCCCCATAATATGTCACTTTTTGATTCAATATTAGTATTTGAGTTGATCGGGTAGAATTGAGTTGGTTTTAGTTGGAAATGAGGCACTTAGCCTCTTAAAAGAAAGCTTATCTTAGAAAAGTCAACCTAAAGTTGACTATGTGGTTAAAGGGCTCGGATATGAATTCTAGCGATTCGGTTAGTTTCAGGGGATGATTTGTGACTTAGGAGTGCGATCAGAATTAAATTTGGAGGCCCGATGTAGAATTAGGCTTTAATTGGCGAATTCCGGTAGATAGGTGGGATTTTGATCCGAGGGTTGGAATAGAATTTTGGGAGTTGCAGTAGCTTCATTAAGTGATTTTGGATTTGTCTGTAAATTTTCAAGTCATTCAGACGTTGTTTAGTCAGGTTTTTGATCGAATGCATTTTGCGGAAGTTTTGAAGAAACTTAGGCTTGAATCCTATGTGATTTAATGGTTTTAGCATTGTTTGACGTGTTTTTAGTATTGGAACAAGTTTGAATAAAGTTTTAGGATGTATTGGTGCTTTTAGTTGAGGTCCCGGGGGCCTCAGAGTGATTTTGGATGGTTAAACAGGAGTTTGAGGCATTTATTGAAGCTCTGTATTTTCTTTAATCTTCTAGTATTTTCGCATCTACGGAAAAGGAGCTGTATAAGTGGTTCCACAGATACGGTGGAGTGGTCGCAGAAGCGGGAAGGCGTGGCCCAGGAAAATTCCGCATAAGCGGATAATTTACCGCAGAAGCGGTTGGCAGGAAACCGCATAGGCGGTTTGTGTATCGCATAAGCGGTCCATGGGTTTTCAAGTGAGACCGCATAAGCGGTCAATTGGACGCGTGTGCGGGACCGTAGGTGCGGTCATTTGACCGCATATGCGGGGAAAAAACCTGGAGTTATAGTGAACAGTGTTCATGAACTTGAAAGAGAAGCAAACATTTCGGACTTGGACTTAGGCGGTTTTTTTGGGCGATTTTGAAAAGGATTCGAAGGGGTTTCATGAGGTATTAATTATTGGACTCGGATTATGTTATTATGGTATAAAAACATGGATTAATCACTGAATTTCAAGGAATTAAGGGTTAAAAAATGGAGGTTAGGGCTTGAAACTTAAGAGGGTTTGAATTGATGATTTGAGGGGTCATATAGACTCCGATTCTTGTGTATTTTATATATATGGACTTGTGGCGAGACGAGGAATCCGATGATGCAAATTTTGTAATTTTTTGAGAGGTGGGACCGGGGCTCGGGTTTTGCCAACTTCGTGTTTTTGGGTATTTTTTGAGTTCTTTCAATTGGGTTATATTTCATTAGCTTATTATAACGTATTCCTTGTGGTTTTGATCAGATTCGGTGCGTGAGGAGGTTGATTTAAGAGGGAAAGGCTTAGCGGACTAGTCTTGTGGCTGGTTTGAGGTGAGTAATAGATGTAGAAGATGACCCGAGGGTTTGAAACTCCGGTATATCACACTGTGACACTATATTGAGGCGAGACACGTACTCTACGGTGAGTGCGAGGTCGACTATGATTAGGAACTATGGCTTAGTCCGACCGAGTGATGTCCGTACTGCATTATTGGCTAGAAATTAGTCGGTAAACCTCCTAATTGGATGGTTATGAATATATTTTGGATGTATGCCGATTATTTGGATACCATAGGGATTATCATCACTGTTTCCATGATGCTTAGCATATTTTCATGATATCAGTCCTGAGTTAAACACTTTCTCAAAATGGCTAGTAAGTTTCTAAGGTTTTAAACACTAAATCTATAAATTCTGATAATTGGAACTGAAAATGGTAAGTTTGATTGTGCCTGTGTGGCTTGCATGTATATAACTGGACTGATTGTGGATCGGGTTACGCGCCGCAGTGAATGTTATGATGATATTGCGCTTGGTCTGTAGGAGCCCCTCCGAAGTATAAACCCCCACAATGAGTGTGGGTACCCAAATGGATCGAGTTGCGCGTCGCAGCGGTCATGTGCATTGCATTACATCCATGCATCGATATCTGCCTGTTTTATCTGTCATTATTTGTTGTTGTTCCACCGTTAAATGTGTAAAAGTATTGATTATAGCTTTGCATTGTTATATTTTGGGATTTCTCACTATCGGTCATTATACATGTCTATTACCACTGAGTTGGAAGTACTCACTTTACTCCATACACCATGTGTGCAGATTCAGGTGTCTCGGGAGCTTAACTAAGATATTTGCTACTTTCAGAGCTTTATAGGAGTTGTTGAGGTAGCTGCTTGACGTCCTAAGGACCCGACTCCTGCCCAACCCCTTTGTCATTTTTCCGCAGTTTTGAACATCTGTATTACTGAAGTTTTATTAATCTGTATTATTAGAGGCTCTAGACTCATTACCCCCAGGTCTTTGGGAGTTTATTCGGTGTCATCTTGATATTCAATTTTGTTCTATCTTTCAGTTAAAACTTTTAGATTTATTGTTTGTCAATGATTTTCAAATAACTGGTTTTGAGCTTCATGCTCGGGTTGAGGGTGTAAATGGTCAGGCTTGCCTAGTAATTATGTTGGGCGCCATCACGAACGGGATTAGGGTCATGATAAGTTGGTATCAGAGTCTAGGTTACTAGGCCTCATGAGTCATAAGTCGGTTAGTAGAGTCTCGCAGATCGGTACAGAGACGTCTATATTTATCCTCAAGAGGCTGCAGAACCTTTAGGAAACACTTCAAATCCTTGAACTCTTGTCGTGCGGCTTTGTTGTTCTGAGAACTAAACTTTTGTATTCTATTCTCTCGTAGATGGCGAAAGCACATACTATCGGACATGGCGAACGACCACCATTGCCACCCGCTAGAGGTTGTGGACACGGCTGTGGTTGTGGTCGAGGCAGAGCAACAAGGGCAGCACTAGTTGACCCACCAATTGCCCCCATTCAGGACCAGCCTCCAGCCGTAGATGCTCCAGCAGCACCAATTCAGGCACCGACAGTGCCCATCGTAATTCCTGGTCTTTAGGAGGCTTTAGCTTAGATCTTATCTATCTATACTGGTCTGGCTCAACCTGTCTCAGCCGCTACTGTTGTAGCTAATTCTAAGATCGGGGGTGGTCATCAGACCCTCGCAGCTCGCACACCCGAGCTGGTTGTGCAGGGATTACAGACAGCAGTAGTAGACCCTAACTCATCCAGTTGCACCGATTACTCTAGTTGCACTAGTCGCACCAGCTCCAGAGTATGTGGTCCCATTGATGCCAGACGATGAACGGCGTCGGTTAGAGAGGTTTGGTAGACTTTAGCCTCAGACGTTCAACGGTACTGAGGGTGAGGATGACCAGGGATTTCTAGATAAGTGTCAGCGGATGCTTCGCACTGCATGGATCTTAGAGTCAAGTGGAGTGGCTTTTACTACCTTCTAGTTCTTAGGTCCTACATTTACATAGTGGGAGGAGTTCGAGAGGCATAGGCCTGTGGGAGCAGCACCCCTTACTTGACAGCAGTTCTCCACTCTCTTTCTGGAGAAGTATGTGTCGCAGTCTTGCAAAGAGGATCTGTGTCAACAGTTTGAGTGGTTGATCTAGGGTGACATGAATGTGACCTAGTATGAGTTGAGGTTCACTCAGTTGGCTAGACATGCTACTTGGATGATCCCGACAAATCAGGAGAGTATTAGGAGGTTTGTGGATGGCTTCATTTGAGGAGGTAGTTCATATGGCTAGACAGATTGAGATAGATCATCGTCGGGAGTGTGAGAAGAGGGAAGCCAAGAGGCCTCGAGGTTCAGGTAGCTATAGTGGTGCTCCGTCTAGGGGCCAGTTCCAGCAGGGCAGAGGTTATACTTTCAGGCCTCCTCAGTCAGGTCGCCCAGAGTACAGTAGGGCTTCTTCAGGCCGAGGCCGTCAGGGATTTTAGCAGGGCCAGTCTTCAGTTAGTGCCCTTCAGCTCGGAGTTCTACTCCTGCCTCTTCAGCCTAGGGTTCATCTGCAGCGAGGGATTCCCTTCAGACCCCTTCTCCAGCACCGGGTAGTAGCTATGAGTGTGGTGAGTTTGGCCATATGAGGAGAGAATGTCCTCGTCTTTGTAGTGGTAGGTCTTAGCAGAGGGATCAACTCTCCACTTCTACTCCATCTACTTCGGTAACATCCCAGTTAGGTAGGGGTGGGGGTCAGACAGCTAGGGGTCGCCCTAGAGGTAGAGATCGATCTAGTGGTTATCAGGCTCGGTTCTACGCTATCCCAGACGTGAGGGATGTTGTTGCATCAGACGCTGTTATTACAGGTATTATCTTAGTTCGCCACAGGGATGCTTCTATTTTATTTGATCTTGGGTCTACATACTCCTATGTGTCTTCATATTTTGCACATCATCTCGGTACGACCCGTGGTTGTCTTACCTTACCTGTGTATGTATCTACCCCGGCGTTTGTGGACGTATATCGATCTTGTCTTGTTACCGTTGGGGGTCTGGAGACCCGAGTTGATTTGTTGTTATTGGGAATGGTAGACTTTGATGTGATTCTGGGTATGGATTCGCTATCACCATACCATTCTATTCTGGACTCCCATGCCAAGACAGTTACGTTGGCCATTCCGGATGTTCCGATGATTGAATGGTAAGGTTTGACCGATTATGTTCCCAGCAGGGTAATCTCTTTCCTAAAGGCCTAACGGATGGTTGGGAAAGGTTGTTTATCGTACTTCGCTTTTGTGAGAGATGTTGGAGCTGAGACTCCTAGTCTCGATTCTATGTCTATTTTGAAAGATTTCCCAGATGTGTTTCCAGCAGACCTAATGGGCATGCCGCCGGACAGGGATATTGATTTTGTATTGATCTGGTGCTGGGAACTCAGGCCATCTCTATTCCTCCCTATCATATGGCACCAGTTGAGTTAAATGAATTGAAGGAGCAGCTTTAGGAACTCCTAGATAAGGGGTTCATTCGCCCGAGTGTGTCACCGTGGGGTGCACCAGTCTTGTTTGTCAAGAAGAAAGATGGCACAATGAGGATATGTTTTGATTACAGGCAGTTGAACAAGGTAACAGTGAAGAAGAAGTATCCTTTATCGCACATTGATGATTTGTTTGATCAGCTCCTGAGAGCGAGGTTATTCTCGAATATTAATCTTCGTTCAGGCTATCACCAACAGAAGATTAGGGATTCTGATATTATGAAGACAACTTTCAGTATGAGATATAGGCATTATGAGTTTCTAGTTATGTCTTTTGGGCTGACTAATGCCCCATCCGCATTCGTGCAATTGATGAACAGTATGTTTCGACCATATCTGTATTCATTTGCGATTGTGTTTATTGATGACATCCTGGTGAACTCGCATAGGCAGGAGAAGCGTGCTCGGCATTTGAGAGTGGTATTGCAGAGATTGGGAGAGGAGAAGCTTTATGAAAAGTTCTCCAAATGTGAGTTCTAGCTTGGGCCTATGGCTTTTCTAGGACACGTGATGTCTAATGATGGTATTCAGGTTGACTCAAAGAATATAGAGGCGGTGCAGGTTGCTTATGTTTCTCGTCAGTTGAAGCCTCATGAGAAGAATTACCTCGTTCATGATTTGGAGTTCGCTGCCATAGTTCATGCTTTGAATATTTGAAGGCACTACCTATATGGCGTATCTTGTGAGGTATACACTGATCATCGTAGTCTTCAGTATTTGTTCAAACCGAAGGATCTAAATTTGAGGCAGCAGAGGTGGCTTGAGTTGCTCAAGGATTATGACATTACCATTTTGTATCATCCGGGGAAGGCCAATGTAGTGGCCGATGCTTTGAGCCGAAAGGCGGTGAGTATGGGTAGTTTGGCGTACATTCCAGTTGGGGAGAGTCCCTTTGCAGTTGATGTCCATGCTTTGGCCAATCGGATGGTGAGGTTAGATATTTCGGAGCCTAGCTAGGTGTTGGCTTGTGTGGTATCTCGATCTTCCTTGTATGACCACATTATTGAGCGCCAGTATGAAGATCTACATTTGCTTGTCCTTAAGGACAGGGTTCAAAATGATGATGCCAGGGATGTGACTATTGATAGTGATGGTGTGTTTAGGATGCATGGCCGGATTTGCGTGCCCAATGGTGGATGGGCTTCGGGAGTTGATATTAGAGTAGACCCACAACTCACGGTATTCTAATCATCCTGGTGTCGTGAAGATGTATCAGGACTTGAGACAACATTACTGGTGGAGAAGAATGAAGAAGGATATTATGAGTCATGTAGCTCGGTGCCTCAACTATCAACAGGTCAAGCATGAGCATCATAGGCCCGGTGGCGTGCTTTAGTGCATGGATATTCCTAAGTGGAAATGGGAGAGGATATATGGACTTTCTGAGTGGTCTCCCTCGGACAGCGAGTAATTTTGATTCGATTTGGGTGATTGTGGATCGGATGACCAAGTCCGCGCACTTCATTCATGTATGTACTACCTATTCATCGGAGCGATTAGCAGAGATTTTCATCTAGGAGATTGTACGGTTGCATGGGGTCCCGGTTTCCATTATCTCAGACAGGGGTACTCAGTTTACTTCCCAATTTTGGTGGACTTTTCAGTAGGAGTTGGGTGCACAAGCGGAGTTGAGCACAGCGTTTCATCCTCCAACGAACGGGCAGTCCGAGCATACCATTCAGATATTGGAGGACATGTTGCATGCCTGTGTTATTGACTTTGGAGGTTCTTGGGCTGATTTCTTGCCTCTTGCAGAGCTTGCTTACAACCACAACTATAAATCCAGCATTCAGATGGTGCCATATGAGACTATCACGACCCCAAACCCAATCGTGATGGCGCCCAACACACTGCTAGGCAATCCCGACCAATTATACTCACAACATGAGCATAGAGCTCAAAACGTTTATTTAAAATCATTAACAGCGAAGAAAACCCGAATTAAAGCTGATAGATAAAAAAACAACCCAATATCATAAAGTCAAGAGCTACCAGAATATTATAATGATACCGTAGTACAATATAGCCTGCAATACATAGAAAAGTCAAATACAAGAAATAAAAGAGGAGTCGGGTCCTACGTACGCCAGGCAGCTACCTCGACAAACTTCGGAAAATAACCCTGAAGAACAGCGATAAGCTCAGCTCTGTCCTGAAGTACCCGTATCTGCACATATAGTGCAGGGAGTAAAGTGAGTACTTCCAACTCAGCGGTAATAGACATGTATAATGACATTGAAGGCAATAAATCCCAATATATGACAAAGTAAAGCTACAACAGTGTTTCTACTCATTTAACAGTATAAATCTCAAGAAATATTAACAGACAGAGCAGATAATTATCAAATGCATGAATGCAATGCAGATGCACATGCACGATCCATTTGGGTACCTGCGCTTACTATAGGGGTTCAGACTCCGGAGGTGCTCCTACAGCCCAAGTGCAATATCATAGTAACATATGATGTGGTGTGCAGTCCGATCCACTATTAGTCCAGCTATATGCATGCAATCCACGCATGCACAAATATATTTACCATTTTTAGTTCCATTTATCAGTAATTATAAAATTAGGTGCTCAAAGCCTTAGAATATGCCAGTCATTTTTAGACAGTGTTTAGCTCAGAAATGATATCATGAAAACATGCGATAAATCATAGAAACAGTGATAACAATCCCTATGGGATCCAAATAACCGGCATATAGCCCAAATATATCCATAACCATCTAAGTAGGAGGTTTACCAGCTCATTTATAGCCAATAACACAATACAATACCACTCGGGGAGACTAAGCCATAGTCCCCAATCACAATCGACGCCACACTCACCGTAGAGTACGTGTCTCGCCTCAATATACCATCATAGTGTGATATACCGGGGTCTCAAACCCTTAGGTCATCATCCACATCTATTACTCACCTCGAATCGGCCACGAGACTAGTCCGCTAAGCCTTTTCCTCTTGAATCAACCTCCACGGGTGCCAAATCTGATCAAAACCATAAGGAATACATTAAAATAGGTTAATGGAACATGACCCAATCGAAATAACTCGTAAAACACCCAAAAATACAAAGTTGGAAAAACCCGATCCCCGGGTCAACTTCTCAAAAAATTACAAAATTCACATTTTCGGAATCCACATCTCGTCACGAGTCCGTGCATATAAAATTTATCAAAATTAGAGTCCAATAGCCCCTTCAAATTCCAAATTTTCAATACCAAAATCCAAGCCATAACTTCTCCAATTTCCACCCAATTTTCAGAGATTAGATGATGAATCTTCAATAAAATAACGTAATTAGCTCATAAAACTTACCTCCAATCAAATCCTAGTTGAAATCCTCTTATTCCCTCGTCCAAAAACTCCAAAAATGTGCTCAACAATGGTGGAAAATGATTTTTGCTCGCAGAGGAAATGTTATAAAACCCTTCTGTCCGCCCAGCCTTTTCTTCATCGCATTCGCGACACAACTAATGCGAACGCGAAGACCAACATTTTAAAATTCCAAATTTAACTTATGTGAACACAACCATTGGCTACGCGAACGCGACACACAGCTTCCTTCCACTACGCGAACGCGACATACCCCACGCGGACGCGATGCCCATTGACCTGACTTCATACGAACGCGGCCTCCTCTCACATGATCGCGTATAAGAAAATTCCACTGACTTCAATTCCTCCTTCACAAACGTGGATAGCCAATCGCGAACGCGGAAACTCAGACTCCACAACTACGTGTTCGCATCAACTCCTTCACGAACGTGAAGGAAAAACTCCTAGGCTCCCAAATTACTCTACGCGTTCGCATCCATCACCATGCGAACATGATGCTCTAAGGTCTGCAACACTTATAGCAGCAAAAATCTGATCTCAATACCAACCAAAAATGATCCATTTGAACCTCTGAAAACACCCTGAGGCCCCCAGGACCTCAACCAAAACCACCAACCTACTCCAAAACATCATACGAACTTGTTCCAATCATAAAAACACGTCTATTAACACAAAAATCATTAAATCACGATGTATTCAAGCCTAAGTTCAATTAAAACATTCGAAAATCACATTCTATCAAAAACCCAACCAAACGACGTTCGAATGACCAGCAGACATATCCAAAATCACCTAATGAAGCTACTGCAACACTCGGAATTCCATTCCAACCCCGGATCAAAATCTCACTTATCAACCAGATTTTGCCAAAATTCCAACTTCGCCAATTCAAGCCTATTTCTACATCGGACCTCTAAATTCGATTCTGATAGCTCTCCCTATCCCCCAAAGCTAACTGAACCACCGGAATTTACATCTGATCCCTCTAACCACATAGTCAACTTTCAGTTGACTTTTCTAAATCAAACTCCCTTCTAAGAGGCTATGTGCCATATTTTCAGTCAGAACCAATTCAATTACACCCCATCGACTCTAATACTAATATAGAAACATGAAGCAACATAATAAAGGAGAAATCGGGCGGTAACTCACGCGACGACATGCCGTGTCATCACAAAGGCCTTATATGGGAGACGATGTAGATCTTCGGTTGGTTGGTTTGAGCCCGACGAGGCTAGGTTATTGGGGACAAAGTTGGTCTAGGATGCCTTAGATAAGGTGAAAGTGATCCAAGAAAGACTTCATACAGCTAAGTCACGTTAGAAGAGTTATACGGACCGAAAGGTCCGAGATGTATCTTTTTCGGTGGGCGAGAAGGTCTTGCTGAAGGTTTCGCCTATGAAGGGCGTCATGAGATTTGGAAAGAAAGGGAAAGCTCAGTCCGAGATTTATTGACCCTTTTGACATTCTCAGAAGGATTGGAAAGGTGGCCTATATGCTTGTTTTGCCACCTAGTCTATCGGGAGCTCATCCAGTGTTTCACGTATCCATACTCCGGAAATATGTTGGCGACCCATCGCATGTGTTGGACTTTAGTACAGTTCAGTTAGATGATGACTTGACCTATGATGTGGAGCATGTATCTATTTTAGGTCGTCAAGTTTGTAGATTGAGGTCGAAGGATATAGCTTTGGTAAAGGTGTTGTGGAGAGGTAGACCCTTGGAGGAGGCTACTTGGGAGACCGAGTGGGAGATGGGGAGCAAATATTCTCACTTGTTTGAGGCTCCAGGTATGTTTCTTGACCCGCTCGAGGACGAGCGTTTATTTTAATTGGGGAGGAGGTGATGACACAGTCTGTCGTCACATGAGTTACTGCCCCGTTACCCCCATAATGTGTTGCTTTATGATTTAATATCAGTATTTGAGTTGATCGGGTGGAATTCAGTTGGTTTTAGTTGGAAAGGAGGCACTTAGCCTCTTAGAAGAAAGCTTGTTTTAGAAAAGTCAACCTGAAGTTGACTATGCGGTTAGAGGGCTCGGATGTAAATTCCGGTGGTTTGGTTAGCTTCGGGGGATGATTTGTGACTTAGGAGTGCGATTGGAATTGAATTTGGAGGTGCGGTGTAGAATTAGGCTTGAATTGGCGAAGTTTGAATTTTGGCGAATTACGGTAGATAGGTGAGATTTTGATCTGAGGGTTGGAATGGAATTTCGGGAGTTGAAGTAGCTTCGTTAGGTGATATGGGATATATCAACAAATTTTTAGGTCATTCGGACGTTGTTTGGTCGGGTTTTTGATCGAATGCATATTGCGGAAGTTTTGAAGAAACTTAGGCTTGAATCCGATGTAATTTAATGGTTTTAGCATTGTTTGACATGTTTTGAGGATTGGAACAAGTTTGAATAAGGTTTTAGGATGTGTTGGTGCTTTTGGTTGAGGTCCCGGGGGCCTCGGGGTGATTTCGGATGGTTAAACGGGAGTTTGAGGCATTTGTTGCAGGTCTGTATTTTTTTCAATCTTTTAGGTATTTTCGCATCTGTGGAAAAGGAACCGCATAAGTGGTTCCGCAGGTGCAGTGGAGTGGTCGCAGAAGTGGGCAGGCGTGGCCCAGGAAAATTCCGCATAAGCAGACGAGGGTGCGCTTCAGCGGGTCCGCATAAGCGGACATTTTACCGCATAAGCGGTTGGTAGGACACCGCATAAGTGGTTTGTGTATTGCGTAAACGGTCCCAGGGGTTTTTAAGTGAGAACACATAAGTGGTCAATTGGACGCATGTGCGGGACTGCAGGTGCGGTCATTTGACCGTAGAAACGAAAAAAAGACCTGGAGTTATAGTGAACAGTGTTCACGAACTTGAAAAAGAAGCAAACATTTTGGACTTCAACTTAGGCGGTTTCTTGGGCAATTTTGAAGAGGATTCGAAGGGGTTTCATCATGTATAAATTATTGGACTCGGATTATGTTATTATGGTGTAAAAACATGGATTAATCATAGAATTTCAAGGAATTAAGGGTTAAAAATGGAGCTTAGGGCTTGAAACTTAAGATGGTTTGAATTGATGATTTGACGGGTCATATTGACGCCGATTATTGTGTCTTTTATATGTATGGATTCGTGGCGATATGAGGAATCCAATGATGCAAATTTTGTAATTTTTTGAGAAGTGGTCCCGGGGCTCGGGTTTTGCCAACTTCATTTTTTGGGTGTTTTTCGAGTTCTTTCAATTGGGTTATGTTCCATTGGCTTATTATAACGTATTCTTTGTAGTTTTGATCAGATTCGGCGCGTGAGGAGGTTGATTCAAGAGGTAAAGGCTTAGCGGACTAGTCTCGTGGCCGGTTTGAGGTGAGTAATAGATGTAGATGATGACCCGAGGGTTTGAAACCCCGGTATATCACACTCTGACACTATATTGAGGCATGACACGTACTCTACGGTGAGTGCGGGGTCGATTGTGATTGGGGACTATGTCTTAGTCTGACCGAGTGATGTTCGTACTGCGTTATTGGCTAGAAATTAGTTGGTACACCTCCTACTTGGATGGATATGAATATATTTGGGTTGTATGCCGATTATTTGGATCCCGTAGAGATTATTATCACTATTTCCATAATGTTTATCATATTTTCATGATATCAGTCCTGAGTTAAACACTGTCTCGAAATGGCTAGTAAGTTTCTAAGGTTCTAAACACTAAATCTATAAATTTTGATAATTGGAACTGAAAATAGTAAGTTTGACTATACTTGTGTGGCTTGCATGCATATAACTGGAATTATTATGGATCAGGCTGCACGTCGCAACGAATGTTATGATGATATTGTGCTTGGGCTGTAGTAGCCCCTCCGGAATCTGAACCCCCACAGTGAGCGTGGGTATCCAAATGGATCAGGCTGCGCGCCGCATCGGTCATGTGAATTGCATTGCATCCATGCATCGATATCTGCTTGCTTTATCTGTCATTATTTGTTACTGTTCCACCGTTAAATGTGTAGAAGTATTGATTATAGCTTTGCATTGTAATATTTTGGGATTTCTCACTATCGGTCATTATACATGTCTATTACCACTGAGTTGGAAGTACCCACTTTAATCTCTGCACCATGTGTGCAGATTCAGGTATCTCGGTAGCTTAGCTAAGATATTTTCTGCTTTCAGAGCTTTATAGGAGTTGTCGAGGTAGTTGTTTAACGTCCGCAGGACCCGACTCCTCCCCTATCCCTTTATCATTTTTTTGCAGTTTTGAACATCTATATTACTAAAGTTTTATTACTCTGTATTGTTAGAGGCTCTAGACTCATGACCCCCAGGTCTTTGGGAGTTTATTCGATGTTATCTTGGTATTTAGTTTTGTTCAATCTGTCAGTTAAAACCTTTAGCTTTATTGTTTGTCAATGATATTCAAATATTTGGTTTTGAGCTTCATGCTCGGGTTGAGGGTGTAAATAGTCGGGCTTGCCTAGCAATTGGGTTGGGTGCCATCACAACAGGGATTGGGGTCGTGACAATAGGCCTACAAATCGAATTCTAACTATTTAAGCGATTTCACAACCATTTTCACAGGTTTCCTATATTCCGACCGTGGGCCCACGTGCCCGGATTCCGAGATTTTTCGAAGAAAGTTGTTCTCTATAACTTAAGGATCAATAATATGCGAATTCTAGTTCATTTCATAACTAATTTCGTGGTTAAATCTTAATTTTATTCAAACTCTAGGTCTAGCTCTAACCCTTTTTGATGTCATCTAATTTTTAGTGTTTAATGTACTTAATATACATGTATTTAAACTAATAATGAGCTGAATTAACTTACCTAGTTCTATGTTGAAATCCCCTATTTGGAAGCTCCCAAATCGCCCAGGTGTAGAGAAAAATGAAATAAATGGTCTTTGAGCTCGAATTAAATAAAGCTCACTGCCTAGTGATTTCTGTATTTGTGGTTAGGGGACCGCATATGCGGAAGAAGAGCCACATTTGCGGAATTTGGCAAAAAGGGCAAGAACTGCTTCTGAGGTCTGAGGCCTGCATCTACGCTGGGGAGCTGCTCCTGAGGTTTTGGCAAGGATTGCCCCTGGCCGCTTTTGCGAAGTTTTGACAGCACCTAAGGTCCAGCTTCTGCGGCCCAAGAACTGCAAATATGGTTATGACAAAAGGAACAACTTCATCCCCTTAGCAATTTTTCTACTTCACTTGAGCCTCGTCCGCTTGAAGCTCGTGGCTCCCGGACCCCGCCCGAACATACCGACAAGTAGAAATCATGAGGCGGACCCACTCAAACCCTCGGAACAACCAAAAAAATGCGAAATCTAGGAATCACACCCTAACACCAAATGAATCAAACTAATGAACTTCAAGTTCTTAATTCTCCTCTAACGGGTCAAAACGCCTTAAAACCATTCGGATTGACACCAAATTTTACGGGCAAGTCTTAAACGATATTACAAACATGTGCCAAGCATTAAAACCAAAATACGAGCCTGATAACTAGGAAATTATTGATTTCTAAGTTTCTTTAATTATTTAAAACTTCGATTTAACAAAATCTAATAAAAAATCATTACTCGGGCTAGGGACCTCAGAATTCGATTCTGGACATACGCCCAGCTCCCATATTTTCCCACGAACCCTCCGGGACCGTCAAATCATGAATCCGGCTCCATTTTCCCAAAGTGTTGACCAAAGTCAAACTTAATCTTTTAAGAGAATCCTGAAGAAAAAATTGTACATATTTCACTCAAAACTCTTCTAACTCCCGAACCAACCATCTCCGCAAGTCATAAATTGGCAAAAGCAAGCGAGGGAAGTTTTATTTAAGGGAACGAGGTTCAAAAAGGCAAAACAACCAGTCGAGTCGTTACAAAAGTAAACAAACTAAAGTTCTCGTTTTTTACCTTAATGACTAATTCGATGAGAAAAAAGAAATAAAGAAGCAAAACTTATTTTTTTGATTTCTTAGACTTAATGTTCTATCGTATTCTAAATCGAAGGTTAAACTAGCATAATTTCCTTTATCTATTTATTTTTGAAACAGATACTCTATGATAAATTTTTGAGGAAAATAACCTAGAAGAGAAAAATATTTTTGATTCTTTTTTTTTAGGAAGGAAATACAAAGAATGAACCAAAAAAAATATTTTGAATTTTCGTTTAATATATCCTGAAGGAAAGATTTTGAACCAAGAAATGAACAAGATATATAAATATTTTTGGATTTAGTTTTGATTACCTAAGGGAGAAACTTTGAAGATGAACCAAAGATAAAGTATGTTATTTTCTTTTTCTTCTATGTACAATGTCCTAAAGTTCTAGTAAACAATCGTAAACCATGCTATATGAAATGCACACATAGTTCACAACATGTTTAATTTATTTAACATTATTGAAAATTGAAGTCGGGTCACATAAAATGCACACCCGGGGCCCAAGCCCTAAGATTCATCTCAACAGATCATCCACGAGATTCCCTTATACCTACTATTGTATCAACACCACAACTTTCCTTGCTAAAATATGCTTTTTCTTCTTAATTAGTTTACTATCAAAATGGTTATTTTTTGGACGCAAATATTTCAAACATATTGCAGTTACATGAACGACAATGACCTCCAGTATCTAGAACCCACGCCTGATTACATGCACTGAACATATGACTTTGTCAAATGAAATGCTCATACTCAACAGCTACACACAGGATGCAAAATTCAAAAGCAATCAAATAACTTAATTAACTGGACAACTTCACGTCTAAAGCTTAAACTAATTCTTGAATGTATTCATCTTTCTGTTATGAACAAAAAACATGGTGATCGCTGAAAACATTAAGTGACAATCTTAATTAACATAGAAGCTAGGACGATGATGGCTAGAAGAATCCACAATAGTTAATTCACACTTCGAAACATGACTTCCACAATTCATAATAACAAGAGCAAAAGTTTAAAGACATGATAACAGCCTTCACAATCAAGATGAGATGAATCAAGTGTGATGAATGAATAGATGAAAAGTTCCCCATAATATTTCTAATGTTTCTTTCACGCTTAAACCATTAAATTCAAAACCAAAAATGAGTCACTCACGTATTGACCTTCAAATATAGCAAGTAAACCGACCCACGTAGTTTCCAAATTCTTAAAATATATACATTAGGCTTCAATCATATTTCGAACATAGAAACAAAGATAGAAAGGAAAATGGATTGACCTGAGAAATATTTCTTTAATTAGTTTGATTTGCAAGCAATTACAAGTCAAATTCAAACTAACAGCAATAGGGAACTCCACTGTGAACCTCGAACTAGGAAAAACCTGGAACGGCAAGCGAAGACCCCAAAATCTTGTTCTATTTTTCTCGACTCCGTATCGCACTCAAAATTTGCCGGACAACTCAAACTAAACCAAAATGATGAAGCTAAAACTGGCCAATTTTGGGTAAAATTATGATGGTTTATGGGTGTTAGAAGGTGATGGGGGTAGGGATAGCGGTGATGGTAGGTTGTTGGGTGTCGGATGGCCGTTGTGGTGGTCATTTTCTAGGTAGGGGATTTCTCTAGTTCGTTCGGATAATGGGTGATCCCTTTTTAATTTTTTGTTATGTCCTGAAGGGTAGTCGTCGATGAAGCTGGTGGACGTTGGTTGTTATTGGTTTTTGGGTGGGCGTTAGAATGGTTGGAGATGGTTGGTTGTTGTGATGTTCAGGCATGTTTGGTTAAGAAGAAGCCATTGAAATAGGCTCTTCTTCTCAGAAGAAGAAGATGAGATCCAGAACAGGAAGGGGGAGATCGTTTCTTTTCGCTGAAGAAAATCCTGAACGAGGGAGGGGTTCTCAATGGGTGTTAAACAACGGATCTCCCATCTAGGGGTCTAGGATCTAGGTTACTTTTTCTAGGATTTTTAGGTTAAGGGGTATAGGCTTGGGAATTATCGATTAGATCCGAAAATTAGGCGTAAAATTGGTTGTTTAAGCCCAAATTTTATTCTTTCTCCGTGAATCGATACTAAAATACGAGATCATTCACTAATTAATCCTACTAAAGTAAAATAACTATTAAAATATGACTAACCGTTAAAACAAACCTATTTTGTGGTATTTTCAAAGATCATATTAACATAGAAATAAGGTACTATTTTTGTATTTATTTTTTAATTTCTTTTAGTTTTATGAAAGGTATATAAACTAAAAGCAATTAACAAGAAGAAATATTTTTTGTAATTTTCATTTTGTGATAAAATAAATTAAAATGGTCAAAACTAGTTAAAATAACTATATTAGACCTAAATTAAACTTTTAATTACAAATATATGTAAAATCTTGCGTAGGGTCAAAAATCACATGTCTACAGCTATCCGAACCATTGGAGTTCGACCGTTATCCCCCGTCTAACTCATGCTTTAGGACAGGAATAGCGGAATGGTTAGGGGAGCTGTCTTTAAGCAGCTGGCTTCCACGTAGCTACAGTTGCAGAGGATAGTCTCTAAAAGCTACAACCGGAAACACCCAGTGCTGACTACACTGAGAGACACGAAAGCGCAGGTAACGCTGGTTGGCGAAGTGGCGTTAAGCATCCCTAGCGGTACGAAAAGCTAGCGTAGAATCATTAATAGTTCCAGTTTGGATTTCTCTACAAGTTGATCGCTGAGGAAAAATATCATAGCCATCCGTTAATTCATCACAAAGTTGCTTAAAAATTTCCTCTAGGCTAAAAGGGTGGACTTCACGACATTTTTTTTTCTATTCACTCATGATCTGGCCTGGTCGACCCAATCATGATATTGAAGGAGGGGACCTTTTTCTCGAAAAAAAAATACACAAGAAGGAAGAATGCCTTAATGGACGGGTATTGGGCTAATTGCGGCCTTGCAACCTAACATCCCTGTTTACTTCAAATCAAGAACCACCTCCGAGCCCTCTAACACATAAGTCAAAATCCAGTTGACTTTCCCAACTTAAGCTTCATAAAAAGAGATTAAGTGTCTCAAATCTTACCGATTCCCTTCCGAACCCGGGCAAACCAATCCAAGCTAACCAACCCGATCACATGTAGAACTGATAGACAAAGTAATATGAAGCTGAAATAGAGGAAATAGAGCAATCATTCATGAGACGTCTGGCCGGGTCGTCACAACGCAAAAATTTCAATTTTGCCAGTTCAAGCCTAATTCTACCACAGACCTCCTAATCATATTCCGGATGTGTTCCCAAGTCCAAAATCACCTAACGGAGCTAATTAAATCATAAAAATCCAAACATGAGATCGAATACTAAATAGTCAAAACTTTGTCAAACCTTTCAAATTTAAAGCTTCAAGCTAAGAATCATTCTTCCTTATCTCTGTTCTGATTAACCTGAAAACCAATACCGAGGATTTACATAAGTAATAATGCATTATACGGGTCTATTCATGCCCGAGAACTGGCAATAAAAGTACAAATGCTCAAAATGACTAATCGGGTCGTTACATCCTCCCCTACTTAAGTATATGTTCGTCCTTAAACGTGCCCAGAGTTGTTTCGAAAGTCGTCAAATCACTATATAACTTTACCATGCACATACCCGAGGGTGATCCCACGTCACTCTATCCCATATAAGTCTGATCACACAATATATGGAATTTCACAATTCACCCTTGCCCATAACTTTAGAACCAAACTCCATTTCCGAAATTATTTATAAGATCAAAATCTCACATCTATACAATGTATAAGTCCGAACAAGTTATAGCAAACCATAGTTGTAACCCAAGATGTAATCACATGATATATCACATAAACCCTCATATCAAACAAGGCCTCATTTCAACACTTTCATATACTACCAATGATGAATGAAATACACAGAAATTCATAACCACTCCTCATATCAATCGGTCATGGAGCTTACTCTCCTTCGGCAATGACCAAAGTAAATTTCTAAACGAAATCCCAATATTATCCTTCCAACATGCTGGAACCGAATCCGATAGTATTCATCTAGATTTAAATGACCTTATCTCATCCAACACGACTACTCTAGTCACATGACACATCGATACAATCTATATCTACAATACGTGCGACCCGCGCACCAATAAGAAAAAATCCAAATATACTCAAATCATGAAAAAATGACTCAAATGAGAGAGTTGTACCGCAAGCTCACCAGTACCACCACAACACAATGCTAAGAACACATCACACATCGAAAAAACAAAACACATGAATCTAACCCAAAGGATCATACCTCCACATAACTTCGCTGCAATGTGCGATCCTATCCAAACACTGGTCCATATGAGACACCTCAGGTCACCATGCAAATTCATCAACCACGCGTAATTTGACGTCTAGTACCAAAAGTAAATCAACATACGCACGTAAAAGAAAATGACTTAATGCCATACCTGCCCGAAAGAACATATCCAATGCGCAATCAATCATGCAACACCTAAATACCCGTCTTAATCAAATTTCGCTATAAAGCCCAAAATAGAACCCTATCACTTGTGCATAAAACCAACAATCATAACTCCTTGCAATACAGAAGGGTAACTCATAGATCACTATAGAACACGAATAAGCTTAATGACAATCGAACGTCATATCTCTTAACAATAGCAATTCGGAGTCAACCAAGCCGACTCGATGCAGAACACACATCCATATTGGACTACTCATGAACCTCTTATCAAGGAGTTCCTGAAGGTACTCCTACAACTCATTTAACTTTGACGGTGCCCTGCGATATGGTGCAATATAAATGCACTGAGTGCCCGGCACCAAATCAATAATTCTGTCCGCCGACATACCCAGCAAGTCTGTGGGAAACTCATCCGGAAGATCCCTCAGCACAAGAACTGAATCAATGGTGGGAGTCCCTGCACTAACATCCCTCACGAAGGTAGGATAAGAAAGACAACATATTCCCAACCACATTGCCCATTTCTGAAATATATACCCTTATCAAGCCACATCAATTAGTAATATCATTTACCTAGTCCTCTGCAACTATTCATGCTACCTAAGAATTTACGACATGCATTCCATAACTGAATTGAGACCCTATACATGCAAATATCAACCCTATATACCATATCGTGTATACCATGCCATCCTATGATAATTATTAGAACTTCTTAATACATTCCAAGTCACAAGAAACTACGTACTCGACTAGACAAGAACTTTCCATTTGATTCCATCTAGAACAAAATCACTATATATAACATGCTCTACACGCCAGTAGAAGATATATATCCCTAATTGTTGTAGGAACCATCAAGAACCCTTTGAATCCCATTTGCGCAAAACCAAAATGTCCAATGCTCATACGTCGTTGAATGTTCCTCTTATGCATTCCAAAAGTAACACAACTCAATTACTTATTTCCTATGAATTATCCATTCCCTGACATCAAAATATAGGATCCGCTACGATATAAAAATGCCACAAATCTTGATGTCATCCAATGTAAGCCCCAATTTCTAGCCAAATAAACATCCTGAAGAATTCTCAATTGTTACATATAAATCTTGAATCCGTAACACTTTCGAGAGTCATCCACTCTACTCATGTCTAGACTGATCAAACGATCAAAGCGACATGTGCTCCATTAGCTCTCCAATACCCTAGGAAGTAACTCATCTTTCTAAGCATCCGAGTGACATCCTACTACATACTCGTTACATTCCTTACAATAATAACTAAGTCATCCAACGTCTTTCATATACACATAAAGCACAACACAACCCTTATCTAAAATTTCCTTTACTCAAGTCATCCTCGATATCAACCTCTACAAGTCTTAATCGATCCACAAGTATACCTTAAACTAAAACACATACAACACATAACCTTGCAATCAACTGATCACTAACAGACTCCCCCGCTTGGCTCAAAGCCAAAGATCAAAACACATACTAACTCATGATACCCATGCTATATTACTATCATTCTACCATAGTGAATTAAACTAAATATTTCATAAGCTCGTGTAACACAAACTATCTAATGGTTCAAATCATCTGCAACTCTCGCATTCACCCTAGAAATAGTCAAGTCCACTCTCATACGCAATCCAACCTCAAATTGCAACACATATTTCACTAGTAAAAGAGGACTTACCATAAACAACATAGGGATTACACGCCATTTGGACACCCCGTGGGAAATAACCCCGCATACTTAGCCTCAAACTGATACCTCTCTACACCATTCTTATAGACATAGATATTATGGAGTCACTTTACCCTCATACATTTAAACCCAACCAATGCCTACCCTCAAGGCATCACAATACGCGGTATAAGAATCGGAAGTTAATGGCGGAACTAACATTGAAGCTGTGGTCAAAGTAATTTTGAGCTTCTGAAAGCTCTCTCCACACTCGTCTGACCACCTAGATACCTTCACTCGACACCGTGTGCCCCTAGAATGCTACTAAACTGAGCCAAAATTCACACTTGGAGAACTTTGCATAAAGTTTTTCCTCCTTCAATCTCTGTAATACAATTCTCAAATGTTGAGCATGCTCCTCTTGGCTATGAGAGTACACCAGGATGTCATCAATGAACACAATAACAAATGAATCCAAATATGGTTGAAATACACTATTAATCAAATATATGTACATTGTTGGGGCATTGATCAGCCCAAAAGGCATCAATAGGAACTCATAATACAACTAGAAGGTCCACTTCACTTCTCAACTAAACTACACGAGAGGTCCTTCAATACACCCATAACTCGAGGCCATATGCCAACTTAAGACAGAAGTCAAACTCTCAATAGTTAGTGCTACCTCTCCAGCCAATTATTTTGGTCACAGTCAAACAATCTGAACACATCTCACCATCAAATCACACTCACCACATAGTCATCCAGTCACAAAATCCCATGAATAAGGACACAAACATACATATAAGTTCCAAATGCTCATGCTCACACATTCAAAATCTCAATACTCAAGCCATAGACAAAGCCTGACCTCAAGTCCTCTAGACTGGCCCATCACCAATATGCTAAAATCACATCCCGCACCTCACCCGAGAAAATCACAATTCATCGACGCACAACTGATACCGAGTGCTCATGCGCGTATATGAACGCGTGGAAGGAATTTTAAAGAATTACATTTCAGGCTAAATCAATAACACACGATAAGAATTAAAAAATATTGGATTTCCTAAAGGTTCTACAGCCTCTCGAAGATAAGTACATACGGCTTAGTACCGATCCACGAGACTCTACTAAACTTGTTCATGACTCGTGAGACCTATTAACCTAGGCTCTGATACCAACTTGTCACGACCCCAAAACGAAACCTGTCGTGATGGCGCCTATCATGAACTAGGCAGCCGACACAATCCCCTAACCAATCTATATTTTCATTCTTAGGATAAAATTAAAGCTATTTAACAATAAACATTTGTAAAGTGTTCAAAAATAAAACAATAGTCTGGAAAGAAAGCCCGACAACAGGGTGTCACTAGTCGTTAGCATCTAATACAGATGTCTGACATCAAGACCAATATGGCTGAGAATATCACTGAATATAACTAAGGGAGAATAAGGAGGGAAGAAAATAGAGAAGCGATCGCTAGGCAGCTACGTTGGTAACTCCGATGAACCTGTCTCTAAGTAATTAACACCCGCTGCCAGATTTAGAAATACCTGAATCTACACACAATGTGCATGGAGTAATGTGAGTACGCCAACTTAGTAAGTAACAAAGGTAAATAAAGACTGAGTCTAGTAACGAGCATTTAAAAATCATATACATCTCATAACATAAAAACCTCAGTGGAAATAACAAGGTTAAAAAAAGTAGTTAAATTCCGAACATCTCGTAAAATTTTCAATTTCAGTGAAAGTCGTTTAAAACATTTGTTCAACTTTTACAATATAGGGGTTATCTAAAAGAAGAGTGAAAATAGTAATTTCATAAAAACAAATCCCTTGGGCAAAGTATCACTCATATATATGTAGCCCCTCGTGCAAGCCTCTCAGTTACTCGTGACTCAACTCTCATCAACAAGTGCACAAACTCAGCACCTACGCTCAATAGGTACCTTATGATAAGCGCTGCGGCGTGCAGCCCGAGCCTTAAATATATATAGTCAATTGCGCTCGCTAAGGGTGTGTAAAGTACGGAGGGGCTCTGACAGCCCAAACGCCATATTGCTGCAGTGTGCAGCCCGATCCACACACACACACACACACACACACACACACACATATATATATATATATATATATATATATATATATATATATATATATATATATATATATATATATATATATATATATAAGCGTGCAGCCCGATCCATAACTATCTTCATAATCCAGCCCTCGGCCTCACTCACTCATCATCCTCACAAGCCTCTCGGGCATCTCAGTGTAAACTCATGGAACTCAGCCCAAAACACTTTCACAAATATGAAAATGGAGTGGTGAACAAGATTAAACAATAAACATTTATAAACCATGATTGAGGGTAATGCTTTCTATCAAAAACAATATGAGGATAATAATAAAATACCCACGAGTGTCCAAATAGTAAGACACAAGGCCCCAAACATGACATTCAGCCTAAGTTAACAAAATCATTTCTAAAACACATAGATATCATAGAGAGTTTATCAAAATATGCAACTCTACAGTCTCCACGGGACGGACCAAGTCACAATCTCTATGGGTGCACGCCCACACGCTCGTCCCTATTATGTGGGTTACCTCAATTATTAAAATAGTACAAAATTTTGTTCATACCCTCAGGACTAGATTTACAATCATTACTTACCTCAAACCGGACGAAAATCTACTATGTGATGCCATTGCCACTCGACTTAGTCTCAAATTGCCCCGAATCTATTCAAAATCAGTATCACATCGTCAATACATGCTAAAGGAACAAAGCCCACGCGAAAGTTATCAAATTAAATCAAAATTCTCGAAATTGGCCAAACCAGACCCCGATCCCACATCTCATAATCCGATAAAAAGCACAATAATGCTTATCCTCTCACGAGTCCATACATAAAATTTACCAAAATCTTACTTCATTTGACCCTTTAATCGCCTAAATTCTAACTCTCAAATTTTGCTCTAATTCTCCAATTTTCACCCTTAAATCTGACAAATTTCATGCTTAATCAACTGAAAATCATCATAGAATCGAGCTTTTGTTTCAAAAACATTACCTCAACGAGTTTCCACTTGAATCCCTCTTCGAAATTCTCCAAAAACCGAGTTGAAATTGTGAAGAATGTCCAAAAAATTGTGAAGGGTCCTTTATATACTTTCTATACTGCGGTTTCGCACTTGCGGCCAATAAGTTGCATCTACAGAAACCACTTATACGGTCAAATCAATCGCATGTGCGATTTTCACTTTAATAATCAGGATTGCATCTGCACGCAAGCACCACACTTGCGGTCCCGTAGAAGCTCCCAACACACTACACATTGCATCTATGATCTGCATATCGCATATGCGACCACGCACCTACATTCCCCAATCTGCATATGCGGAAATGGTAGAAGCAACAAAAATCAACAACATCAACTTGATGCCAATCCTTCCGTCAACCACCCAAATTCAACCCGAGGCCCTCGGGACCTCAACCAAATATGCCAACAAGTCACATATCATCATTCAAACTTATACCAACCTTCAGAACACCAAATCATCATAGGATTCAAGCCTAAGAATTTTCATATTTTCGAATTTCACAACCGATGCAAAAACCTATTAAACCTCGTTCGAATGGACCGAAATTTTGCACACACGTCACATATGATACAATGGACCTATTCTAATTTTTAGAATTTCATTCTTACCCCGATATCAAGATTTTCACTACCGATCGGGAAACGCCAAAATTACAATTTCGCCAATTCAAACCTAATTCTATCACAGACCTCCAAATCATATTTCGGGCGTGCTCCCAAGTTCAACATCATCTAACGGAGCTAACCAAATCATAAAAATATAAATCCGAGATTGAATACTATAAAGTCAAAACTTGATCAAACCTTTCAAATTTAAAGTTTCAAGTTGAGAACCATTCTTCCTTATCTGTTCCGATTAACCTAAAAACCAAAATCGAGGACTTACATAAATCATAACGTATTATACGGGGCTAGTCATGCCCGAGAACTGTCGAGCAAAGTAAAATGCTCAAAACGACCGGTCGGGTCGTTGCTATATATAAATTGTGTGTCCGAAAATTTAACTTTTAACTTTCAAAATATACAAAAATTTTGCAAATTAGTCCAACTAACTATTGTTTAAGTTCGAATCAGCATAAAAATTGCACGGGGCAATTTATTTGATCACCCCCATTTAACATATACCCATTTTTTAAAAAACTTTTAATTTGTACCCACTTTTTAAATAACTTTAGTTCCCTTTCTCCTCCTTCTTCCCTTTTCTCCTGTTACTTCAAAATTTTCTGCCCGGTGTTTTCAGACTTACATGCAAAGCGACAACTAGATTAGGACTTATCTTTTCTTTGTGTTTTCAGTTCTAATAATATGCAGTTAAGTTAAATTAGACTATTATTTGTTAGCTGAATTGTCTTAGATAGTAGGTAAACTAAACTTAACTTTTTATGACTTGATCTGTGTCCACCTAGTACTTGAAATGAATCAAATTGTTTTTTGCATGTTTTGCACTCAAAGATTTTACTACGTCTAGTAAATGGAGCTTAAAATGACAAAACGAAAGACAAATAAGCAGATGCCGAAGAAAAAAAGAAAAGAACTAGAACATACAAGCACTAGAAAGAAAAGATAACTAAATAACTTCAACTCTAGAGCTAAAGTTTCCCAGTTACAACACAAAAACTTCGGCTCTAGAGCTAAATTTTCCCAGTTACAACACAAAAACTTCGGCTCTAGAGCTGAAGTTTCCCAGTTACAACACAAAAACTTCTACTCTAGAGCTGAAGTTTTTCAGTTACAACACAAAAACTTCAGCTCTAGAGCTGACGTTCGATTGTGAAAAAACAAAAACTTCAGTTGTGATGACCCGACCCATCGTCTCTTGTGTTATTGCTCCATTTTCCCTATCTATTGCTTCTTCATATTTCATTATCGGTATGTGGTGTGTGAGAGTTGATTTGGATTGGTTTTGATAAGAAATGACTCACTTAGTCTCTTTAAGGAAGGCTTAAGTTAGAAAAGTCAACCGGATATTGACTTATGAGTTATAGGGAAAGGATATGATTGTTGGTGATTTTTTTAGCTTCGGGGGATGATTTGTGACTTATGAGAGTGACCAGAACTGATTTTGGAGGTCCGGTGTAGAATTAGGCTTGAATTGGCAAAGTTAGTATTTTGGTGAATTCCGGTTGATAGGTGAGATTTTGATCCGAGGGTCGGAATAGAATTTTGAGAGTTGTTGAAGCTCCGATATGTGATTTGTAATGTGTGTGCAAAATTTCAGGTTATTCGAACGTCGTTTGGTTGGGTTTTTGATCGAAAGTGCATTTCAGAAATTTTTGAAGAACTTAGGCTTGAATCCAATGTTATTTAATGGTTTTAGTGTTGTTTGATGTATTTTGATGATTGGAACAAGTCCAGATAATGTATTAAGACATATCTGTGTTTTTGGTTGAGGTCACAAGGGCCTCGGGGTGGTTTCGGATGGCCAACGGGGTAAATTTTGGACTTGTGTGATTGTTGATGGTTCTGATATCTGGTATTTTTGCATCTGCGGAAAAGGGACCGCATATGCGGTATGGAGGTCGCATGTGCGGTTTGATGCCTCGAGGCAGTTTCCGCAAAAGCAGATGTTGGTCCGCAAATGCGGTCACCGCAGAAGCAGTCCTGGGCGAGTTAGTGAAACCCGCAGAAGCGGATAGAAAACCGCAAAAAGCGGGTTGGATGCCGCATATGCGAAAATGACTGTTCACATAAGGGTTTTAAAATGTCATTTCATCCGCGACTTGGGGGTTATTTTCTTCCATTGTTGAGCATATTGGGAGATTTGTGGGAGCCATTGAAGAGGGTTTCGACTGGAGTTTACTGGAGGTAAATTCTACGTACTAAAAATATGGTTATATTGTGAGATTGGCCTAAAAAATATGGAAATTGAGCCTAAAACTTATGGATTAGGGCTTGAATTTTGATATTTCAAAATGAGATTTGATAGGTCATTCGAGCTCGGATTTGGGAGTTCTTGGTATGTATGGACTCGTGGCGAGACGAGAAATTCGGTAATATGAGTTTTATAATTTTTTGAGAAGCGGGCCCGAGGCTCAAGTTTTGCTAGGTTCGAGATTTTTGCTACATTTCCATTATTTTTCGACTGGGAATTTTTGCTTGGCATAGTGTGATGTATTCGCTCTGATTTTGGTTAGATTCAACGCGCGTGGAGGACGATTTGAGAGGAAAAGGCGCCGCGAGCTACAGATTCGTCAGTTTGAGGTGAGTAATACTTGTAAATGATATTCTGAGGGTTTGAAACCCCAGAATTGCACATCATATTGTTGTATTGAGGTGACATGCACGCCAGATATGAGCATGGGGTAGATCACCATTGGGGAATGTGACTTGGTCCGTCCCGGTTGTTGATTTTACTGCATAATTGATTGAAACTTACTTGATGTTGTTATGATTTGGGCTGATTGCAATATGTTGGGCTTCATGCCGATTATTTAGATCCTTCAGGGATTGGTATCACTGTTTTTGCATTATTTTGCATATTATTTGGTCTCAGTCCAAGGTTTTAATATGATTTTGCAAACTCAACTATTTTTCTAAGATTTGAAAAACTTGAACAGTATTTTATTGCCGTTTTGAGCTGAGAACTATTATTTTAAATTGTGCCCAAGTGGCTTATGTGCATTTCTCGACTGAGCATGGATTGGACTGCGTGCCGCAGTAGTGTATAATGATATCTGGATATCTGGTTAGCTCGGGCTGCATGTCGCATCAGTATTAATATTGAGGTTGAGGGTCCGGTTGATGCCACGAGATGGCTTGATCATTGCGTTTGGGCTGTAGGATCCCCTCCAGAATCTATAACACCCCAGTGAGCGTCGTCGGAGTTAAATGGATCGGATTGCATGTCGCAATTGGTACTGGAATGTACCACCATATGCATTGCATTGCATTTATGCATTTGTTCATTATTTGTTGTTTATGATATGTCTTGAGATATCTATCTGTTGTTATGGTATTATCTGATCACTCCTAAAGAGGATAACTTTCAGACAGTGATAACAATGACACTGAATTGTACGGTTGGTCAGCTAACATCGTCTGACCAGGAATGACACCACGTGGTCAAGTAACTATGGCTGACCATGAGCGAGAATAAGGCCCGAGGGGCGAGGTTCTCTGAATAACGACACTGATTGATTGAGATTATTTTTGCAACTGTTGAAAAAATTATTTTCAAAAGAGGTTTAAACTGAACCAAGGAATTTTTAAATATTTCACATGTTTTACTGATTTCTAAAGGAGTTTTACACTGTATATATACAACATGATGATCTGCTATACGTGTTTTCTTGCTGCTCAGTTATTATTTACTCTTATTATTCATTGAGCTGGAGTACTCACTTTACTCCATGCACCTCGCGTGCAGTTGCAGGTATTGTTCACGCGGTAACGGGTTCTGAGCTGATCGAAGGTATCACTTTTGTAGCAGAGTAAGGTGACCTCCAGCATTCGCGGCATCGGATTTTCCTTCACTATTAATTCTAAATTAAATCCATGTATATTACAGACCATGTAGTTGTGTTCAAGCTTCTCTAGATGCTCGTGACTTGTGATACTCCGGTCGGGCTAAGTTGGGTTGTAAATATTGTTAATCAATGTTATTTAAGTTGCATTTTCTATTCTTCATGTCTAAAAATTATTAAAAAAACGATTTAGGCTAGTTGGCTGGCCTTGTCTTCACGAGAGGCGCCATCACGACCGGGTTTGGAAATTGGGTCGTGACATCAGCTCTAGAGCTGAAGCTTACAAAACAAAAACTTTAGTAAAATGGGATTCCGTCTTTCTGTTCTAGCCAGTTAACATGCACACACTCTCAAATTCCATACTCATATATAAATTTTACGTTGTGTATTTATATAGATAAAGTGAACTACTACTGATTGACGGAGAGATTGACGGGGATGTCACTCACCGTATAGGAGCGGGGTGGTTGAGGTGGAGGCTCGCATCAGGAGTCTTGTGTGACAAGAAAGTTCCACAGAAACTCAAGGGAAAGTTTTATAGAGCGGTGGTTAGACCTGCCATGTTGTATGGGGTGGAGTGCTGGCCTGTGAAGAACTCTCATGTCCAGAGAATGAGAGTTGCGGAGATGAGGATGCTCAGGTGGATGTGCGGGCTCACCGGATTAGATAAGATTAAGAATGAAGTTATTCGGGAGAAGGTGGGGGTGGCCCCAGTGGATGAGAAGATGCGAGAAGCGAGACTCGGGTGGTTTGGGCATGTGCGGAGGAGAAGCCCTGATGCACCGGTGAGGAGTTGTGAGCGACTGGCGGTGGTTGGCGTGAGTCGAGGCAGAGGGAGGCCTAAGAGGTATTGGGGTGAGGTGATTAGGCAGGATATGGCTAGAATGGGGATTTCCGAGGACATGACCCTTGATAGGAAAGTTTGGAGGTCTAGTATTAGGGTTGTAGGGTAGGGCCTTCTAGAATTCTTAGTACTTCGGTTAGGGGCTGAGTGGGGTTTGGTAGCGATCTCTATAGTTAATTAATGTATTGTGTTGTGCCTCTTATGGTAGTAACCGATTGGTATTATTGCATGTCATTCTACTTTTGGTTTTATGTTTAGATAATTATTTATTTGATTTATCCCGAATTTACTAACATTGTTTTGTTTTGTTTTGTTTGTTGATTTTCTCTCTCTTTTTCTGAGCCGAGGGTCGGCCGGAAACAGCCTCTCTACCCTTTCGGGTAGGGGTAAGGCCTGTGTACGTATTACCCTCCCCAGACCCCACTTTGTGGGAACATACTGGGTAGTTGTTGTTGTTGTTGTTGTTGAACTACTACTGATATTCATTTTATTAGGAATTGCTACTTGTTACTCGAAATTTACATATTTAGTTTATGTATATTATATATCGTGAAATTACTACCTGCTGCATTGTGTATATGTGTAAATAAACTGAACTATTGTTAATGTTCATTTTATTAGGTGTTGCTACTTGTTATTTAGAATTTACATTTCTATATTACGTATATTGTGGATCGTGAAGTTGCTATTTAGTTCTAGCGGCTACCAGCTCTAGAGGTGAAGCTTATGGAAAAACACTTCAGCTCTAGAGCTGAAGTTCGATAGTTAAAAACAAAAAACTTCAGCTCTAGAGCTGAAGCTTACAAATAAAAACTTCAGCTCTAGAGTTGAAGTTCACCAGTTACAAACAAAAACTTGAGCTCTAGAGCTGAACTTTAGGCTCGGCTACTAGAGTGCTGAAGTTTTGCACGATTGTCTTTGCTACTTCAGCCCCGTATGCTGAAGTTATGCGGAAAAACGGGTACACTTGCAATTTTTTTTTAACAAAACGGGCACAAGTTAAAACGTGACACAAAAAACAGATAAACGTGTAAATCCAATCAAATAGGTTCTAATTAATGGTTACCATTGTGACTAGCCTCCCTTTCACAAAAATCTATCATATTGTAGTCCAAATCTATACTTCACACTAGTATACGTTTCCGCGCTTCATGCGGTTGTAGAAATATTTTAACTTACTTAATATTAATATCATAATTTAAATTTATTTTTTATTAAGTATCGCTTTGTGTTTCTTGTAATATTTTATGAGAATTTCTTTGACAGCTTTGAGAAACTTTCAAGATTAAATATAAAATATACATTTAAGTATGTAAATCTATACTTAAATAAGAAAACAATAGAAAATTAAAAAAAAAATATTTGAAAAAGAAAATAATGTAAAAATTTGGGCAATGTAAACCTAGGATGTCATCCACTTTTTTCTTAATTAGTCCTCTAAAGCCTATATCTCGTAGTATTTATTTCTTAACATGAATTTTTAAGAGTTATTTCCATAAGGTTGACATTTCTCATTTCTGTCAAATAAAAATTAAGGAAAAATTTAAAAAGAAAAGAAACAAAGAAAGAAATTTAAAAAGTAAAGAATCGAAAATAAGAAAAAAAGAGAACTAACATATATTTGGGGATATTACGGGAAAACCCCTTAGAGTACTACTAAGTTTAGAGGTACTTTAAATTAAAATGCAAAAATGCCACCAACCTGAACATAAGTGTCAAAGGTTTACATAGCGGCCTTGTTGTCCTTTAACCAGAGCTTTGATGAGTTCATTTATTATCAAAGACAATATAATTTTTCTAGGTAAGATCGCGTATTTTACGAAATGCGCTTAATAATTAAGGTTGTAATATTTCGATTGTTACTCATCAAAGTTGGGCTCTCTAATTGAATGCATACTCGCAACCACATTAAATCGCATTAGGAGAAAATCACCAAAGAATAATCAGATAGAATAAGTCTTAAGAATCTATTTGAAACATATGGAATTTTTTTCCAGAATATACTTATATTTTTTTAGTGTTTCAATGCAAGGAAAACAAATAGAATAAGAACTTCGGCAACTCTAGATTGGACATCCTACACCTATTTTAAACAATCATTTAATACATAAGATACCGCGAACACATCAATAAAATCTACTAACTAAAATGTATTATACTGCTTTCCTCCCTTCTTCTTTGCTTTCTTTTTATGATTCTTGGTAGTAAAGGAAGTGATCTGCAGAAAAAGATATAGAGAAAAAGTTATTTCTTTAAGGGACCCTTCTTTTCTGTCAAGAAATTAAGGACATTCCTTTGGAAGCTGAATTTCATGTTCAATGAACGAATATATTGGATTGAGTTAAAAAGATAGAGAAAGTTTCATCTTTCCTTAACCCTGCTTCCCTAAAAGAAATTGCATTTTTTTACTGATCGCGGAATAGTTACCTTTTCAACTACTAATATATGAAGCATCCCGATCTATTCTATTAATTAACCTCTTTTTTCGGATGAGAATTGTTGAGTCACATAGTCAAACCCATGAAGGAAGAAAATGAAAATATATTGTATAACACTTTTCTATTTCATTATGGCAAAGACAAAATGTCACACCCTTTATGGCGTGTCAAGCCATCCACATTGCACCGCCAGTTGGTGGTATTTGCTGTTCTCATGAAGCCATCATAAAAATTAAACAGTCATCAAGTATGAATACAATTGCAAGTCGTTAGATGGCAGATTGTTTCAGTAGATGGAAACAACCGCCAATGAGCATGGACATGTATATTATGGATAAAATGGGCACTTGCATTTTGTTGGTGAATAAGAAGAACAAAAGGACTGATTAAATTAACAAATGAAGAAAATAAAGGAATATGATCAAGCCACGTGCAAGGTTTAATACAAAAAATTCCACGAATTTAATAAAAAATAATTTGAACACAAATACTTTATGAGCACAACTTTATGAGGAAAAAGAGAAAGGATATGATAGATACCTACGAATATATCTTATCTTTGTAGGTGCTATCTCCTTCTCCAGAAGTTTAGTTTGGTCTAAAATAGTCCCTGCAATATCATCTTCAGATCAGACGTTTGATAGGCTTAAGCCATCTCGCTAAAAGAAGAAATCATTTTCTCTTACTCAAACACTATTTCCACGCTATGTCCAAGTATATGCTTTCAAAAGCATTGGATTATGGGCAATATAGAGTTAAGCATTAGAAGACCAGGTCTACCTTATTTAAGCTTTCAAGGGAGATACAAGCAGCAAAACAGTGTAACAGTGAAGAAAGAATCATATATATTAGTAAAATAGTACTACCTAATTATCATGACATATTTTTCAGTTCTCTCTTTACAGTTGGCATAACATATAATGTCAATGTCATTGTCAAATTATTCCCTATTCAAATTCATGAATGCATAGATTACCTCCACTTATCGTAGTTCGACTGCAAGGAACAACCTGCAGATGCATAGCGAACATAATCGGAAAATATTATTTTCAATCATAGTATAAAATAATGAACTTCAAATCCCAAAATATATTTGGAAGCCTTGTA